>JARHVA010001593.1:2015000-2410000 GCA_037957365.1 Torreya grandis
TAAAAATTAGGGTTAGAAACTTAGATAAAGAAAGTATACATTCATTTTTTTTTAATTTTTAAGCTTTCAATTTTAATATATATGGAAAAATAAAAAAAATAAATATGATGCGGCTAGAACGTAGGCACTTAGATTAAAAACTAAATTGTATTTTACTATTTAATGTTGTAGCAAATGAAATAGAAAATAAAAAATAAAGAAACTTGAAAGAATTGAAAAATCTTTGTAGTTCAAATCATAGTATTAAAAAACGCGAGTACCCACGAAAACTCGTTTTGAAGCAGTGCTTAGGGTAGACGACCGGTTACTTGTTGGTCGGTTAACAGGGCAAAACCCGCGGGTTTCGTGGGTCGGTTACCTGCCGAAAACCGCGGGTTTTGACCTACTAACTGGTTAAAAATCGGGAACAAAAAAACAAACAGAAAACGGTAAAACCTAAATTGCGATCCTTGTTTTTTTTCATATTTCCGTCGTCGTGCTTCGCTGTCGAATACTGAGTTGATATAAATTCTAGTCTTTACCTTGGAGTTAGGGATTTGCTCCCCCTTAAAGGGCCACGAAGCAGTTGTCGTAGGTAGCGGGATTGCGGTGTTTGGGAGCCAGCCTGTTAACACGACAACTAATCTCATCACCAACTTGCATCACTGCCATCCTCGCCTCATCTATAGTCAACATAATTGAAACTCATGTCGTTCATGCCTCATGCTGCCAATATCTATGGTGGACGGTTATGATAAAGACTAGGTAGTCTCTTTTAGGGTTTTATTCCTATTAGTTTTAACTCTGTAGTCTTTTGAATGGATAGTGGTTTTAGGTCTAAAGTTTAGTTTGGGTTATTTTTTAATATTGTTTTTATTGAGTTGTAGTTATAGTCGGATATAGTTAGTCAGAAGTTTTTAATTTTGTAGAGTCTTTTATAAATATTTAGATTATTTTAAGTTTTGTTTTGTATTAGTTATAGTGTTTAGTGTCTAATCGATAGTATTCTAAATTATAAAGCATGTTTATGACACTGAGTTATGTGTTCTTTGAATCTCTACAATCATTTAACTAAATTCATTTCATTTTTTTATATATTTCACTGTATTTTATGAATTTATATATTTTTTTAAAATAGCGATAAAAGTGCCGAGTAATGCCATGTAATTGCCGAATCCCGAGTACAGGTCACAATTTTTGGTTGCCGAGTAACTGCGATTCCTTTTTTTTTCTACTATGGTTCAAACAATGTCTGCCTTAACAAATTTGAAATTCCTTCTTGCAAAGTGCCAATAGCTGCCTCCACAAATGATTGTTGATTTTTCCTTGAAAATTTGCAATCAGCAATGGCAAGGTAAATGAAACAACTCCAAACAAATTTGCAATGAGCAATGGCATTTCAAGGCAAATTTGCAATCAACAACGGCTGCAAATTTTGGTGTGGTCTTATGGGGAAATGGCCGAAAGAATACACAAAAGAGAGAATCAACACAAATTTAAACTGGAGAAACCCAATTTGGGAATACCTAAGGGGGCTCTTCCTCATCTCCACTATCATCATGCAATATTTTATATTTACAAATCAATTGCATCAATAAAGCTTCCAAAGACACTCACTTTTTCAACACTACTGCAATGTTCTACAAGCTTGCCTTGCTCTAAAAGCTTTACTTAAACAACCTGCTCCACTGTTTTATTCAGCTGTACACACATCCTACAACTCTGGAATTGAGGGATACATGACTCGAAGGGGTATATTTATACAAATGTATGAGCAATTGCAATTTGAAACTGATAGCAACCACAAACGCTAAAATATCTCAAACGGTGAAAGGAGATATACCTTGCCTTCCTTTTTTGACCCTTGAGTCTGTAATTTTGTCTTATATGGGGCAGATTCAGCATGAGCTGAATATGCCTGTTTGATCATCATTTCTGCAGAGTGAATGCAGCTGTAGCTTAATCTGACATGCAATGTACATCTGATTTCACAAATGTTGTGGGCCCTAGGATGTCCGGATCATCCTTGAACTTTTCTGCACCTGCCTTCTGCCTTTGTAGACACATTCTGTTTATCTGTCCATTTCTTGGTAATTTAGGATAAATGTCCTGTTTAATAAACAAGTTAGGAGAACACTCAAGTTTTATTACCACATTGTATACTTGTAGCAATAACGGCATTCTAGGGGGAGGCATCTCGTTAAATGCCCATGCTTGTTGGGCAGTTGAGATACAAAAGGAGAAAAAAGTAATATTTGGGAAAGTACAGCCTTTAAGGTTGTATCATACCAAACCCCCGTCTTAAAAAAGACACAAACATGGCTATTATGCACAATTTAGGCAAGAACAACCTTTAAGAATGTATCATCCAAAATCATAGAAGAGCTCTCTCTTCTTCATGACCAGAGAAAAGACGTTCTAAATTTGTGGAAGAAAACTATTGATTAAAAACGTTAGGCAGAATTAGCGATTACAAATTGTAGGCTTTTCTATCCAGTTAACTTGTTATCAATGTTTGGATCTTAAAATTTAGAGCATTGTCTCTCTTGTACAATCTGCACAAGGACAGTTTATAAGGATGTATCATACCAAACATTAAAAAATCTCTCCCTCTCCCGACCAGACATAGTTTTGGACGAATGCTGTTGATACAAAACCTTTAGGCAGAATCGGCAATAACAAATCGTAGCTTTTTTCAACCTGTATACTGTTGTCAATGTTTAGATCGTGAAATTTCGGCCTCTCTATGGCTGTGAACCTACACTGGATTTTAACATGGTGTCTTGCATGGACTTTAAAACATCCATATACCCTATCTATCATAAATGTGCATAATTTCAGCCCTTGCCATTCATATTTTGACATAATGAAATCTACGTGAGAAAAAATAAAGGTTTGTTTGACAAATTATTTACATTTAGTTTTGCTCCAATCCTGAGATGGCTGATCCTAAGCAAATAGGCATCCAATCCTGTTAGACATTAGTGTTATCACGTGTAAAAGTCGAAGCAGCAGACTTTTGGAGTCTCCTCTCTATAAACTACATGTTTCTAAGGTGTGACATACCCCCTACTGTTTTGTAGCATATTAATAAGAAGTTAATGCAAGGAAATTGTTCTTCCATGATTTTTTTTCCTAAATAGACTTTCCTAGATATGTAAAATGATCGAGTCTTTTTGTGAAATGATGGATGAGTCATTTGTTTCTCTTTTATTGATTTTGCAGAACCATTGCTTGTCATTTGTTACTACTCTCATAGGGTGTAAACACCACTGTACTATGTTCTTGGAATAAAGATCAATCTAACTTGTGTTCAAGTTTGGATGATAAAAGGAGTTCTTATACTAATCTTAATATTTTTTTTGCTGTGTTTGAGGCTTGATTTGGTGTAATCCCAAACTCAGCTATTAAAGCTTGGTGTGGTGTGTTCCCAAAGTCAGATGTTTTGGCCTGTTTTATTATATAGTTTGAGTAAGATTTACTTTCCTATTTCATGAATTGTATTGGTGACTAGTATTTTTTATTTATTTTTGAATATTTGTTCATGAGTTTAATTTGTGGATTGTGCACACATCTTCGTATCACATGCAAGTGCCTGTATTTGTATGCATGTATCCCATTCCCATAGGTTTTTTAATTACCTATTTCCGTACTGTCCCTTGTCTGAAACCTTTTGTATCTCCATGTTCTGGGTAACACATCCCTGTATATTTTTATCTTTCTTATTGTCAAATTAACTTTCATGATTGTTGTTACTCGTTTATCATTAGTTGTAGGTACTGCACCTATACTCTAGACTCTAGCATATTTATGAGTGAAGCCTTCTAGTTTTATTGCATTTATTTCCACAGAAAACCGACTTATTCATTATACAATAAAAGAATGGTAAATAACTACAGCCACTACAGGAAGAATTGAAATTGTGGTAAGTTGTTAGAGCCGTATTATTTTATAAATCTGTCTGTTTCCATATAAGTGTTTTTATGGATCCAGATAATTTGTATAAATTGTAAATGCTTTATCTATAAGGTATCTATCAAACATTAATACTTTTGGCTTGTGAATGCTAAACGATCAAAGTTTTTTTCTGATTGTACATCAATGAAAAGAAGTAATTAAATAGCTTATTTTTGCAGCCTTGTGCTAATTATTATCATTGCAGGTTCGAGGAAACTTTTGGTGAATTTGTTTTCCCTAAAGGAGATCCAGATGCTGTTGCCATTAGTGGGAGAGACATTGCGCTTTTACAACCAGAAACATTCATTAACGACACGTTAATTGATTTCTATATCAAGTGAGTGAAACTGCTTTTGTTCTTCACTAGATGTTTTTTTTATGCTTCTTTTTATTTTATGTTTATATTATTAACGTAATTCTAGAGTAGGACCCCATGAAATATAAGAACAGTCTCACGCTGCTTCTTTAATGCTACTATCAATATAGTTATTATTCTTCACTAGATGTTTTTTTTATGCTTCTTTTTATTTTATGTTTATATTATTAACGTAATTCTAGAGTAGGACCCCATGAAATATAAGAACAGTCTCATGCTGCTTCTTTAATGCTACTATCAATGTAGTTATTATTTTGATCGGCCTTGTGAAGTTCTATGCAGGCCTGTGCATAAAGCAGGCTTGGGAAAATTTGACCTTGTTTGCAACTGGGTCTCAGAAATTTTTGTATTTAAGTCGGGTCTCAAAAAGCATTTATGGTATTAAACATTTAAAAAATTGGAATATTGTTTTTGTTACTGTGCCATATATCAAATGACAAAAAAATGGTCCAAAGCATGAGATTCAAGCTCCAGATTGGTTACAAAATCGGGGACCTGTCAGCGATACAAAAGTAAGAAATATAAAGGAGAATGCAGGAGCTACCTTGGTGAAGAAAAGAGAGTAGTTCATATGAGAAAAAAGTGCATGAAATTAGAGAAATAGGGGTGTATATGTTTGGTAAATCAATTTTAGGGCTTGAGTTCAATTTTTTTACATGACATTTGTTTTTCAAAAACACGTTTCTGTCCCTCTCCAGCAAAGCATGGCGATGCTGGGTGTCTGAGATGCCTGGGGGGATGCACCCCCCTAACATCAGAGGGTGCAGGGATACAAGTACAAACCTGCAACTAATACAAACTCATGAAAATGTAATCTATGTTTTGAGCTTTCTTCTTGACTTATTATCAAATGTTCAGAGTACCCTAAAGGTACTTTTTGTGGTTTTTTTTGGTTTTATTTAATTAAATACCAACCCTCATAGGTATTTGGTACAAATATCTTGGTGAAAGTAAGTCTGATAATAATTTGATTTTGTGCGGAATCGTGTGATTAAAGATAGGATGAATAATAATGTATCATGGTAGCATATTCAAGGTTTACCTTTATTGCCTGAAATGGTTATTGCAAAATTATCAACTTCTGTTTTTTCTTGGGCAGGTACCTCCAGACTACAATCTCTGATAAAAAGAGAGAAACTTGTCACTTCTTTAACAGTTTTTTTTTCCGTAAGCTAGCTGATTTGGATAAGGCTCCAGATACTGAGGTAGTTAACCGACAGGCTTTTCAGCGAGTAAGAAAATGGACTCGAAGAGTAAACTTGTTTGAGAAGGATTATATTTTTATACCTGTAAATTACAGGTATGGTATATTTGCATTTCTATTTGGAGAAAGCATTCTGCAGATTTAATTGCAGAAGATTTGTGATGCAGTATAAATATTGGATCCGATTTTATTGCAGCCTACATTGGAGTCTGATTGTTATATGCAATCCTGGGGCAGTTCTTGAAGGTGAGTTCTTATAGTTTTCGTATTTTTGAAATTTATAACTAGAGTATTGTGAGTGTGCAACACTTGTAGCTGTCTGTGGGTTGCAGATGCCAACCATTCAAAAACACCATGCATTTTACACATGGATTCACTTGGCAGCCACACAAGTCTTAGAAAGCTCATCCAAAGGTACTTTGGGACCTTAACTTTTTCTATTTAATTCTCATTTTCTGGAGAAGGTGGTTTTCTTTTTTCCAATTTATGGATGCTTGTGAGAATTGGACAGAGATGCAAACATACTTTTTTTCTTTTTGTTTCGACAAACTGGGTGTGAAAATCCTCCAATGTGTAAACATGAAATAAAATGATAGATAGGTTGGCCCATATGATTTGGATAGGGCTCAGGCATACAGTTATACACATATATCCAAATGATGGACATGTGGGCATCTGAAAAATATTCTTAAACTCAATTTATATATTGAAAATAGAAAGGCATCCAGTGGAATCTTTTAACAAGCCTTTCTGGAAGGTTTTTGATTTGCCTCATTTATACCTCGTTCATTTTTTGTAAAACTCATAGGGATTAGGTTTTTCAGCTCAAGCTTTATTGTTGTATCCTTCAAGATTTCTTTATAATCCATTTTTCATCCATGAGGGGATGGATGAAATATTTGCTTGGCGGCTTTTGTACACCTTACTTATTTCTCTGTTTTGGTGATCAGCATTGATAATATCGTCCTCAGAATTTTGTGCTTTGTAATGTTGAGATAGAAAATGCTTACGATCCTTTGTTTGATTTTATTACCTGTGCGGGCTTTTAGAAATCAGGTTTTTTCCATTATATGTAATCTGTTAAAAAAATCAACTTGCTTTCCTTCACATGATCTCAAAGCTTACTTGAGCCTGTCTGTACATTGTACTCAACTGTATTTTTTGGAAATTTCTTGAGTGCAAACCTAGATTTTGTAGTGTTCTTTATACCCATTGTGGAAATGGTTTGTGATTATTTGAGGTGGACTGGTAATCTCAAATGTTTAACCAATAAGAGTGTTGGCTGATTGAAGCATTATTTTTATTTTGAGCTAAGTTGAATTGTAGTTTTCAATTCAAGAAAATGTTTTCTTTGTTCATCGGTATCGAGGGTAATATACACATTGCATTGCAATGTAAATGCTGGAAATGTTGTACATGATAATTTAAGATGAACAGATCTATGCTTTTGAGTACACAATTCTTGTAAAATGTGAATTTATTTTGCAGAATAATGCATGTCACTATGATTGCAGCTTTGTTTAATGCAATAAACACCATTTTTGATTTTATACAAGGTTTGTGGTGCAGTTACTTGTGGGAGGAATGGCGTGAGAGACATATGGAGGATGAAGCACTGTTCAATACTGCTCGTGAAAGATTTTCAAATATGACATTCATTTCTGTAGAGGTTAGGATTGTGTTTTTTTTTGTTTTTTATATCAGATTTAATGCCATAATGGCCATCTTAATTCATGAATTTGGTTTCTATCAGTCTATATAGAATTTTGAAAATGTCTACTCTATGGCCTTTCTTGCATTAGAAGCTGTGTGATATGCAAAGTTTAAGAAGCACAGGAACATGTTTCAGAAATAGTAAGCTGCCCACTTTTATTTGGTTACCTTTTAATGCTAAATTCTGGTTTCTGGGAATTGGAATAACATACTTTGTAAGAGAATCAATCTGTTAACTATCTTTGACATGCTGGTCGACTAAGTTTGTTGAGGTCAGTATTGTAATTTGCATTTGCATGATTGTTTATTTCAATTTGACCATCCTTATTCATTCCACATAAAGTAGCACAGTTGCTTATAAACGATCCAGTTGTACTATGGAGCTCCAGTCGATGACATAAACATGTGGGCCTTGGTTTAGAACCTTTCTTGAATGTTGGGCACCATTTGCCCATATTTTATTAACAGTTCATTACACATGCGACGTGTTTCTGCAAGAAAGGATGGACAGTAAGAGATCTTATATAACCTGCTGGTTTTGATATTCTGAGACAAGTTGCAATTTTTTCTTGTAAGAAGGATTTGTTGTAATAACATTTAAATTGTTTCTGAAGAATCCTTCTAATATGTAATTACAGGATTCTACAAATAATAATGAAAGAAAATTCACAAGACATTAAGCTCATATTTAAATGAGGAATAGGATGGCTTTCGAAAGCCACAATAACATTTCTTATAAAATATTTATGGCTGCGACTATAAAAACTTTTGATGCTTGTGTATTTATCAAGGACTTCTAGAATTGGGATCCATATGGAAGGATACAATTTTCCTGAAGTACTTGAACATTATCTGTGATTAGCAATTCAGTACCATTATTAATTCTTGTTGTGAACTGTTCAATTTCTGCAATGAATTGTCATGCTTGAAATATTATTACTTAAATGGATTCTCTTTGCTTTTTAGTGCATCGTGGTTGATAGTTGGGAAATAATGCTATGCGTTGGTATTTTCTGTAATTTCAAAACAGAAGATACAACAGTGACATTGTACTTTCTGATTTTACTTTTAATATTTTATTTTTGAATTTTATTCTTTCTTTGCTTATTCAGGCACCTCAGCAAGATAATTGTTTTGATTGTGGCCTTTTCCTGCTCCATTACGTTGAAATGTTTCTGAGAGATGCTCCTGCAAAGTTTAACCTTTTGGAGTTGGAGAACAAAGTTTCCAAATTTGTAAGCCTCATCATTCTGTGTTTAATATCTTCTAGTTTTTCTTTTATCTTTTCATTTTGTTGAATTCTTGTGGCGGTGTTGGTACATCTAATGTTGAAATATGTTTGATTATTTATGGAAAAAAATATCATTCAAGCAATTTTCTTTGAAGGGTAATTGTAGTTTTAGAGTGGATTTTTTCTATTTTTATTTTTTCCTCCGGCTGCAGAGTGATAGTTTTTTGTACTATTACTTTTAATTTTTTAAATGAACTATTCCATCTTTTTTAATTATAGTTACTTGTCAAGGAATGAAATTAGGGTAAATTTGAGCATGTCTTCTCCATGGTACAAATTCTGTTTTGATTATTGCGTCGATTATTCCTCTTGGAGGAGCTTCTCTCCCATATCATTCAGTGTATCTAATTGTTATTAGATGCGTCAGGGGCTAGTTCTTTTTTTGGTTGGCATTTATGACAATTTATGATGGGGTATCAATTTCTACAGTTTATTACCTTTATATTTTTTACAATGAAAAAGCATGTTTAGTTGGGTAGTTCAAACTGATACCCTCAGGTAGCTTATTCTCACCATTTTAATGTGAATTGTTTGTCTAAAAATCTAACATTGCAATCCATGAAATTATCTAAACATAGCAAAGGGAACATTATTGGCACTCCTCAAATCTACAGTTGTTTCTATTGCACTTCCAACATATCAGTTACAAATGAGACATCCGATTCTTAATCCCTTTCTTTGTATCTTAAACAGGCACATTCCCATCATGTGTATTCATTGCATGAGTGTTATGGGTCCTTGTGCAATGCTTCATTGTAAAAATGCACGCTTCATTAGTACTCAGGAGTTTGAAGCAAGGGTTCCTGATTAGGGTTTCTATCATAAATGCACTCAACCAGGAGACGGAGATTGTTATGGCAGTTTTACAGAAATAGGAAATGGGGAAATAGCTCTACTTCATGGTGCTAGCAAATCATATACATACAAATTTCAAAATCATATACCTACAAATTTCAAATTCATTATTGCTTTTACACGCCATTGTATGTGACAGTTTTACCTTACCTACAGTGTCAGCAATTTTTGAATAATCTTGAAGGTCTTTTCACAGAAAATGATGACTATAGAGAATTCCTTCTTCATGTAATATGGTTAGCTACAAGAAAATTGCAAATGCAAATTAGGCAATGCTGTTGCTTAATAGTACAAGATACTAACATGTAATATCCATCTTTCCCATTTCAACCATTTGATAAAGCTTTCTGGAAACTGACATCTTAAGACTTTATTGTTTTCTCTTCTTAGTTCTTACTAGTACAACTGTTGGCTTTGATAAGAGGCCTCTCTGCTACAAGACATGTAAATTTTATGCAAAACTCAGCAAAATAAATGCATATAAGTATATTTCCTTGGCGCTGCTCTCTTCAACGATTTATTTGTACCAGATCAAAATCTGCAGCCATTGATATGAGATATTCAAGAAACTTCAATACAAAGTTTCTCAATTTTTGAGGGTGTTTTTTAAAGGGCCAAAGGCATGCCTTAATTTTACACCTTTGGCTTAGACCTGAAGCACATGACTGAATGCTGGAAGAATGCCAGACTTTGCAGCTCATATAGAAAGCCAAGTTAATAAATATGATTTTATACTTGTCTAAGCAATTGCAGTTTGCTTTCATGCCCCAAATTGGATTTCCAGTTACTAGACATGGACAGGAAAGGGCAAAGAATAACTTGAAATCATAATCCTGGAAGTCTGAAATCTGCTAGCTCACAGTGAAATTTTGTTTTCTATTGCATTAACTGTGAACAAAATGGGAAAGGAAGTAGTGAACGTAATAGTTGGCTCTGAATGGTGGAAGAATGCCAGACTTTGCAGCTCATATAGAAAGCCAAGTTAATAAATATGATTTTATACTTGTCTAAGCAATTGCATTTTGCTTTCATGCCCCAAATTGGATTTCCAGTTACTAGACATGGACAGGAAAGGGCAAAGAATAACTTGAAATCATAATCCTGGAAGTCTGAAATCTGCTAGCTCACAGTGAAATTTTGTTTTCTATTGCATTCACTGTGAACAAAATGGGAAAGGAAGTAGTGAGCGTAATAGTTGGCTCCAATTTTAAAATTGTCATTGGAGCTTTAAGTTTTCCATATGTCTGGACTCCAATCAAGTACATAATGGTCCCGGAAGGGTCATTCTTTGCCAGTTCTATAGGCTTCTAGCCTCCTAATATATATATGTAGTGGTGTGGGGAGTCTAGTGGAGCCCAGATTCCAAATCCGGACAGCTTTGATGCACATAAATTGTCACCATTTGTGTTGCTACGGAGGAGTGCTTGCTGATCTGGAAGGCTATAAAGTTCATAACTTCTTCATACAGTTTCCAAATACGACCACAAGTACTACTTTGGTAGGGAGCTTTGGTCCCATTGTGATGGCCATTGCATATGTTCGAAGTTTAAAATGCATATTTAGTGCCCCATTTACATTATTTTAATTAATTTAAAATATTTAAATAAAACGTCTAGATGTAACCCACCTCTATGGGAATTTGGAATCTTGATTGTAGTAACCTATGTATTTCGATAATAGAGATCTCTCTGTTCTAAAACAGTTATATGGACAATTACTCTAAATCTAGTTCCCTTAACCTTTAAAAATTATCTCAGACTTGCTTGTATAGACTTGGTCATCTGGTTCTCTTTTACTTGGAAATTTAACTCACAGTATTCAAAACAATTAGGTCGAGCAGGTCAGGGTACACCAAATGAAAGCATGTATGTTTCAGCGGCAACCTGGATGCAAATCGAAAATGTGCAGTCTTTACTGCTGACATTTTTTCTGTTTATGTTTTTTATAATTATGGGTTCCGATGCTCAACAGTGTACCAAATAATTTTTTCTTAGAATTAGTTATTTGTCCAAGCGGTGTACCTAAAGTGAGTCAATTGGGTTTGTAGTGTAGCGGTGAGGTTAGGCACTTCCTGCAGTCACAGTTAAATTCTCAAACAAATGACCCCTAATTAATGCTCTGCTGTTTCAACAAGTCAAAATTAGTGAAGGGCAGCTCATACTCCAGTAGCGAGGGCTTCTCTCTCTATAAAAAAGAAGAGGCAATGTCCTGAAATGATTTGGAAATTGGCAAGAAGTGGTCTTTGGGTGTATGCTATATGTTTACCCTATTGGTAAGGTAATGGGTTTCTAACTTTCTTCTAAAGGATTTACTTTGAACATTGAAATAGAAAAGTCAAATCAATTGATTTTATGCACTTGATCAGGTTGATCAGGTTTCTGAATGCACAAGTTTAGAAGAAAGTGCAGAAACTGGATGATAAAGGAGAAGCATCTTTGTTGGTTGCAGTAAACAATCAAAAGCATACAAGTTATATAATCCAATTACAAAGAAGTTTATAATCAGTAGAGATGTGAAGTTTGATGAAGAAGAAGAATGAGATTGGAATGGGAAATCACAACAGTAGTGGCAACTAGAAATGAAAGATTTAAGTGAAAGTATATCAAATTAGCCTCCATCTTCTTCAACACCACCCAGTACAAGAAGAAGGGCCATTTCAACACCTGTAACTCTTAAAAAGATGAGAAGCTTGAGGGACGTCTATGAGGTAACACAAAATGAACAAGATGATGACTTAATTTCTGATTTTTCTTTATTCAGAGAAGCTGATCCTGTTTGTTATGAAGATGCAATTAAAAATGAGAATTAGTTAAAAGCTATGGAGGATGAGATTGAAGCAATTGAGAAAAATGAGACTTGGAATTTAGTAAACCTTCCAACAGGGAATGATGTAATTGGAGTTAAGCGGGTTCTTAAAATAAAATACAATACAAGTGTTAAGATTAAGAAAACACAAAGCAAAATTGGTAACCAAAGGGTATTCACAACAACCAGGGATTGATTACAGTGAGACCTTTGCACCTATAGCAAGGTTAGACACAATGAGATCTGTTTTGACAATAGCAGCTCAGCAAAAGTGGAAAATATATCAGATGGATGTGAAATCAGCGTTCTTGAATAGAGTGTTGGAAGAGGAAGTATATGTATAGCAATTACCCGGTTATGAGATCCCTAGTCATGAGACAAAATGTATAAATTGAAAAAGGTTTTGTATGGGCTCAAACAAGCATGCAGAGCTTTGTATAGTGGCATAGATTCATATTTCTTAAGCAATGGCTTCAACAAGAGCAGCAGTGAACTAACCCTCTCAATCAAGGTGAATAAACAAGGTGAGATCTTGAGTTTGTCTATATGTTGATGATTGAATTTTACTAAAATTCTGTCAATTAAGATGTTTAAGTCAGCAATGAATGAAGAGTTTGAGATGACAGATTTGGGTTTGATGAAATATTTTCTTGGTATCGAGGTGAATCAAACAAATTATGGGATTTAAATATGTCAAGCAAATGATGCTTTGAAGTGGTTCGGAATACCAAATTGTAAACCTGTATCAACACGTGTGAAATTCATCAAAGATGACAGCAACATTGTAAGAGATTGGTTGGTAGTTTTATGTATTTGACAATCACTAGACTTGACCTTATGTATGCAGTGAGTTTGATTTCAAGGTTCATGGAGACTCCAAAAGGCACTCACTTGCAAGCTGGAAAGAGAATTCTAAGATATGTTACTGGCACAAAGAATCATGGTATCTTATATACTGTATCAGATGACTTTGGTATGGTTAATTACACTCTGATAGTGAGTGGGTAGGAAGTGTTGATGACAAAAAAATAACTTCTGGTTACGTATATCATCGCAGTTCAGGAAGAGTGTCTTGAGCTTCCAAATAACAGCCCATTGTTACTATTTCTAAATTAGAATCATAATATGTGGCAGCTACATCAACAGCATGTCAAGCAAGAGCAAGGAGGAGCAACAAAAATTATCTGTGACAATAATTTTGCTATAGCACTGTCAAAGAATCATGTTTTCCATAAAAAGAGTAAACACATTGATATGATATATCACTTCATAGAACTGGTCAATAATGGTGAAATATATATAGAGTTTTGCAGGTTAGAAGATCAGTTTTTAGGCATATTCCCAAATTTTTTATATAAAGAAGATTTTGAGTGGTTAAAAGTGAACGTGGGCGTGATCGGTCTGAAGTCAAAGCTTAAGGGAGGGGTGTTGGAATTAAATATAAGTTTTAGTTTCGCTAAGCTGCTCTTCCACTCCCGTACATGGCAATTGATGCCAAACGGCACTCCATACAAAAGCAAATTATTATGTTTTAATATTTTAGAATGTCGTTGGAGTGCTGAAGAAGTAATCGAACAAATTATACTTGTGTTTTTGTTTGGGTTCAGACTATATGTAAAAGATCATTTCAGAACTAGCTGGAAATTAAGATGTGCATGTATGTATTTTGTCATTCGATGTAGGTAGACGAAAGAAAAGACAGTGTATGCAGCAGCACTGTTTTATTAATATAATTTCTATTTAATATTTGCTTTTTGTGTATTGTGAACATCAGTCTCTTTTTTGTGCATTCTATATTGAAGACAGAGCACACAGCAATCAAAAGTCCAACAGTTTTCTATTGCATTCACTGGGAACAAAATAGGAGAGAAATTAGTGAACGTAATTGTTAGCTCCAATATAACCATGGATAATAGTCATTGGAGCTTTAAGTTTTCCATGTGTCTGGGTTCCTATCAAGTACATAATGGTCCAGGAAGGTTATTCTTTGCAAGGTCTCTGGGCTCCTACTATATATATATAGTGGTTTGGGGAGTCGAGTGGAGTCCAGATTCCAAATCTGGAAAGCTTTGATGTACATAAATTGTCACTATTTGTGGTGCTATATGGGAGTGCTTGCTGACCTGGCAGGCTATAAAGATCATAACTTCATTCAGTTCCCAAATGCAACCATGAATACTGGTTTTGTAGGGAGCCTTGATCCCAATGTGATGGCCATTGCATATGTTCAAAGTTAAAAATGTCTATTTAGTGCTCCATTTATAGTATTTAATTAGTTTACAATATTTAAATTAAAGATCTAGATATAACTCACCTCTATGGGGTTTTGGAATTAACTGACCTCTATGGGGATTTGGAATCTTGATTATGGTATCCTATGTATTTGATATTAGAGATCTATCTGTTTTAACTTTTAAGCATAGTTACCAAGTTCGGAAATCCGGATTCGTTTGGGAGGGCCAAAAAGTCTGAAAATCCAGAGTTCTTGAAAAAGTTTGGAAAATCCTGATCCAGAATATATACATATATACATACAATGAAAAATATTAATAAAGTAATGTAAAATGTTAATATTATATGATATCTATGGGTTCTGGGCATTTTTTTCTGCGGAAAACCTAAAAAATAAAAAAAGAACAAAAATTTAAATTTTTGAAAAAAATCAGGGCCGACCCGAACGAACTTAGCCGTGCGGGCCAAAAATTCTGGATCTGGCCAGATTTGGTAACTATGGTTTTAAAACAGTTATATGGACAATTACTCTAAATTTAGTTCCCTTAACCTTTAAAAGTATCTCAGAATTGCTTGTATAGACTTTTGGTCATCTGATTCTATTTTACTTGGAAATTTGATTTGCAGTATGCAAAACAGGTGGGTCGAGCAGGTTTTATGGGTTCTACCAATGAAAGCATGTATGTAGTAGCGGCAACCTGGATGCAATTAGAAAATGTGTAGTCTTTACTGCTGACAAAGTTTTTGTTGATGTTTTTATAATTATGGCTTCCGACGCTTAATAGTGTACCGAGTAGTTTTTTATTAGAATTGGTTATTTATCCAGGTGGGGTACCTAAAGTGAGTCAATTGGGTTTGTAGAGTAGTGGTGAGGTTAGGCACGTCCTGCAGCTACATATAATTTCTAAAACAAATAGCCCCTAATTAATGCAACTGTTTCAACAAGCCAAAGTTAGTGTAGGGCAGCCCATAAAACATTTAGGCTTCTTTCTCTATCAAAAAGAAGGGGTGTATGCTGTATTTCCCTATTGGTAAGTTAATGAGTTTCTTCTAAAGGATTTACCTTGAACATTGAAATAGAAAAGTCAAAGTTGATTTATGCACTTGATCAGGTTTCTGAATGTGCAAGTTTAGAAGAAAGTGCAAAATTCTGTTTAAATTATTCTAAAGATTATATGAAGTATGAACTATTCAGTTTTAGAAAGATTATCTCCATGTTATACTGCTGCAAATGTTAATACATCCTTGCTTATGATTTCTTTTTTATATGATGGAACTTTTGGAGTTGCTGCTTTTAGTGTGTGATATCCTTTCATTGCAGTTGTTGTTTATAAGTACTCTAATTTCTAGTTGAATTTGCCAGCTTAAAAGGGATTGGTTTTTGCCAGCCGAGGCTTCTTTATTAAAGCGCTTTCATATTAGAAGGCTCATCCACCAACTATATAAAGAATTATCTGGCATTGGACCTGCACTAAGTTACGGTGCAAGTCACCGGTCTTATGAGGCAGGACAAAGTGATACTGGGACAAGTCAGGACGTAGAATGTGTTTTGGAAGACCATGCTCGTAACCAAGAATGTTCTGAAAGTCTTCTGCTGCTTGATAAAGTAAAAGAAATTTCTGCGTGCCATATGGATGAGGACACTCAAATATCTTTATCCCAGACAGGTAAAAGTGTAGCTATGGAAGGTTTTGAGAAAGACTTTGGGCTTGTTTGTGGTGAATATGGTCGAATTGAAACAGATAATCACAGTTGTGATGATGAACAGTTCAGATCATTCCATCATGACATCTTATCACAACAGTTGAAGTCTACTCTCAGTCATGCACTGGAGGATGATAATCAAAGTACTCAAGATTTACCTTCTGGAAGTTGCACAAATCAATTTTCTGATGTACTTCATGAGTTTGCAATCAATGAGCATGAAAAAAGTGAGAAAGAAACTAGTTATTTATGTGTCCCTTCAGGAATTCAGTTTGGTCTGTTGAGCAATCAACAGAATCCTATTACCAACCAGTTACTTGATCAAGAAGAGGAACATCCAGACAGTTCTTCTAAGAGAGTCCTTTGCAAAGAAGGGTCAGAATCCCCAATATTAACAGAACCAGAGTCTTCATTTCATGTCATGATGCATTCAGACTGTGACAAAAGACCACATAAGAAACAGAAGGCTCTGGATGATATTGTGTATGATGAAGAGAATAAAATGCCTTCTGAAGAAAATGAAAAATATGCGACTGCAATGCCTTCTGAAGAAAATGAAAAATCTGCATCTGTACTGCCTTCAGAAGACATTGAAAAATATGCAACTGTAACGGACCCGAAGGATGCTGATGAGATGGATATTTCACTGGAGCCAAGACTAGACACTTATAATTTACCACACGAGACTCAAACATCACACCCAGATGAAACACAGGTTGAAGGAAGAAATATGGTGGGTAAAGATTCTGAAGACAATGCATCTCCTAATCATGTTGTGCAGAGTTTGCAGCATGAGAAGGCAGGAAATACAAAGTCAGTCTCTTATGACAATGACAATAGCATTGCATTATGGAAGCAAAAGTTAAAATCTTCACTTGCGGAGAATTTGAATTTGCAAGATTTTGCAAGTGTGAATCATCATGATGCTGAGGGTCTTGAGGATCCTGAAAAGGGCATGAAAAACCCTTTCATGTCTTGCCAAGCTGACCAACGGTCTCTTGGTAATGATTATGATGCTGGATTTGAATCAATAGATAAATGCAAACATTCCTCATCCATGGAGGATTGTGCCAGGTCTGCCCCCGACACTCCAGTTAATTGTGTCATGGTTGCTGATGATCAAATTTGTGACGATTCTATTAGCAAGAACACTGAAAATTCAAATAAATGTGCTGATTCTAGTGGCAAGATAAGTGAAAATGAAGAAAAAATTGTCATTCGGGAAGATGTCTTTGAGAGTAAATCAGAAAATGAAGATGCACGTACTTTAGTTGCTGATGGTAATTGTACAAACAGTGTCAGCATTACAAATGAAAATATAGATAAATATGTTGGTACTGAAGGGAGGACTGAGTGTCCTGCAGATTTTGTGGACAGTACAAGTACGACACCTCAAAAAAAGCAGTTGTTTTCTCTAGAGGGTCCTGCCGAATGTTTATCTTCTAATGATTTCACTTCACCACCTCAGGAGTTACTCATATCGAGAAGTAGAAGTCGGAAAACACCATCTACAATAGCAAATGGAGGAAATATTAATTCCTTTAAAGAGACTCCACAAGTTGAACGCCCCAGAACTAGAAGTGTTACTAAGAACATGGATTCTGCAAAGCTTGCTCGAGAAAATCGAAGAAGAAAGTTGAGTATTTCAAACAAATAAAAGTGAGTTGTACTTCTCATGTGTTTTAACTTTTGACGACACTCTTCTCATTGTAACTATAATTTCATTGTACTAATGATCGAGATGATTGTTATGTTTGATTTTTTGGACTAATAGATGTCTTGTGATATATTCAAGAGAAATGGAGTGATGTCTGTACAAATAACGGTCACAGAACTTCCTTTCAGGCAGGCCTGTATTATGTGCATCGCTCATGTGCATGCAACTTTTGGGCTTGTGTTCAGGCATTGAATGACTTTTATTTTCTGCATTCTATTTTACTCGGGGACTTTTTGTTTTGTACCCATAACAAAATGGCATTAGGTTGGTAATCTTTTCAGTTTAATGTGCGTTGGTAAAGTCCTAGATCATATTACATGGGTTACATCCATGAGAAATCTAACTAGCTAGCCCCTTGAGGTTTTGTCCTGCTTGTATTTTCCTAGGGAAGGCCTATTCTTACCTATTAAAATTTTGGAGCCGCCTGCAGCAAGTAATCAAATTTTGATGCCATTAGTGTCAAACTTTCTTGCCATTAACGTGCTGAGGACTCATTCCATCTGGATAAACACGACCTTAGTTCTATATAAAGTTAATAACTTCTATTTGCTGTTTGGACTTTGGACAACAATTTCTTCCAAACGTCTTTTGAGATCCTTTTCTTAGCATTCATGGTTTTAAAGCAGGGTGTGTATGTATTCAATATGCCTTCAGTGCACAAGGAAATACAAAACCAATGTATGGGTGTTTTCAACGAAATATTTGATGTAAAATATTAACTTTTTAAATTAAAATAAAAGTATATATTTTTTTGTGATTGTGGTCTTTACTGATTATAGAACATGTGTTATACATCTAAGACACTGTTCATTTGGGGTGTATGTACATCATGTGCCATTAACTTGTTCAATAGTGTTTTTAGTATGTCTTTGTGACATTTTGTATTGTTGGTTTGTCCAATAGTGATGGCTATGAAGAGGCTAGTACTTGTCAAGGTGATCAATTGCATGCCAAGCCAACCCATGCAACTGCTATACACCTTAATGTGGGATAATTTCTGAAAAGTTGGCTTGTTGAATCGAGGCAGTGTTTTTGTATTTATTTGTGGTGGATCTAGATACTGGTTTGTGCCTCACATATATGGGATTGATTTTTGTTTCTTTTTAATGTGTAGTTTGACTATGTAGAAGTGATGGGCAATTTACCTGGATTTGCTTTGTACATGTCACTTGGTACGACAATCTGTCTTTGGTATACAAAGCCAAGCATGTCCTTATATTGAAAGAAATTCGAGAGTGAGCCAAGTGAGCATCCAATAAGCACTAACAAAGGCCACTAATTTCGTAAAAATAGTCAAGTGAAAGCTGTTTTTTGTGTCATAATAATATGAATGTTTGGGGAACTTTAAATATCATTTAAGTATAGGAGGGGTTTTCATCTGTAATGGAGTTTGTTGGTGCTAAGTGGGTTGGTAGGTTTTGTGTCTGTAATGTAGTTTGGGATTATGTGGGTCGGTCAGTTTTGTGCCTCTAATATAGTTTGATTCTCGGTAGTTTGGCCACTTCTGTGCCTTCAATGTAGAGCTTGTATCGCAAACAGCTTCTTCATCTCACAAGGAAAAAGACGTGGATAATTTTTTTTAATGACTGTGTTTTTCCCTCAACAGTCCTTGCGAGATTTCAAATGATCACCTCCTTTCAATTCAGTCACCCTGACCACTTGTGCTTCCCTTTCTGGCTATAAGATGCTGTGTATCATATTTATTGGGAAGATTAATGTGATAGATTACTCGCATTATTTCAGGACAAAGAATCAGTTTAGAATTAATGTTTTAAGTATTAACAATATTTATGATAGTGATTTTCATTATTTGAGAGCAAAGATTCAATTTAGGATATGGGGACATCTTTGGAGCGCACTCTATTTACCATTAAAGACAAGCCGTAAGAAATAATAGTGTGGAATTGTTTGATGTGAATTTTGAACTTCAATATTTTTTATACCTTTGTTATGGATTAAGAATAATGAAAAAGAAGTGTCACTATTATTAAGAATGTAAAAGCACTTCAGTACTATTAATATATTAAGAAAAGAAAATTAAAAAAATGTTTTATCAATTGATTAAAACTATCACAGTGCAATTTGTATAAGCAGTAAAGAAAATGTGCAAATTGGACAAGAGACCCCAAGCAAAATATTCTGTGATATATAGAGAAGAAAATTAAAATAATGTTTTACCAAACGAGGAAAACTAATATAAGGTAATTAGTACTAAGAAATTAAAATAATGTTTTACCAAATGGGGAAACTAATATAATGTTCTTAGTATTAAGAAATTAAAATGATGTTTTTTAAAATGAGAAAACCAATATGATGTAGTTGGTATTGAGGAGAAGAAAAATGTATTCAATATATTGACGACGAGAATAAAGCACAACTATTTAAAAAAGCCATTAACTTGATAATAAGCTATGCAAAAAATGAGTTTGATAGATTGATGAAGAGATCAAATTTTTAAAAATGCTTAAACTTGATAATATCGTGCGTGAGTTTATCAAAAAAACATTAATTTGCTAATTACGAATGCTAAAAAGGTGTGCAATAGATTGATGAAGAGAACAAAGCCACATAACAAAATAAGCGCATAAGCATCAATTTAATTATGTGATTTCATAAAAGTATTGAAGTTTTGTCTCCATTCATCATTACATATTACGACTTTATTATGCTTTGAAAGATTATTGTAGACAATTTTGGTTCGAGACTTTTTCTAGTGTATTTTATCCATTTTGTCTACTTGGTTTTAGGACATTTCTTACCTTACACTAGCCTTTCTCTAGTGTTCAAGCTTTATAGATGTCTTTAACATATAATAGATTTATATATCCTTAGCTTTGAGACTAATTTATGTATTTTATGAGTTGCTTTTTACATTTTGGGCATATGTTTCTATTAGGATTGATTTAGTGGCATGTGGAATTTGTCATAGGACGAATTCAGGGACTCACTGAATTTGTTTTGTGTATTTTTGTGGGTTGTTTAATGACAAATTAATTCTAGGTCCTGATGGTATATCAAGTCATTTGTAAAAAGAGAACAAGTATTGTCTAAGTGTTGAGGGAACAATTAATTCTCTCCCCCAAGTTAAAGACTATATTGACATATTTATTGTCACATTTGCAACAAATTTTCCTTTTATTTTATATTTTCTATAATTTAAATTTTTTATTGATGTCAAGAAATACCATAATAACAACATTCTAATACAAGAAGAAGCTAGCTTTCATAACAAGCCAACTTTCTAATTTTATGCATTGAAAAAATAACCTATACATGCTTTTAAAAAATAACAAACACCTTCTCTTTTTTCCTTTTTAACATATCTATGAATTTTGCATTTAGTTTTGCCTACTAACCAAATTTTCTAAAATGAGCTTGCATGCATGGTGCATACACTTGCTATTTAATGACATTTGCTAAAAAGGTCCAAGACTCGGGGTATTTAGTTAGGGAATTGACCATTTTAAAAAAAATATAAGAACTTAATAATAATGAAAGGAAACTTAATAATATTTGTTGCGTGTAAAGTTGCCCTTCTACTGCCTCACCCTCCTTTCTCAGTGCAATTATGAGTGACTCATTTAGAAATTTGTACATTCATATTTTATAATATCTTCTAAATCTTTCATATCCTTGTTTACAAAGATATTTTCTATGTTTCCTTTATTATCTTTTAAATGGGTTTGAAGCCCAAATTTTGCTAACCAATCTGTCATTTGGTTTCTTTCTTCTAGGGTATGATTTAATTTCACTACCTCCAAATAGTTTTGAAGTTTTTCCACTTCTTCAATTATTCGTTTAGTTCTTTAGTTTAGGTTTATTATGTACTCGATGTTTTCTTCCAAAGCTAGCTTCATCTCTAAAATAAGGCCCTTGACTTCTACTATGTTGTTTGTATTAATTCTGATATAAACAACTTTATACGCTATCACTTGACCCTTGTGATCTTTTGTAATGGCCTCAGTCCCCGACTCCCCCGAGTTTTGTTTTGATGTTTCGTCAAAATTCACTTTAAACCATCCCTATTTTGGAGGTGACCATTTATCATTTTTTCTTATCATTTCTTTTTTTTGCTTGTTGCTTGGTTTCAAAGCTTCATAGAACTTTCTGATCGTTCCCCAGTCATGGAGAATTTTTAACATCTTCCAGAGTAGTCTCCTTGTTTTTCAATTGCTTTGAAGAGAGGGCAATCTAACTAATAAACCTTTTAGTTCCATTTAGACTTTCTCTGGGGGTTTGTGCCTATTATTGTTCTCAAAGATTTTGGGGTTCTATTCTATCCAAATTTCCAAGTTAGAAGACTTGGTGTCATTTCCCATATGTCCTTTATAATGTTTAGCTTCTTATTACATTGCCACAATATGAAGTGATTTGGGAGATTGTTATTCAGAGTCCAACTCAGGTTATACTTGTTTAGCAATTTTTCATGTTAGAATCTTCACATGCGTGGCCAACCACAAAAAAACTTTTGCCTTCTGCCATGCTTTTGAGCTCCAAATTCTGATCCATAAAAGATTTTTTGAAGGCATTGGGATGAGTTTCCATTTGAGCTTCATATTCTTCTTTCACTACGTAGACCTTGTGCCATTTCTATTCCAATTCAAAGATTCTTTTTCCGAGCTCCATGGAACCCGAAAGCCTTGAAGGATGTCATTTAAAATCTTTTGGGGTTCATTTTGTGTTTCTTCAACATTGTGGAAAGTTTTTTAAGTAAAGGTTTTATGGTCTTGTTTTGTGTTTTCGATCCAATACTCACACTTTGTGTCTTCATTGCCTTATATTTTTTTCTCTAATGCCATCTAAATTTAGTACCTGTCTTAGGGGATTTTGGGTGATCCGCTTATCCTCTCAGAAGTCTATTGTTTTCCCATTTCACACTTGTCGGAGTAGACTTTTCAAAATAATCCTTTTTACTTACCTTATGCTATTCCAAATCGCTGATCCAAGAGGGAGTTCCTTCACTGTGAAGATTCTTTCTAGATTCCTTTCGTCGAGGTATTTATCTCGTAGCAACCCACTCCATCTTGCTAATGGGTTGGCTCCCATTCTCCAAACTAGTTTAGCTATGAGAGGTAGGTTTACCTTTTTGAGGTTTCTTATTCCGACACCCCCTTGTGTGATTGGTTTGTAGATTTTCTCCTAGGCAAGGAGAGGTAATAAGATCTCATCCCCTATTTTTTGCCAAAAAGTTCCTAAGAATTTTATTCATCTCATTCAAAATTCTTGAGACGGCCTTCAAGAGAGAAAACTAGTATATAGTTATAGCTTGTAAGACTGTTTTTATGAGAATGATATGTCTTGCATATGTCAAATGTTTACCTTTCCAATGACTTAGCTTCCTCCACATGTTTTCAGTGATTTTGTTCTAGAGCTTCTTCTTTCCGTTGCCTTTGAAGAGCAGGAAGCCCAAATAGTTATCTAGGAGAGATGCCTTTTCAAAGCCCAAGATCATGCCAAGGAAAGATTGAAGATTAGGGGAAACATTGATAAAGAAGATATTGGGCTTGCTTTTGTTATTAATTGCCTTGATGCTTTTTCATCGCTGCTTAATAGATCCCTTATTTCTCTGACCTCTTAGAAAGTTGGGAAAGCGAAAATCAGTGTATCGTCCAAAAATTAAAGATGAGAGTAGGCAGTTTCTCCAGTTGTTGCTTGGAGCCCTTTAATCTTGTTTTCATCTCTTAGGGACTTTATGCGTCTTTCTAGGGCCTCTACCATCAAGATGAAGCCCTTGTCTAATTACTTTGTTGGAGCCCCCTTGAGGAAGAGAAATACCCTTTTGAGGATCTGTTAATCATGATTGAAAACTTAGAGGAGTAACAACTCTGAATCCATCTTCTCCATTCTAGACTCAACCCGAATTTTTGGAGCATTCCATCCAGGAAAGACCGATTCACTTCATCATAGGCCTTAGAGATGTCCAATTTAATCAATATTTCTTGTCTCTTACTAGTGTTCAAGGAGTGAAGGATTTCATGGGCAATTGTAGTACAATATGTGGTTTGTCTTCCCTTGATGAAGCATCCTTGTTCTTCCAAGATAAACTTAGGAAGGATTTTTTGTTTCCGGTTATCAATGATTTTCGAAATGATTTTATAGATGGTATTGTCAAGAGAAATTAGGCGAAAATCCTCTAGGGTTCAGCTTTTTAAATTTTTATGAATGAGAACGAGGAATATGGAGTTAAATGCTTTCAACATTCCTTGAGATTTCTTAGGTTCTTATACCACTTCCTCGATTCCTTCCACTATGAGATCCAAAAGTGTTGAAAGAAGAGAGCAAAAAACCCGTCTAGGCTTGGAGAACGATCTCTTGCCATCTCAAATCCCGCTTTCTAAGTTTCTTCAAGAGAGATATCCTCCATTAGGTTTTGGTTATTTGTTTGAGTGACTAGTTGAAGGATTTATCTTTAGAAGGCTTATTGGTCTTCATGATTTCCCCCCATTATCTTGCTTTAGCATATCTTCCCAACATCTCACCAAATATTATTTAATTTCTGTGGGATCTTCCTTACTAGTGCCTTCTAGGGTTTTTAATTACCAAATATGGTTCTTCTATTTTTTGATTCTACACGACGAATGAAAGAACTTGGTATTTCGATCCTATTCCTTAAGCCATCTTACCTTTCGATTTCTGTTCCCAGTAGATTTCCTCATTTTTGTAATAATTTCTTAGTTTCCTTGCTACATCCTTCTCTGCTTCCAACATATCTTTGGAATTATGACCTTCCATTCTCATCTCTTAGTTCTTTGAACTTCTAATTTCCAACTCTTTTTTGACATGAAAGATATTTCTGAATATTAGATGATTCCATCTTTTCAAGGCATTTTGAGCTAAGTTTATGAGTGAATAGATACATCTTATTCACATATTTGTTATTCGAGGCTTTCCATTGTTGGGTCCGAAAATCATCTAGGTTTGGATGCTTTAGCGACATTTTCTCGAACCTAAAGGGAGCTCTGATTGGCTAGTCATCTTGTAAAAGATGGAGGGCTATCAACCAATGATCAAATCTTGATGTTTTGATCACCTCAATTTCTAGGGTGTTATTGTCCTCAATCTAATTTCTTGAGTCTCTCTAGGATAAGTTCCTTTCCTAATTTTCTGTTACTCCAAGTGAAACACCCTCATTTAGTTTTAAGATCATATAATTCTGCTTCCTCCATGAAGTTGTGGAAAGTCAGGTAGTTCTTTTCTCTCACATTCCCTCCTTTCTTCTCTGAGACATCCATTCTTGCATTAAAGGCCCCCCCTTCCTCGCAAGCCCCTCTGCCCGCCCTCCCAAGATCCAAAATGTGTTCCCTTCTAATTTGATTTCGACGCTGATTTTGTTTGGATCCCATAGGAAAGCCATGCCTCTTGCCATCCCTGTGGCATTACTCCCTACCAATTCTCTTCTGAGACTTCTTGAAAGGCCCTTGTTGTGATCTGTTAGGTTTTCCAAGTTAGTTTCTTGGAGCATGATTATGTCTGGGTTATGTTGGGTAATAATTTGCTTCAATGTTCTCCTTTTTTTGCGGGGGGGAGGGGGGGGACGGGAATTGAGACCTTTTATGTTTTAGGGGATTATCTGCATCAATAAGATTATTTTACTTGGTGCTCGCCAAGAGGGTGTCTACTTGAGTTTGATTTCCTGCTCCAATAGCTTCCATTACTTCTTCATGTCTCTTTTTATTTTTTCTAGGTCTCCCTCTCCTCTTTCTAAAAATTCCTTTCCGGTTAAGAATCAGAGTTTGCATGATTCTCGTGCTATCTTCATCCATTTCTGAATCATCTCATCTTTCTTGTCCAAGCTTGTCCAATTTTATTTGTGTTTCAGGCCTAGTGTTGTGGTAATTCCTTTTATTTGCTTACCTTGAAGCCCTTTTATCTTTTGTTTATTCAAGTGTCCTATGCTTGGCTCGTTGAGAAGATTCTCTAGATCCTCTTTCGATCCATAATAGGCTATGATGTCTTCCATCTCTATGTTTTTGTGTTTGCCTTGGGACTAAGTGTCTAGAATAGATTCTATTCCTTCCGTTGTGATGGATTTTTCATTGATGAAATTTTTACTTTGTTTTGACAAATATTCTCATGAAGCACCCTTTAGCATAGGATTTGAGATCATACTCTTCGCTCGTCTTCCAGTTTCTTCTGGTCCATGCATGCAACTTCTCCAAAGAAAGTTGTGCTCCCATAATATTTAAGATCAGTCTTCTACCATGCAGACCTACTATATTATTTTTGATTTCAATCGGATCTAACATGATGATTATGCTTTCTTCAACCACTTGCATGCATGTTCTTCTGGCCCCATTACCAGATCTTGGAGTTTCTTCTTGCTAGCCTCCTTTATTAGGGCATTTATCTGTCTCTGAGACCAAGGTTGATGCTCTGACCACCATTTGCTTGAAGGATTTTTTTTTTTTTTGGGGGGCGGGGGAGGGGGAGAAGAAATCCCCCCTAAAGGGTTCATCCTCTAGCTCACAAATCCATTTGGTTCATTGTCTGGATCAATCCATTGGAAAAATTTGAAAACTTGGGGGAAAAACATCAAACCCTTCATGAGCTTATTCTACCTTCTCTGTCGATTGTCTCAAATTTCCATTCAACATAAATATCTTCAACATCATTGCCATTGTATATACCAACTTTTTCACTTTGATACTTCAATATTTTTGGAGTTATTGTAACATCATTCACTAGAACCAAAAGAGGGTTTAGGTGAATGTTCTTGTAGATGCGTTATACATCTAAGAAAGAGGAGGCAAATTTCTAGCTTAGGATTTCATTTACACCGCATAAAGCATTATATTAAGTCTAATTTTAGCATATGGGATATGTAGTTACCATTTTGTTCTTCATTTGAGTGTTTGTGGCAAATTAGGTGAAGAAGACAAACAAGATCAAATCAAGAATTATGTTAATGATTTTAAAAAAGAGAATACATGGGACTATACAATATCGAACAACATATTTGTACAAGAAAATTTATAATTGAGAATTGAGCAGAGTACATATTCGGTGGAACATAACACACTCGGTGTAGACATAGACATGTCAGATTTGGCGGTTAAATATGCATAAAGGCATATTTAGCGTCAGGTTGACAACATCGAATTTGTAGGGTTAGTTTTCAACAATATGACTTCCAAATTTTACATAAACGTGCATCATCACTTTTAAACTACTAATATTGCACATTCTCAAAATCTTAAAATTTTACTTAAAATATTCGTATCAACATTTTCACTATTATAATTTATTCATTATTTGTCAAATTATTTTATTTATACCTATTTAATATTTATGATCATAAAAATGATTTACTTTTTTGAATTATATTTATATTAACTTTCTTTATACATTTAATATGTTATTAATGATACATCACTTTAATATACTAAAGGGATAAAACACCTATTGAATTAAATACTAAAATATAATGTAAATACATAACAATCACTCTTCTTCACTAGATTAAAAAATAACTAGAGCCTCATTATTTGAGTTTCAAGCAGGTGTTGACCAAAAAACATTCAACAATTTTTTCAATCTCATTTTAATAGTTTTTTATAAGAAGACTTTCTTTCATCATGATGTAAAAGATATTTCTAAAAATCTTTGGCTTCTCTCAACGTGATATAAAATACATCATGGTTTAAAAAGACTTGACTTCTCTCTTCTTCAACAATTTTTTTTGGAAAACACTAAAAACAAGTGTCTTAAAGATGTAAATTAGCAATCTATTGTTATGATATGACAAAAATATGCATTGAAAAAACAAATGTCAAAGTGGAAAACCCTTTTAATATAAAATATTAAGAATACTTCCTACTTTTTAGAATCAATGTGCTCCTGGAAGTGGAAAAATATTTTTAATACAAAACATAAATATGTATAAGGGAAAATTTGATAGATTATTAATTGTTGTGAGAATGTGCTTTAGAATATGGATTTGGAGGACACTTTTACAATATTTATTTTATTTATAAAAGTAAAAAAAGGAAATTTAATTTTTATGTAAGGAGTGAAGATATAATAGTTAATATTTGATTTCAAAAATAATTTTGGATTTTTAGAATAATATTTTCAAAGAATATATTAGAATGTTTTATTTTATTTTTTCAAAACATTAATAATTGTAAAATATGTGTAATATTTGTTGATAGAGTTTTTAAAATAATAATGATTGCAAGAGTGTATTAAGATATAAATTCTTTAAATCATTTTATAAAATAAAATATTTTATTTTATTAAATTGAGTCTATTTCATTTTTTCTAAACTACATAATGTAAAACTATTTATTAAATATTAAAAATTATCTTTTAATATAATGGGTCTCATAAAAAACATATAGAAATCCTCATTGAAAAAGTGTTGTAAAAAGATGATACAACTCCCAATACTTGATGTGATCTATAAATTAACTAAAATTCACAAACCAACGAGAAATTAAATCTAGGACTTTCCATTAGTATGTTAGGGTGATTCACAAGTTCTATTTTTCTCAAAGTGCGGATTGATTTTTTTAGCATATTGACTTTTTTAGCACCCTGCTTTAAACCACACACTGGTGTGAGCTCCCATATGTTTTTGATATCATATCATTGTTTAAGTGTAATATCTTAAAATTGATAGATTAAAAATATTCACAACATGCAATGAGGAATACAAACAATGAAGAGTTGATTGAAGAATTCCCTAACAATTCTAATATCACAATATATTTAAAAATAAAATAAAAATACTATTGTATGATAAATTTGTTAGCATAACAACTTATAAATACTATTAAAATTAATAATGTATGATTTGATAGCCTAGACATTTATATATATCTCAATTTAATATGTAAATCAAGAATATACAAAAAACTAAATAATAAAAATTTATACACTTTTAACATTATTTATATAAATTTAAAAGTTACACGATCAAAATCCTAATACAACTTAGTTTTAGTAATTAATAACTATATATAAATTTAACATAAATCTATGAATTAACTACTATGAATTTAATATAATAATGTTGACAATAAGGCTTATCTTCACACACTCATTGAGCCTACTTCATAATACCATGATATGATACTCTACTAAATTTCTAATAATGGTATGCAACTTAACATTTATTTTAGAAGATATTTATCGCATTTATACCATATTAATTTCATTAAATTGTTTTTAACAAATTTCCATTTAAATGGATCCCCCCTTTAAAATAACACATCCTCAAGAAAATGCAACTATTAATATTGCTATTGGAGAGCAATCCTAGACTTCTTTTATTTAGTGATCCCTCAAATGAGGTTCAAGTTTTTTGATTAATTTTTTTCACTATAATCCATAAAATTAAACAAAAAGAGTAATCTTATCAAAAGGTTCTATACAATTGTTGTTCAAGTTTTTGACCATATTTAGTTGATTATCACTAGTAGGTTTTAATGAATTTACAACACTTTTGGTTATATTTCTAAAATTTCTCAAATTTTAACATTATTAATGTTAGGCAATATTAAACACTAAAAATAAAGACAAAAAATCTTTGGCAAAAAGAATTATGTTGATGTACATTTTTTAATGTTTGCTTCAAGAAGTGAAATATGCAATTTTCATCCATTTGGATTATTATATAACATCCCCCAAAAAAATGGGGTTTAAGTATTATTATATAATTTATTGAATAAAAATATATTTTAACTCATTACAAATCCATTAATATTTTAAATTATGTTAGGAAATAATTTTTAACAAATTAATTTTTAATTATAATTTTCGATACAAAACATAAATATGTATACGAAAAAAATTGATAGATTATTAATTGTTAGGAGAATATGCTTTGGAATATGGATTTGCAGGACACTTTTACAATTTTTTTTTTGAATAAAATGAGAGAATTTATTCTTCATTTAGGGAGTGAAGATATATTGGTTAATATTAGATTTCAAAAATAATTTTAGGTTTTTGGAATAATATTTTCAAAGAGTATATTAAAGTGCCTCAATTTTTTTTTAAAAATAATTATAATTGTAAAACGTGTAATATTTGTTGATAGAGTTTCTTAAATAATAATGATTGCAAGAATGTATCGGGATATAAATTCTTTAAATCATTTTATAAAATATTTTATTAAATTATCTATTTTATTTTTTTAAAACAATAATGTAAAACTACCTATTAAATTTTAAAAATTAAATTTTAATATAATAAATCTTATAAAAAATATATGGAAATCCTCATTGAAAAGGTGTGGTAAAAAGATGATAGAACCCCCAATACTTGATGTGATCCATAAGTTAACTAAAATTCACAAACCAACGAGGAATTAAATTTAGGACCTTCCATTAGTATTCTAGGGTGGTTCACAAGTTCCATTTTTCTCAAAGTGTGGATTGATTTTTTGGGCACTCTGTTTTAAGCCACACATTGGCGTGAGCTCCCATATGTCTTTGATACCATGCCATTGTTTAAGTGTAATATCTGAAAATTGATAGATTAACAATATTCACAACATGTAATAAGGAATACAAACAATGAAGAGTTGAAGAATTCCCCAACAATTCTAATATCACAATATATTTGAAAAAAGAATAAAAATATTATTATACGATAAATTTATTAGCATAACAACTTATAAATACTAATTAAATTAATAATGTATGATTTGATAGCCTACACATTTACATACATCCCAATTTAATATGTAAATCAAGAATATACAAAAAAATTAAATAAAAAAGATTTACACACTTTTAACATTATTTACACATTTAAAAATTACATGATCAAAATCCCAATACAACCTAGTTTTAATAATTAGTAATTGTATACAAACTTAACATAATTCTATAAATTAGCTACTATGAACTTAACATAATAATGTTGGCAACAAGAATTATCTTCACACACTCATTAAGCCTACTTCATAATCCCATGATATGGTACTCTACTAAGGTTTTTAATAATGGTATGCAACTCTAACATTTATTTTGAAGATATTTATCACATTTATATCATATTAATTTCATTACATTATTTTTAACAAGTTTCCATTTGAATGGATTCCCCTTTTAAAATAACACATCCCCAAAGAAAATGCAACTATTAGTGTTATTTTTGCTATTGGAGAGAGTAATATTAGGCTTATTTATTTAATGATCGGTTAAGTATGAGGTTTAATTTTTTTCCGCAATGTATTTCATAAATTTAAGTTCTATATAATTGTTGTTAGTTTTTGACGATATTTAATTGATTATTACTAATAGGTTTTAATGAATTTATAACACTTTTAATTATATTTAGAAAATTTTCCAAATTTTAACATTATTAATGTTAGGCAATATTAAACATTAAAAATAGAGAGAAAAAACCTTTAAATTTAGCAATAAGATTTATATTGATGTACATTTTTTAATACTTGTTTTAATAGGTGGAATATACAATTTCCACCCATTTGAATTGTTGTATGACATTAAAAAAAAAAATGAGGTTTAACTATTATTATATAATTTATTGAATAAAAATATATTTTAACTCATTAGAAATCTATTAGTATTTTAAATTATGTTAGGAAATAATTTTTAACAAATCAATTTTTAATTGCAATTTATACTTTAAAAATAAAATTACTATTTAATTTTTTATTTGTAGCACAAGTGAAATTGGATTCAACCCAATGATTAATTTAAATTTCTAGGCATCCCTTTTTCTTTTCAAACTACTCCCTATGATTTGTAGTAGTATGTTGTGCAAAGGGTTGAGATGAAAATTTTCTACTGGATATCCACACCTCTTTCGTTAGTATAAAAGTTATAAATTTCCTCTAAGGTGATGGTTGCCACTCATGCTTATTACTCCTCTTGTGGCCCCCTCTTTAAAGTTGCCTATGCTAAATTGGAGTAAATATTGAAAGATTTTATGTGGGCGAACTTTGAAGGAAATGGAGGGTTCCTCTATGTAGCTGACCATCATTTATTAAAGTTGGACATATGTCTAAGAATTTGGACTTATAGTATTGCTATTATAGCTTTATAACTGTTGAATTTAGATTTATATATTTTTATTATTAGGTTTTAACTAGTATGATATCGGATTCTAATATTACTATTATTAGTTTTAAATAGTTTGATATTGGATTCCAAGTAGTATGAAATCAGGGTCCAATTATATCTTAATTAGTTTTGATCACACAATGCCTCATATTTATCACAATACCACCTAATAATTGTCATAGTACTATCTAATATTTATCTAACTTTTACCTCATATTCATCACTCACATCATGGCATGTAAGATTCACAAATATTAATGCACCAATATAAAACATATTTAGACCATATACAAGTATTGTAAAAAAAAATTTATTGACAACAAAATTATCCCATTATACTCTTGTAAAACTAATATGGTTTCCATATACATTTATTTAAATTTGAAAAGTTCTCATATAATGTACTGTTGTGAAATTATTAATAAATTTCCAGTCACATTGTATGTCTTAAATAAAGGTTCACACTTATTTTCATGCCTGATACATATCTTCATGACTAACAAACCCAATCCTACATAGTCCTAAGGTGAAATCCATAAATTACATGTCCACAGAGGCCCCTTTTAAATTAGAGTTAATATGTGCTCTCGGAGAGTTCGTGACTTTGTGACCCCATGATACCATTCTAATCACCATGTGTATTCACTTTATTATTGCATGTTTGTTTAAAACATTATATGTGTTTTATTGACTTTTAGGATATGATTGTAAAATGTTGATATATTGTGTGCACACATAAACTAGACATATGGAGAGATAAAATGGGTTTAAAATTTTAACAAATGCACATAGTTTTCTAAGGTTACCTCAATGAGAACAAAAGAGAATCCGTGACTTAGTGACTCTATGCCTTGTGATGATTGCTACATGTTCTCTTTTGATATTTTAGACTTTTTATAAGTAATGTATGTATTTTAATAATGTTTTAATTGTGGAATATTTATTTCTTCTCTATATGGAAGCCATGGATGTGAAGAAAATATAAAGTGAAGATAAAGATTCAATAGATCCATGAACTTTGAATAAAGTCACTTAAACTTTGTAGGAGTCCATGAATTTGAGACAACAAGAGACTACCATGTCCACATTCATCTACACCATTCACATTCACATTCACATTCACATTCACATTCACATTCACATTCACATTCACATTCACATTCACATTCACATTCACATTCATCTTCTCTTACCTTTATCACACCCAATTGGAGTGATGCCACATCAACATAAAGTTCATGCTAGAAGGAGGGACGAATTTCAAAAATAGGCCACAAGTACCTAAACTAGATAGAATTTCCTTGTGGATCAACAATTCATAGACCTCTTATTTTCGCATCACCATAAACTTCTGTTGTGTGCTTAAAACACACATCAATGAGTGTGAATGCCCAAACTTATAGTGTATTATTATTGGCATATCTCCCCTGAACTTAATTTGAGTAATGTTAGTTTTAATTTAAAAAATATATTGATTAAATAATTAGACATTAATTTTAATATATTCTTAGTTCTCCAATAATAAAAAATAATTTTTTGAAATAAATATTAATCTCCCACTCATATATAATAAAACATACTATATTATTAAGATCTTAACATACTTCTAAATGTATGACAAATAATTTGATGAAATAAATAACAATCTTACATTCATATTAAACAACAGTACAATTGTAAGGTATTATTGGAGTGTGCTTTACCATATAAATTTTAAAAAACCCACGTTTCAGGCTAAGATGATATCACATATTAATTTATGATATTCAATAGTTTCACCAAGTTAACATTCAATACCCTTTTTCAAGTGATTTAAGGTATGATTTAATGGCCTCATGTCCTTTATCAGGTACCTTAATCGATTATGTTTTCCATGTTTTTTTTGGTCTCCATACCCAGATGACACTATCCACACCAATCTCATGTTTAATTTTTCCTGATTTACTCCATGTTTTATTTGGACTTAAACAATCCTGATGCAATGATACACCTTCTACTCTCCATGCATGTTTCCAATATTGAGTTATTACCTTTTTAGCCACATTTTCACCTTCCAATTTAAGTTAAATATCCCCATATGCCCTTCCCATCCATATCTTTTCATTTTCATTTGTTGGCCATACTAAAAACATTTGTCCCACATACACATCCATCAATGGATTGAATGCTTATTTAAGTCTTCAAAAAATAGGTCAACATAAATATCATTATTACTTGATATATTTTAATTAATGTAGTCTTCCATGGAAAAATTACATCTTTTATTATTTGGTCATAAATGTCTTTGTCTTAGATTATTTATAGCGAAAAAAAGAACATAACATATTACTATAATTTAAAAATGGTCTATCCAAAGCACAAAATTATTTTTCCTAATAAATTATCTTTGGAAGCCAATATTCTCTACCTCCACCCATTGGGATTAAATGATACCATTTCAGATCTGTTAGGTTATGGAGCTAAAAGCTTCACTGATGCAGACATGGAGGAGGTTGCAGATGAGTTGCGAAGTGTCACAGTGACTGGCGTTGGTCTGGCCAACCGACGTCGGCAGGATTAGACAGGAAGGCAATCGACGTCGGTCAGAGATCGGCCGGCGTCGGCGACCCCCAGACAGACAGGGACCGACGTCGGTCGCCTGTGTGGTTCGACTGCGAGTTTATTACGGGCAGTTAGCTAACGAACCAAGTGTTTGCATGATGAGAGCTATTTTTAGACTCATAGCTGCGGATCTAATTATTGTAATTAGATGTCTAATTATTGTTTGGATGAGATCTATATAATAGACTCATGGTTGTATTGGAAACTTGTTCTAGTTTGAGTTGAGCAAAGTTAGCTCCTTCTATGCGTGAGGTGAGCAAGGGTGTTCCTCCTAGTTCCACTGCAGTACCAAGGTGGGTGTTGGTTTTGGAGAGTCAGCAAGATTCTTCAAGGGTGTAGGATCTTGGTCAGCAGGTGTGCATGACCTATATAGGAGATCTACATGGTAAGTAAGATTGTTGATCTGCAGGTGTATGTGTGTGCAAGGTCAAGGTTCACAGGTGTGCAGAACCAGGTTGATTTGCAGGTGTGCAAGATCAGATAGGACAGCAACACAATAGGGAGCAGTATCAAGCAGGATCTACTTGGAGTACAGGTGTGTACTCAGATAGAGCAAAGAGGAAGGCAAGGGAGTTCCTTCCATAAGTATGGTCTGTTGAGGTGCAGGTTATTGCAGGTTCATGGGAGATCTACTTGAAGTACGTTGAGTACTTGTGGAGTGCGTGAAGCACTTGTGGTGTGCGTGGAGCACAGGAGGTGAACACCAACTCTGTGTTTGAGTTGTGTGTTGGGACCTGAGAGAGAGAGCTTTGAGGAGAGAATTACTGTTCACTTGAGGTGTGGGAAGCCTCTGAAGAGGTGGTGGAGAAGAAGTGGCATCTTCTTTATTGTATTCTTTTCTGTATAAGTATTAATACAAGTTGTGTATTGTCTCTCATATCATGTGTTATTCTGAATTCTAGTTACTTGTGTTTCTGGTTAATTTCCGCATATTAAGTTGCTTGGTTTGGTAATCAACTGTATGCTTCCGGTGTTCACGTATCCTGACAAGATCTTCTATTGTTGCTTTATATTCCAACATTAGTATGCCATCCACAACATGGAACCTGGGCATCTTAAGTTTGCTAATACCTACTATATTGTGGTTTCCATACAACAAGTGTGGCTCCAAAAAGGCTTTGAAGTCATACACTTCCTGAATAAAGTAATGAGTGAAAGTACTTGATCCCTTTTGGCATGTTCTCTATATTTTCATGATATGCAACAAAAAAAATGTGTCTAATTTCCGTAATGATGTTGCCAATTTGAAAAAAATCCCATCCATACCCTCACGCGTGTGTTCCACTAGAAGTAAGCTTACATACACAATGTTGAATGTAATTCTTGCTATCAGCATGGATACAAATGTAAATACGCTATGATTCGTGGTGTCACTCGAAGCATTATCTAGTTGTAATTATAGGATTGATGGCTATTTTTTGAATGAGGTATTTATATTAGTAACTCTAATTATTTCAAAATGGAAATTTTCTTCCTTGTACCCTTTGCATTTTTTATGCACTTCAATTTGGAATAGTACAACATGAAATGAATGTTTTGATGGTCTTATTATTTACAATAAATTTCCATATTCATCTATGATTAGTTCTTTGTGTAGACACCTAAATCTAGCCACTGATAACCTCCAACTAGGCTTTTGACCAATTTTCACCAAAATGCACAATTTGGCTTAAAAACACTAAAATACATTAAATAAGTTGAAATTGATATATTCAAGTGCCAATTTTGGCCAGGGTATCACTAAATGGGGCAATGCAATTTATGGGCCAGCTAACTTTGATCAGATCATTTCGAGTCAAAATGCCAATTTTGCACTTGGGTGCTCTGGATTGCTCTTTTCTATCAAATTGATTGTACGAGATATGTGCCTTTATTATTTCATATTGGCAACATCCTAAATGGAATAACAGATCCAATGCATCTGAAATTGACTTCTAATTCCAATCCAGTCAAATTTTGGACCAATAACAAGGCATTCTGATCAATTTGAGTAATTTTGTGCACAAAGTGCTTAATAATGATTAAGAGATAATTAATCCAAATCAAGGCCTAATTAATAATTTAATGAAAACTTATTAAAAAAATGTTTTTGGAAATGAATATTGAATATATACATCATCAGGTGACCTCATTTCTTGGGAAGACATTATTGGCCATAAATGCCACAAATATCAGGATTATGGGTCTTCCATGCCTCTTTATTACCTCCCATGCCTCATTAATGTCTCTTATTCCAAAGTCATGATGAGGATAATTATGTATTTTAATTACATAATTCAATTAATCCATGACCACACATCTCAATCTTGAGATGGACGGTCATGGTTAATTCTGGTCATTCTTAAAAATATATAAATAGAGAGGCCATGAACATCATTTTAAAGCTTAATTTGTGCAAAGTTATAATGCATGATTGATTCCAAAAGCTTCATACAAATTAGTGTTACCATGCCAAATTGATTCCAAGCCAAGCCAAGCCAAAGCCAAAGGTGCCAAGGAGAGATGGAGGTAGCCAAGCTTCCATTACTAAGGACTTCATGAGCATAAAACCGAGCAAGCCACTACTACAAAGGCATTTGGAGCATCCAAGGAAGGTGAAGGAATTCTTATTTTTTCTTACTTTTTAGTTGTGTTTTTCATTTATTTTTGTTACTAATCTCACCCTAGTAACTAGGCATGAAGATGTTAGTTTAGTGTGTTTTTGATTTCGTTTCATTCATTAACACAATACTAATATCCTCTTCTTAGCCAAATTCCTAGTTCACACTTTGAGCTTCTTGAGACACAAATCCAATGTTGTGAATGCATAGTTTACTCCATGTTCTACAAATGGTAGGCAAAGTGGCCATAACCCCTAGTCTTGTGTGCATGTGTGAGCACACCAGTCAAAGTAACTGAGAGGTTCATAAAATTACTTAATGAATTTTATTTCATGCTCGTCCTTGGTATGGAAGTTTTCATTTTTCCATTTTATCATACACAATGATAAAAAATCCTTGAGGTTGTTCCAATTATTGCAATATGTGGGAATAGTAATGCGCACGATAATTTTGAATGTATTCATTATGTCATTTTTATTCTACTTCAAGTTTTAAGAGTGCTTTTGGGCATGTGGTGGCTCTACATTTATTGAATAAATATGTACACTCATCAAACTTAGTGGATAAGTTATTATTTTCAATTGAAATATGTTGATTTTTTCGCTTATTATCCTGATGAAGCTTGGTTGTGACACAGTTGGAAGGCTGAAAATTTTGAGCTCCTCATTGCACTTATTTCACATAAAATTATGGGTATAGAATACAAAAAGTAGTCTTTGAGTAACTTTGATTCCATTCTATCCTATAGAATGAGTTAAATATGGAGTAATATCTGAATTTATCTTAATGATTCTTGATATGCAAGTAATTGTTGTGGTAGTATTTGACCTTTGTTTCTTTTTCCCGGTGTTACCATTTACTACACACTTGTCACCATTTATCCATTCAAATCTATGACTGTATAAGGTGCTCCTTAGGTACCAAAAATATTTGTGTCATGTATTTTAACAAACATCCATCCCATTAAATTCATTTTATGTACCTCCATAGATTCCTCACCCACATTAAAGATGTATTTTTTTAAAAATGCATTTAACATAAATTTATTTTTAACCTCTTCATTTAGGGATTTAGTTTTGAACCATAGAACTCTAATCGAAGCAAAAATATTTTTTTGACAAATTATGATTTGAAACAATGTTATTACTTATTTTTTACTTCATAAAAAAAAATGATCATTTTTTATCTTCATCAACTTTTTGATATGACAAACCAGGTAGAGTGGCATTCAAATTTTAATGATTTTGAGCATTGCAGGGACTTTTGATCACTTTTTCAAAATGATTATAATTAATGGCATCAAAATAAACTAGATATACCAACTAGGGTTGTGGATCTCGAAATTCATCCCACATGTTGACTTCAACCTTTTCTGGGACTTCTTTGAATCCAACATCCATAGGAAAATTGTCTAGTCAACAAATTTTATAGTAGGCTATTGTATGAGAGATCCTTCAGATAGGGAACATCCTTTGCAAAGATGGTTAAATATTCTATTGATATGTATACTATATATATTCATATACAATCCTTTAAATTGTATTAAATCTCCTTCAAATAGATTTATAATTAATCCCTTTAAAACATATTTGCTTGTAGATGAACAAAAATGGATCAATATGACAAAAACTCCCCTAAAATTCAAACTATGTTCACCACCCTATACAAGGGATAAACCATCTTATTGATAACTCACTTCAAGCATTAAGGAACTTATTATTTTGCATAAAACCATTTTTTTAATTGGACAAACTATGAATTTCTCAGGGTGTAGCAAGTTTGAGAATTCAAAACATAAAATTACCACATTTTGGACCATTAAACCAAAATTTAGGGGTCCTAATCTCTCTTAATATATATTTTTATTTTATACCATGAATTATAAAACCTTAGGTTACATCACCATCTCTACTACAACATTTGTCTTTGAGAATAACATTGTCTGCAACAAAACTAATTCTATCTTTAGGACTTGTATTAATAGTGATTTAGGAGTCATCGCTAAAATCTCTCTACTCCATAGTCATATAATCCTTTGATTTATTATAAATTTGATCACTATTAAGAGGTGGAATTAAAAAATTTATGTGCTTTGACAATTCCCTATCTTTCCAGAAAATGTAGTATCTTTTATTTTCAATATCTGCGAAGGTTTCAAATTCATCAACTAAGAAAGGTAATTGTAATTTACCATCTAATACCATGTTAACATTGAAAAAAATAAATCTTCTTCCTAGATCTATACAATATAGTGTCCTCCAACTTAGATACACTCTTCCTTATGCAACTTTGTTGCCTTTTGAAAATAAGTTCACCTCATCATCCTCTCCAAATGTAAGAGACATTGATGTTATAGTACAAAAAATAAACGTGAGATGAAAGAAAATCTATAAAACCATATTAAATAATAAAAAAAATTAAAAATAAATATCAATGTGAGATCAAATTAAATATTTATATAAATGTAATCTAAGTCTCAAGTAAGGATTTATGTGTTGTTACAAATAAATCTATATAAAAAAGTAAGAACAACATGTGAGCAAGAAGATATATGGAAAAAATCATGTCATATAATGCATCATTGATCTTAGTATATCATGGAAAGAGTGGGATATTATCCATTCACTAAAAAAAAGTTTGAACCACAACTTTTGTAAAATATATGTAGATTTTTTCACTTAAAACTGATAGGTTACTTTAATATTTGATATATATGATGATATTCTATAAATAAAATGAAGTAACCTAATTTATATTTAATATATGTTTAAAAAACAATGTGATATTAAAATATTAAGGCAATGATTGCAACATGCATTTCAATGGATTTATAAATTGTAAAAAAATAAAATTAAAAAATGGGAATGAATTATCGAACCATACGTCTCGTAACAGGATGTATGTAAGAAGTGTATGCTAAGTTCAACAATGTGTTTATGCTAAGTTTGGGAATGTGCTCGCATAATTTATTTTTTTGGTCTATTTATTATGTATTGAACAACTGAAATAATTTTATAAAAGGTACACTTTGCATTAATAGATGTGATGCAACAATATGTAATGTTTTTATCTATATTTTGGTTTAGTAGGTGGTTTCCTATCATATGATAATGGCATCGATGAATCAAGAAGATTTCAAAGTGATTTGAAAGATTTTTTTTTATATATATGTAAAATCACCTCTCCATTTTCTGACATTCCACATTAAAAGTGATAATTGTGAGATCCATTAAAAAATAACATAGGAATTAATACATTTAGTTGTTCATTTTTCTTATTTTGTACATACTTTTTAAAACATGTGTTCTTTTATCAACTAAATATTAAGACTGAAAGAGGACTCTAGCAAGTGGTTAAATTTGATACTTGACCCTCCATATTTCCATTCAACATTAATGCATATTTAAATAATAAAATATGAACATAATAAATATATATCTACATAAATATAATTATAGTCTTGACACAAATTGTGACAATCCACACAAATTTCCCAATTTTATTCAAAACATTTCCGTCACATTTTATGGTTAAAGTTTTAAAAGAATGTTCAAATGACTGTGAAATTCAACCACTCTCTAGTGAATCAATAGAGTAATTGAGGCACAAAATTAAGAGGTGAGGAAGGGGGAGGACATTTGAAAGGTGGAGTGAAAATTATCTATTTAATATAAATAAATAATAATCTAAATGAGAGGGGGCAATATGTTGTATCTTTCTTTGCATTCATGTAAGCTTTTCATTTGATATTTTTAATTATTTTTTTATGTAATTTTTTCTGTAGTTATTTTATTCTTAGTAATGTTGGAGGGAGATTTGTTTATGAGAGGTTTAATTTTTTTTTTGATGTTATTATTTTTGGTGTCATATTTCTTCTTTCCTAGAGCAATGCTAATTGCTATGTCCTGAAACTATGGATACCAACTCTTGATCGCCTCAATTTGTTACACATATATGCTTTGTTCTCTTCTATTATGCTTGAACCATAAGTTTAGATCAACAAGATGTATCCTCCTCCACCTCATCTTCCTATGGATCAATTTAATTTCCCAAGTGCATTCAATGAAACACTTGTCTTCCACATCTATGAATCTATTACAATTAATAAGTAAATATGATCCGTCACTCCAAGATGCTTGAATTTTAATGCGATCCTTTGGCATAAAAAAAATAATTGTAAGGAAATTGACATAAATAGAATCTTTTTTTATTTCCATTTTAGAGGCATAAATAAACTCACTCTTCAACTCATCACTCAAAAGTTATAAGGAAAAAAATCTCAACAACCTTGTGTTTTATATTTTATCTCTATTTTTAAATAAAAGATTATTATTAAAAATATAATTTTCTTGCACTCCCATTAAAATTTATTTACACTTCCTTCTTCAATCTCCATTTTAGAGGCACAATTAAACTCACTATTCAACTCATCACTCAAAAGTTATAAAGGAAAATGTCTCAACAACTTTATGTTTAATGTTTTCTCTCTCTTTTTTTATTTAAATTTTTTAATATATACTTTTCTTGCACTCCCATTAATATGTTATGGTTATAATTGTATATATATATGAGGTAGTGATCTATATCCTTATATTTTTTATTAATACAAAATATGTTTAAATAAATAGATTAATTATAGTATTACATTTTAAAACTTTTTAAGACATTACAAAAATGTTAAACCTATCCATTTTGAGACATTATAGATAGAAACACCCTGCCATTTTAACACACAACCTTAACTCATGAGAAATCCCCACCATTTATACTTAACACGTTAACTTTTACCATAAATTAATTTGCCTAAATTAACATAACTAGGATTCTCTCTGAAAAATTAGAGATATTTAATTTTGGGTGAGCAAAGTGAAATGAATTTAACCCTACTAATTAGACTAGTCATTGTAAAATTAACAAAAAGAAAGTGAAATAATTATACAAAATAAAAAACATATATGACTCCAAATTATCTAGTAATCTCTATTTAGCCTTAAATTTCATCTCAACTAACAATCACATAAAAGATAATTAAACGGCATCATGTATGTCATTTAATTTAGTTTGGGAGGTGTGCTAGCATTCAATACAAAGATAAAACTTATGAATAATGTTTTGTGGATTGAAGACTATTTTTGTTTTTTATTTGAAATCTTATGGGAGATGTTTTAATTGCAAATTTGGGCATATTTTACATCTTGATTATGGATTGTTTTTTGCATGTGGTCACCAATTGCATCAGATTTACATGGTCTACTAAGTAATTGCCCTTGTATCCGAAGTGTTTGCAAGTGGCATTAGGGAAAGTGGCATTCAATAAAAAACATTCAAATAATAATTTCATTCCTACCAAATATGTATGAGAAGGTGAACAAATATCGAATATCGTAACTACGGTTAATTCAAAGGTAAAAGAAAGATATTTTTAATGTCATGACCATGATTAACTAGAAGACAAATCTAGAAATTTTTAATGTCATGCTTCCATTCTTATTTTATTATGTCCAGTTCTGGTTTTGGTATCTCCTTGATGGCATGATTAACAAGGCTTTGGAAAAAATAGACTAGGAAAATCTTATCTATAGTTATTTTTTTAATTTCTGGGTTGTATGATGAAATTTATTTTTACATTAATATTATCCTAGCACTTTTATTCCTAGACTAATTATTATTATTCATACTCAATTTGGCTTATACTTTTTGAATAAAAAGAGACTTAATTTTTTCACATAAAATATAAACCCCACACACATGATTTTTTTATACTTTCAAAATTGACATACATGTCTACCATATAAATATATATATGGTAGACATGTATGCCAATTTTGAAAGCATGTAAAATGCATGCAAGCCATTTGACAAAATGCCTAAAATAAAATGTATGTAGATCATTTGACAAAATGCCTAAAAGAAAATGCATGCAAACTATTTGACAAAATGCCTTAAAATGAAAGACACGCTTATTTATAGACACATAGACACATAAGGCTGCAAACTATTTTACAAAATGCCTTAAATTAAAAACATGCTTGAATTTATATATATGGTAGATATTGATGTAAATTATAAAATCATACAAAATACATGTGAATTGTTTTACAAAATGCTTAAAAAAAGGCATGCTTGCTTATATAAAAATGATAATTTAGTAAATTTGTTGTCATCTAAAATTTTATTTGAGTATAATGAGTGTCACTTGAGACTATCTTGTTCTTATCTTAGCCCTAGACCTTTATTAGGGCCTCTCTTGATAATTTTATAGCTTTTGTATGAGTTCAACCTATTCCTAGATATACCAAAAGCAACACTAAACTGCCCCCTAGGCACTCAGACCCCTTATTCACTAGTTCCTGCCACCTGGACATTAGTGCAACCCTTTAGACACTAGCACACTATGATATTGACCTATGGACCGTGCTAATGTCCAATAACCTACAATTCCCTATATCTTCTTGGGCTTCTTTGAGTCTATCACCTAAAATTCTTTGTTTACTTTTAGAATAAAAGGAAACCTAAATTTTTCACATAAAATATAAACCACACACACACACACATGATTTTTTTATGCTTTCAAAATTGACATACATGTCTACCATATAAATATATACATATGGTAGACATGTATGCTAATTGTGAAAGCATACAAAATGCATACAAACCATTTGTCAAAATGCCTAAAATAAAATGCTAGACCATTTGATAAAATGCCTAAAAGAAAATGCATGCGAACTATTTGACAAAATGCCTCAAATGAAAGACATGCTTACTTATACACACACACACACACAAGGTATGCAAACTATTTTACAAAATACCTTAAATAAAAAACATGCTTGAATTTATATATATGGTAGATATTGATGTCAAATATAAAAGCATACAAAAGATATGTGAATTGTTTGACAAAATACTTGCTTATATAAAAATGATAATTGAGTAAATATGTAGTCATCTAAAATTTCATTTGAGTGTAATGAGTGTCACTTGAGACTACCTTGTTCTTATCTTAGTCCTAGACCTTTATTAGGGCCTCTCTTGATCATTTTATAGCTTTTGTTGAATTCAACCTATTCCTAGATACACCAAAACCAATACTAAGCCACCCTTAGGCACCCACACCCCTTATTCACTAGCTCCTACCACCTGGATATTAGTGCAACCTTTTGGACACTAACACACTATGATATTGACTTATGGACAATGCTAATGTCCAATAACCTAAAATTACCTATATATTCTTGGGCTTCTTCGGGTCTATCACCTAAAATTCCCTATTATTGGCTCTCACTATCATCACCTAACTTATCTTCAAATATTTCATTGCTTTCATGTTTTGTATATCCTTGACCTCCACCACTAATTCATCATTGCTCAATCTCATTATGAAATAAAATGTCTCCTCTCCACACAACACATTGCCACACTGTTTGAATAAAGACACAACCTTATTTTCTAGTGTCATATTCACCAAAAATATCATATTATTTTAACTCTTCATGTATAAAAGGCTAGACGAGGACAACAATCATGGGTTTTGATTTAGGTACAACTTGCAATGTGCACTCTTTCGCTTTACAAAACCCTGCTTTACCAAAACATAAAATTACATTGGTGCAACTTTCAACCTTGAGGCAAGTGCATGTTAAATATAATGTGTGTCATAAAACACTAACAAAAAATATCTAAAAGATGCCATTATTATTACTACGTGCGAGAGTACTGTAATCACTGAAAATTCAATAATTAATTTCCTCTTAGCCACTCATCATTGGAAATTAAGTTTATCAAAATTTTAAACTAAATGGCATCCTGCGTCAGTCAATTAAATTATATAAAAATCTTATTTCATTGAATAAGTCTTTTTCATTTGTCATCTAATTGATTTTAGAGCCATCTAATTAGGTTTTAAATAGTTAAAACAATCAATTTTTTTTTTGTGAATATTTTTGTAAATGTCGATATATTTATACTAATAATATAAGCTTTTATTTCATAATTTTTTAAAAAATAAAATTTTAATATTATTATAAAATATTATACATATAAATATAATTAATATGAATATTTAATATATACATATAATATAATATTATATATGTAAAAATACATAATAATAAATATTATATAATTATATCTATTTTATAATATTTATGATATAAATGAGAATATATGCCATTACTTCATGTATTAATAATAAATAGGTTAATAAATAACTATATATATATATATATATATATATATATATATATATATATATATATATATATATATATATATATATATATATAAGAGGCAAAAAATTTATTCAATCCAAAACAAGATACAAGGCAAGAGCCACAAGCTCAATAAAAAGGAGAACCACCAACAAACTAAACAACAACCCTACATAGTTCTATTTTCCAACAAAACTCTCTCCAAAATCCCTAGATAATTAGAAGGTAACTCATTGCTATCACTGATATCCCAACCATCCCCTTTCTCTGAGGCCCACTTCGCCAAGCAGTCAACCACACTATTCCATTCTCTAGGGATATGACAGAAAGAGACAGATTCCAAGGAGCTTCAAACACTTAAAATCTATCTGACCATCAAAGCTAAATGCCAACTAACACCATCCAATCTCTGGTTGTTCAACATATCCACAACAATCTGAGAGTCAGACTCATAGATAATCCTCTTCCAGCCAAGAGAGCAACCCCGCTCAACAACAATCTTAATAGCAAGGGCCTCCATCAGGTTATTAGAGTAATGCCCTTTGTAGACAGAGAAGCAAAAAACAACATCCCCATCTTTACTTCTACCAATACCCCCAATACCCACATGCCCAAGATTTCCACGAGAAGATCGATTAGTATTAATCTTCAGTACCCCATCTGGAGGAGGCGCCCACTTCCCATCATGACAAACCCATTTCTTGACACGACAGGGCATAATGCCAACAGTGCAACCCCTACTATTAACACCCAGTCTCAGATCCTGCACAATCACAACATCCCCATGATCAATACTTTTAGACATATCACATTTAGCAAAAATAGTCTCCTGAAGTCTACTGATAATCTTCGTCCACAGTTGACCACTATCTAATCTAGAGTCACAAAAAACTCTACGGTTCCGTTCTAGCCAAAGGTTCCAAAGAATGAAAATATGCCCAATGCTCCAGGCCACCTGGAGAAAAGGCATCTTCGCAGGAGGCCTACCCAAGCTCTCCCAAAACTCAATAAGAGAGGAAGCATGAATGCAACCATGATGCCAAGCCTCCCACCATCTGTGCCAAATCTCACAAGAAAAAGGGCATTAAAAGAACAAGTGGGAAGAATATTCTTCACTGCACAAACAAAGAAAACAAATGGAAGGTCCCTAAAACCCCCGTTTGCAAAGATTCTCCCAAGTGAGAAATTTCCTCTGGGCAACCAAACATAAGAAGAAGTTACACTTGGGCCAAGAAAAATTGTTCTAAACCTTCTTCCACCAGGGCACCTCAGCAGGACCATGTAAATTCCTATCAAGCACAGCATAACCTTGAGCAACAATATAATTACCTTTTGGGCTAGGACTCCAAGCCAACTTGTCCCTCTCATTTAGAGAGCTGCAAAGCCTACCCTCCAAGACCTTACACAAAGCAACACGATCCTCATCAGACCCACCCACAGGCTACTCCTGCGGATCCTTCCAACAAAACACCTCTAGTTGACCAATACGCTTAACTGTTTTAAAATGCTCCACCTTAATCCAACCAGCATCAGAGAGCACTTGGTAAAGAGGCAGAAGTTGAGGGAGACTAGAGAGAATGGGAGGGTGACCATCCCAAGAATCCAGCCAAAAAAGAGCATCAGAGCCCTTATTACATATCCAGAAGAGCCCCTTCTGAACAAGTTGAGCTCCCTTCTTAAGAGTGTCCCAAATGCAAGAACCTTTGCCCAACAAAGCAATATGTGGCATGTCCTAGCTCTCAGCCCCAGGAACATATTTAAAAGCAAGAATCTTGGCCCAATCCTGATCCTGGTTGTTGCACCATCTCCAGTACAACTTAGCTACCAACGCTGTAACCACAAGAGCCATGGACCTAATGCCAAGGCCCCCAGTATGCTTCAGCCTACAGACAGACTCCCACTTGACTAAACTCCACTTCGAGGAAAGGAGGTTACCCGACCAAAGGAATTGCCAAAAAAGAGCATCAAAATCCCTCACAAAGGAGGCAGGAAGAATCTGCACACAACACCTATAGATAGGGAGAGACTGCACCACAACTTTTAAGAGGATCACTCTACCCACAGAAGAGAGCCATCTGTAAGTCCAATGACTAACCTTACGCCAAAACTTATCCAAAATCCCCTACCAATAATCTCTATGCTGAGGTCCTAGAACCAAAGGAATCCCCAGGTACATCAGGGGAAGAGTGCCAATTTGGAATCTAAGAATCCTGGCAATCCTATTCTGGATGAGTCGAGGAGTATTAAAGAAATAAATCGAAGATTTATCATCATTAATACTCTGACCAAAATTTTTCAAGTAGATGTCTAAAGTTCTAAAATTCACTGCCTCGCTAATTATGGCCAAGCCCATCAGTCCAGTATCATCCACAAATTGAAGATGAGAACAAGGAGGGAGATCATTGTTCCAGCTCCAGCCATGAATAAGACCCTACTGCACCTGAGATTTAATAAATCTACCAAGACCCTCTGCCATGATAATGAAAAGATAAGGGGACAGAGGGTCCCCTTGTCGAAGTCCCCGAGAAGCACTAAACCAATCTGAAGATTCCCCATTAATGAGAACAGAGAAGGAGGATGAGGTCACACAATTGAGGACCCAACTTACCCATTCCTCTTTAAGGCCAAAGGTCAAGAGGATATTCTAAAGGAACTCCCAACTCACTCAATCATAAGCCTTAACCATGTCAAGCTTAAAGAACATCGCCTTCTCCTTAGAGGAAGCCATAGAGTGAATAATCTCTGTAGCAATTATGACACCATCAAAGATTTGTCTCCCTTCCACAAAACCTCCCTGCTCAACAGAAATCAAAGCACCTAGGAGAGGTTTGAGTCTCTCAGCAATCAACTTAGAGATGATCTTGTAGACAACATTGCATAAAGCAATAGGCCTGAAATGATCCATCTGATTAGCCCCCTCCTTCTTAGGTATGAGAGCCAGAAAAGTAGAATTCAAAGACTTAAGCATTTGTTTGTTCCTAAGAGATTCCTGAACCACCTCAAGGAGATCAAGCTTTATTATTTCCCAAAATTCCTAGAAGAACTCAATCAAAAACCCATCTGAGCCAGGAGCTTTACCTTTTTTCATAATAAACACAACTTTCTCCAATTTAGGTAACAAGATTGAACACAAAAGATCCCCGTTCATCTCATCTGAGACCAAGCAGGGAATACAATCCAAAATAGCCCTCTCCTCAGATCTAGTAGCAATATCCTCCCTAGTAAAAAGGTTAGAAAAATAGTTGACAGTTTCCCTAGAAATTTCACCACAGGATGAGAGTTGAGTCCCATCACTTAAGACAAGATTGGAAATAGAGTTCCCCTGCATATGGGCCTTAACCGAGTTATGAAAAAAAGTCGTGTTCTTGTCCCCCTCCTAAAGCCAATCAATCCAAGATTTTTGCTTCCAAAAAATCTCCTCTTGAAGCTCCCACTCTTCTAAGCCCCTAATGGCAAAGGACTCAGCATTCAAAAGGTCAAAGGACAACCCATGGTCAAAAATCTGATGAGTGACACTATCCAGCTTGGACTGAGCAACAAGCTTCTGAGCCTGCAGGTTCCCAAAATATTGTTTATTCCACCTCTTAAGCCTATACTTCACATGTTGAAGTCGTTTACTGAAAGTGTACATGGCCCTCCCATGGGTAGGAAGCCCTTCGTACCACCAATGCATCACAAGATTCTGAAGAGATTGATCCCGTAACCACATCAATTGAAATTTAAAAGAAGGATTTTTAGTGACCTCATAAGAGGAAACACAGAGTTTGATAGGCCAGTGATCGGATCCCCTCCAATCCAAAATTTTAGAATTGGTAGTCCACCTGCTGCTCATCCAATAACAGGAAACCAAAAATCTATCGAGTTGTTCTGAGATAACCTCATCACCACACCTCCTATTATTCCAAGTAAAAACTCCATTGCTTGGCTTCACATCAACAAGGTTAAGGAAACCAATATTATCTCTGAGCAAAAGAGAAGAAGGATCCAGCCTGGCTACCCCTCCTCATTTTTCATCCATACTAATAACAGCATTAAAGTCACCAACCAAAATCATGGGAGAAACGGGTCCAGAGAACGGACAAAATTGATATGATCCCAAAGATGTGTCTTACCTAAAAGATCAGTAGGAGCATAAATATTGGAGAAAAGACATCTTTCGCCAGTTTCAAAATTGGAGGCAACCATAGAGATGGAAGACCGACTAGAAACCCACCATAAGGGGGAGACTTTCCTCGGGTTCCAAAAGCAAGCCACCCCCCAGAACTGCCCAACACCCCCACCCCCTGCCAGTAGCCTTGGGGCTAGATACGCAAAGCATAATTATTCAAACCATCCACTGTAAGCTTGGTTTCTTGCATAAAGACCACATCTAGAGCCTGAGACTCGATTAATCTATGAACAACCTTTTGTCTAGGGATGTTGTTCAACCCCCTTACATTCCATGATAAAACAATCATTTAGGGGGGTGGGAGAAGTGGGAATCAATGGGTTTCACAGACCCAGGCTCAACCAAAGTATCACCCATAATCTTAACCTTCTCTTGATCAGTCTTCCTTCCGCTCCTTGACTGTTTATCTAGAGGCCCCTTTTTAAAGGATTTTTATTGCAAGCCTAAGGCAGGAGGAGCCTTAGCACCCTTCACAGGATCCTCAAATCCCTTCATCACTTGGGGGCAAGGAGCCAACCCAGCAGTACCCACTGGGATCTGTGACTCCTGAATGCCACCAATATTCTGAACTTGAGAAGGCAAGTCCAAAGCCGGCTGACAGGCCTGTTGAACCCTTGACAATAAAATTAGCTCCTCCTTCATTTCTTCCACCTCCTAAATCTCTACCTGACCCTTAACCCCAAAAGAAAGCTCAACTGGGATACCATCCTCTTGGACTACGCTATCCAAAGCCTCAAACCTATTAAATGTGCCATCATTATGTCTATCACTCCAAGATCTCTTCTCGCCTTTGCCTTTATTATGGGATTTAATCGGGATAAAACCCTCCTTACATAGGGCCATCAGACATTGAAGCTTTCCCCTTGTCCATCCTAGGAGGTCCAGAGGTAGACAAGGGGGAAGATTTTAGTCTGGGATAGCGGCGGTGTAGATGACCATATTCATGGCAAATTCTGCATCTGAATCGAAGGGTTTCATAATCTAGCTATTGGATCCAGGTGGAAGAACCCATGCAAATTTCCACAGAGTCGGGTAAAGGATTATTCAAATCAACTTTGACACAAATACGAGCAAAAGAAATTGCCTTACGTTTTTGAGTCTGTGAAGTCGATCCAACAGGTTTCCCAAGAAGCAAAGAGATTGAGTGGAGGATATCTTCCCTCCAAAATTCCAACTGAAGCCTCAACAAATGAACCCACATAGGAACCCGCAAAGGGATCTCTTCAGCAGAGTTGAAGCCCATATGCCAAGGCTTGATGAAGAGCCCAACCTGGTTAAAGAAATAGGGGCCACCTTCAAAAGCCCTATTCCTGTCCGACATGCTTGAAAAAATAACTAGGAAATAGTTATTCGCCACTAAAAGAATCTCCATATCTCCTTCCAGGTTCCAAACTCGACGTGCCCAGGATTCCAACATAGGAAGAGAAAGACGAAGGCCCAAAAATTTGCAAATGAGAGCATGCTTGCACCAGTAATCAACATCCTCTGAAACCTGTTCAGGTTGAATAACCAAAACTGGTCTATCTTCTAATCTCTCCAAACATCCATTTACTTTTTTAATTCGAAATGACCCTTTTGAGGTACCCTCTCCAGAAGGAGGAAACTCAATCCGATCCTTGTTACTAGCATGCATCAAAGAGGATGGATCCACCATCTCCAAATCCAGGGAAGAAGTAAGACCCTGATTCTCCATGACTATACAAGCTCAAGCACCCATCAAAAGAAGGAGAGAGGCAAGGCAGTCAGCCCAAATGCCCCAGCTACCATGCAACCCCATCCAAAAAACCCATGCTCCAAGCAATGCCCTAAAAAATGCCCTACCACGAACTGGAGGAGATCAGACCCCTGTCCAACCCCCTCTGGACCCTTGAAAATACAGAAAGACCCCCCCCCCCCCCCCCCCCCGCACATGCAAAATAGCCAACCGCCATGATCAGATGACAGGTGCAGCCAGCTAGGGCACATGGGCCCTAGCTCGCGCCACAGTGGTGTGAAACTCCATCTGTAGCCATCACTCAAAATATAACCCAATGTACCAAGTTCATCATAATTAATTATATATTATAATATATAATTATTTAATATAATATCATGTATTATATATAATATATATTTTATAATAGAATAATAAATATATATTTTAGAAGGGAAATTGAAGGCTTAGAGCTCTGCAAATGGGTAGATGAAAAGTCATTCTCCATTGATGAAGCTTAAAACTCTTTTCCCTTTCTCTTTGCTTCCTTAGTCTCCTTGCCCCATTGGCCGTGTAACTTTTTACCTTGGATTGATGCATCTTACAGGGGTGTTGTTGGTTATTGGCATTTAGTTTTCCTTAGTTTGTGGTCTTTGGTCATTCCATTTATAAATCCTTTTTTATATTGTTTATTATTTCTTATCCTTGACTGTTTTCCATCAATAGGGGGTGTATATGCATTAATTAGGTGGTTTTTTATGGAGAGGGATGGAAGTGATACCTCTCTGTGTGTGGAGATATTGAATGATGGTGGTGTTAATACATCACACAGGGCGCCAAGAGATTTTAAAAACTTCCCAGGCTAGAGCATTGCTAGGAATTTGGTTGGTGGGGGAGAAGGGAAAGGATAAATAGGAAAGAAGTTTTTCTCAAAAATGATTTGTCAGGAGGAGGCCACAAAACATTCATAATGTGTGGAATTTATCCTCAACGACTATGAAATGGGTAAGGATGGAATCGGTGAGCATGTCCCAACCAAATATGGTAATCTCCCTAGTTTGGGACAAACCTTATTTTTGTTTCCTAATGAATCTACGGATAGATATTTATAGTTGGAAGAGTCCCACTTAATAAATATCAGGTTTTTTTATATGTTTGAATAGAAACTCCTTACCCTCAAGAAATTTCTTTGACAACTAGCTTAATTTTGTGTGGGAAAAAATGGGTATTTATATTTCTTTTGTAGAATGTTTCAAAAGGGATTGTTCATGATTCTGTTCAAAAATTCTAATATGAAAAATCATGTTATCAACAATCTCCTCTGGAATGTGGATCAATCAATTTTCAAGGTGGTGCTTTAGAATCCTAAGTTAGACTGCAATGAGATTGCTTTTAAATTTGTTCCAAGATGGGTGGATATTGAGGACACTCCTATACAACGTTGGAACTTTTTGCCTCAAACCCTTAAACCCTTAGGGGAAGTATTATGGATTGAAGATACAATAAGGTCTCTAGAGCATATGCATGTCATAGTCCTTATTTCCTTAGATCCATTAAATATCTTTTCATAAACCCTTATTTTTAATATCAAAAGAGAGTCCTTCACTTGTTCTATTAAAGGTTTGGGAGGTCTTAATGCATGTTTTTTTTGTAAAAAGGATGTTCACCTTTAAAAAAATTATCCCCTACTGGTTAAACCTGGAATGTTGCGGAAACATATGCAAAGTAAGCCTCTTCTCTTTGATAATGATGTTTTTGATAAGCTTGCCTCAACCACCAAGGAAGATGTTATTATAAGAGATAATCCCTATTTTGACTTGGACTCTAATAAATGCCTAACACCCTCTAGTGAGTAAGATAGAGAGAATGAAATTAAATTGACTATGGGTGATATCAACACATCTCCCATTCTATATGACACTCCCTCTTTGGGAGTGGGGAAGGCTACAACATGCTCTTTTTCATCTGATGAGAGTAAGGAAGTGTTTCCCCCACCTCTAGAGCAGGTGGGTTCTGGCCTTGGGTCCTTGTTGGCCCAAAATGATCAAGGAGTAACTCCAAGTGAAGTGTCTCCATCCTCCAAAGGTAGACTCTTAGATGAATACATTATTATCCTAGATAACCCTCCAGTTAAGGAGACCCCCACCCTTGGCCCCATTTATCTAAGACCAGAAGGTATAAGTGATGATATGGTCCCTATGGTTGTTTCTCCAACCCATAGTGATGGTATTATATTTAATGACCCAATGGATAAAGATGTTCCTTTGAAATCATTGGATCCTAACTCCCTTCTGGGTGGAAATCCTAAAAGCAGTGTTAAAAGGTTGAAAACTGAATCTAATTCTCACCTCTTCCTGTGCTCGCCTTATGGAGAGGATGGTAAACAACCCAAGGGATATCAAGGGGGTGGCGAGGAAACTAAGAAGAGATCTAAAGAGAATAACATGCCTCAATGTTTCAAAAGGTTATATCATAATAAAAGAGGCTTTAAGGTCTCTAGTCTACAAAAATACAACCCTCCTTCCCTTTTTTATGAATATTTTTAGCTAGAATGTGAGGGAACTTAAATCCCCTAATTATAAACTTATTGTAGATAATTTATGAATTCAAGGGTCGATGTTGAAATTTTAATTCTTAAAGAAGTTAAGGCAGTTGGTTATAAAACAAAATCTATACTCAATTTCATTTGGCCAAATGCTTCCCTTTTCTCTACATGCCATTCCAAAGGGAAATGTGGAGCCTTAATTATTGTTAATATGAAGTGGGGAGGGTATGTGGATGAGCATGGATTATACCCATGTCATAAAGAAATATGTATTATCATCCAAAAAGATAACCAAACCTTTGGGATTTGTAATTTTTATGCTCCAAGAGTATAGGGAAAGGGATGATTTATGGAATTGAATTGCATCTAACCTGAAAGACATCACATGGATTGTGTGGGGGGCGATTTTAACATGGTTGAGGAGAAAGATTATAAGTATGGTGGTGAGCCACATACATGTAAGGGCAATGAACTCTTTTTTTGGTTGAAGTTTAAGCATATTGACAAGATCTTTGATTTGCTTAATCAAGGTAAACAAAATAACAAAATCATTTGGTTTACATGTTACAATATCCAGGTCAATCCTAAAAGGGTGGATTCTAGACTTGACATATTTTATTTTAATAAGAACATGTTTAGAACTCAACATGATGAATATAGTAATTCAGTTAAGGTGCTCACTTTCATCATCTCGAATCACCACACCATTGAGATTGTTATCTTCTTGAATACTAACTTGTGGGTGGGTGCCTTTGACTGGAAATGACTTTATAAACTATATGTCTCCCTCTTGAAGGACCTTGACTATAAAGGGGGTATTTGTTCCTCATAGAATATTGGTAATATTACATCATACTCCTCCTTCAATATTGACAAATGGAATTATAGCATGGATTTGTGTAAAATATTTACCTAGACGTATGGTTAGCATATGACCAAGATGAGATGGAAAAATGATTGTATCACCCAAGAAAAGTTGATCCTATCTGAATTTGCCCTGCAAAGTGATCCTAATAATGCTTTCCTTCTTAATGAGCTTTTCATGCTTGAGCATGAGCTAAGATAATACCAAATGTATATTGCTAGATGGGTCCAAGTTTGATCTAGATTAAATTGGCTCAAGATAGGGGATAAAGGCTCTAAATTATTTTTTAATTTCTTGAAAGAGAAAATTTTTAAAAATAAGATTCCTTTGATTGACTATGGTGGGTTTGTGTCTAGTGATCTGATTGGAATGAAAAAATCCTTTTTCTCCTTCTATTCAAATCTTTTTTCATTAGATGGATCGAATCCTCAAATTGATCTTAATAGGAATTTGTGTTCTAAATGTATTCCTAAGAAAGTTTCTAGTGAATAAGTGCTTTCCTTGATTGTGAAATTTCCCTGGATGATAAAACCTTCAATTTATATTTTCAAAGATGAAAAATACCTTGAAATTGATGGATTCCCTATCGAGTTCTATAAATCTAATAAGGACTAGATTGCACTTGAATGGCTTGGAATTTATAGGGAATCCACTGACGCTGGTTCTCAGGGTCCTAAGATTAGTAAAGGAGTTGTTAAACTCATCCCTAAGTACAAAGAGCAAACCTAGGTTAATAATTAGAGGCCAATCACTCTTTTGAATTTCTTGTACAAAATCTTGGCTAAATTTTTGGTGAGGAGGATCTTGTCTCTACTACTTACTATTATTTCAGTAATTTAGATTGGTTTTGTTGAAGAAAAATATATCCTAGATAACCTCATCTTTGCTGGGAAGGCATGCAATGGGCTCGGGACTCAAGTCAATATATTGGGATGATCTTACTTGAATTTGAAAAGGTTTATGATAGAATTGAGTGGACATTTATTGATTTGATGCTGAAGCCTTTGACTTTCAAGATAGGTTTTGTCGAATGGGGAATGTCTTGTTCAAGGATGCTTCTGTTGTTATTGAGGTTAATGGAGATCTTATTGATTCTATTGAGATTCAGAGGTTAATTAGACAAAGATGCCTCCTTGCCCCTTCCTTGTTTCTTATAATGGCTTAAGCTTTACACTATTTATTGACAAGTACCATTATCGGTCCCCCAATTAGATGTATTTCATTTCTTGAGGATTCTAAATTGATTGATGTCTTTTTTGTTGATGACACAACTTTGTTTACTAGGTTTGAGAAGGAGAACCTTAAAAAAGTTACTAATAGGCTTGATATTTACTGCTTTGCCTTTGGGTCTAGAGTGGCCTTACACAAATCCTTTGTGACTGGGTGGGAAGATAATCCATTAGATTGGTTGGGTGAGTTTGAGTGGTTTTGGAAAGACCCAAATTAGTTGGTCACATACGTGAGTTTTCCCTTTGCTTTGCCACGCTCTTTTAAATAGATGTGGGAATGGTTATATATCAAAATTAATAATAAAATTAGTAAGTGGCAGGGCCATCTTTTATTTCTCCCAGGAAGAATTCAAAATTTCCAAAAAGTTTTGTCCTTGTATAACATCCACTATGCCTCTTGATAGCTATTCATTAAGGCTCAGATTAATCTCCTACATAATATCATTAGAGAATTTCTTTTGTATGATGAAAAGGGTAATAGAAAAAGGCATGCAATGGAGTGAATATCTACTATGCTCCCATAAAATTTGGGGGGCTTGGTTTAAAGGATCTTCGGCTTCTAGGGATTACACTTAACATCAAATGGATCGTTAGGGATTTGAAAGGAGATGATCCTTGAAAGGTATTGATAAGGAATAATGATTTGAGAGGTTTCACTAAAGATAAGCCAAAGTGGAAAGGATTTCATATTTATGACCTACTTGTGGGCTCATTCTCTATGCATGTTATGGGCTCACCTATTTTCCATTATATTTGGAAGGCATAGGGTATGGTTAAGCACTTGGTTATTATTCCTCCAGTTTTAGTGGGCTAGGTTCAAGGTGCTAGGGGTATAGGTCTATATGGTGGAAACTTATTGTTAACAAATGGCCTCTTGCATTAACTAGGGGTTGTTTTGCCTTTCTTTAGTTCTCCATGGGTCTAAAGAACCTCAGGGACATTTTTCTCTTAATGGATAGGCTTCTTGGGTTGAAATTAAAGCTAGATTTCAACTTCCTTCATCATAATGAAGGACTTACACCCTGATTTCTAAGGCTCTTTAGTAAGCCATAGCTGTGACTATATTTTATGAGGAGAGTTATTTCTGGGATAACATTAAATGGATTAACGGACCACTTCTTAATGAATTCACCATTAAGATGCTATATGATAAACTCGCTTTACCCAAAAGCAATTACCTCAATCTTAATCATTTGTGGCATGTTTGTGATCCCTTGTATAACTAGATGTTTAGATTTCAAGTGATATGGGCCTCTTGCCTTGAACCTAAAAAGTCATGTTCTAGGTGGTTACTTTTGTATGACAAGCTTGTTGTTGGCTCTGTAATTTCAAACTTTGGATTTGGCCATCCCCACTATATGCATTGTGGTGAGTTAAAAACTATCAAACATATTTTTTCTAATTGTCTTTATGCTACCAAAATTAAGAACAATTATTTAAAGAGTTGGATTTGTCTGTTTGGTTGTGATATTCTATGGATCAACATTGCTTTTGGTTATGTTTGTTCTAGGAAAAAAGTCCATAATTTTTTTCATAGGTTTTGTTTTATATTTTCTATCTAAATCCTTTGGCACATTTGGAAGCAAATAAATTTGGATGTTTTTTAATGTAAAATTAGAGTGCTTACTAACTTTAATGTTGAAACTACTGCTAGTATTATCTCTTTTCAGATTTACTTGTAGCTTAAGATTTCACAAGATGTACAGGAAAATTTTCTAAGGACATGCATACTTAAGATCTCTTCTAATTACTTTTTAGACATTGGAGGCTACCAAGAATGAATCATCCCCCTAACTAGAGAGTTAGTCATGATACTGCTATTGAAGTACAAGTTTCTGAATATGAGTGGGATATCATGAAATCAACCTATTTTAATGAGACTAAGGATCCTGTAGCTAGATGGGTTAGTTCATCAAAATATGAAAAAAATGGGACAAATGCCTAGATGGATGTTAATAGAGAGGTACTCTATACCCTACAAGAGTATAATGATGAGGAGGAGCCTGGGTCTAGTGGGGTGGTGGCTGATGGAGTGGATTCTACCTCTACTTTACCTCTTGATGGTGATGTTGTGTTTGTGCCTATAGATTATGGAAGTAAGAATAATAATCCTGACTTGGGAGTGAACCAAACATGAACTATGTTAAGATAATTGATGATTTTGTTAGTGAAACTACATTGAAACTTGAAAAAGGGAATCTGAAATATATTGAAGAGCTGGTGAGTTTTGAAAAAGATAGAACATGAAGGAGCTATTCGATAAAATTGAACACTTCCCCCCACCTATGGATTTTACTCAACAAGGACTTATTTATATGGAAAGTTGTTTGGGACCTGTTGATGGTTTTGTAGTTGTGGGAATGCAATGTGATGATGATTAAAATTCTATTTAGATGAATTTTGGTGGTCCTTGTTGAGGAATGTTTTTTATTTTTCTGTTACTATTGTATCTTTTCTAGTGGTGCCACTATACTATAATAACATTTCTAATGATTGTACTAGTTCTCATATTTTGATTGTACTATGGCCTTGTTTGATTTTGATGGATTTTCATCTTCGGATGTATAGGCTTGTGTAAACATTCTTACAATAAATAATAATAAAAAATATATATTAATATTAATAATTATAAACACATATCAATAATATTATTAATGTATAATTATATGTTATGCATAAATATTTAATATTTAATATACTATTTGATATAATATTTTATAGTTTATTATATAAAATATAAAATATATTAATATATTATAATAGTGACATGTTATAAAGGTTTGTACATGTATCTGCATAGGCGTCTTTGAGTCCATCCCCTAAATTAGCTTGTCATTATCCTTTACCAACACTGCCTAATGCACCTTGAAATATTTAATTGCTTTCATGTTTTGTATAGCCTTGCCCTTTCCCAAAACTTCGCCATTACTCATATTCACTACAAAATAGAACATCTCCTCCCTAGACAACTCATTACAGTATGAAGTTACACACAACTTCCTTTTCCACTATCACCTTAAAAAAAAAATTAGATTGTTGTTATTTGCAACTTAGTTTACAAAAGATGATATAGGGTAAGTATTCATGGGTTTCAAGTGAGGTACAACTATCAATTTATACTATTTCACTTTACAAAACTCCATTTTACCAAAAATAAAAATTATGTCATCCCTTCTAACGTAAATTTTACCTTTGAGACAACTACTATTATATAGTGTTATCCCCAAAAAATGTCACTCATTTTTGGGACAACATATGAACTATTTTGGTCCTACAGACCAAAATCCTCTCTTCCCTTTTCAAAAATTGTTCTGTGCATTCAAATTCTCCATTCTTCAAGCTTTTCAGAAATCTACGAACTCTGCAGGCTTGAATCTACGGACTCTTTCAAGGCTCGAGAGACCTAGAGAAAACTACGGACTCTACAGGCCAAATTCTACGGACTCATTTCTACAGACTTAGTTATACGGACTTTGCAGGTTGATTTCTATGGACTCTACAGGAAAGAAATAAGGTCTCAACACTTAGGTGATTTCAAGGTTGGTTCAATGACTTGGTTCAATCAAAAATGTCCATCGGCAAGCTTCTAAGCAAGGATTGAACCATTGAACCATTGAACCTTGAACCATATTGGTTCAACGGGTTCAATTGTTCAAAGGTTCAATGAGTGGCTAGTTCAACGCATTTTATTCAAGCAATCAAAAGACTTAGCGAAAAACAAAGGAATGAACCATTGAACCGTTGAACCTTGAACCAAATTGATTCAACGGGTTCAACGGGTTCAATCGGTTTAAAGAGATCAAAAGATTTAGACAAAATAATGGATTCAAACGCAAGACTGAACCGTTGAACCAAAGTTGGTTCAATCGGTCAGTTTAATTGACAGGTTCAAGGGAGTGACCCAAATCCAAGTTCCCTTGCAGAGGGTAATGAACCAAGCCAAGTGCCCTTGCAGAGGGTAGTGAGCAAAAGCGAACAGGGAATTCCTTCAGAAAAGTTCCCATGAAAAAGTTGTTAAGGACCATTTCCTTCAGACAAAAAGTCCAAAGGAATTCCTTCAAACTTTTGTCTGAAGGAAATAAGCCTGACTGAAGAGAAAATCCCACAGAAAAACGTCTGACAAAAAAAGACAAAGCATAGGAAAGATTTCCTTCAGACAAATTATCTGAAGGAATTCCTTCAGACATTTTATTCGAAGGAATTAAAGCCCGAAGGCCACCCAGAATATCCCAAAGGGTAGGTAATCTTGCGAGGGACACTCGACACTTAAAAAATGAACCATCTTTCAAGACCTCGAAGGGCAAGTTCCCTCTGGAAAAGATCAAACCTCAAAGTGCAGTGAAAATTGCCACGTGTCCCTTATAAAGTCAAAGCAGAAGCTGCCAAGTGTCATCTATCAGGGCACATTTTTTAATAAGTTTCAAAGCTACAGAACGTGCCACGTGTTCTGTTATAACTTAGTAGAAGCTATCAAGTGTCAACATCCACAGTTTCTTCCTTTTATTTCATTATTGAGTAAGGACTGTGGTGGGCCTTGAGTGAGTTGTTAAAGCGAGCAGAGCGTGCCAATTGTCATCATCCATGTGAATCCAAATGAGTCTTGAATGTTTCTATTGTGTTTCTAAAGCTCAGCAGAAGCTGCCAAGTGTCATCTTCCATAGGACTCTCAAAAGGTATCTAAAGCTTCTATAATTTAAGCAGATGCTGCCAAGTGTTCTCGTCAATTTCATAGCAAAAAACACCACGCGTCACTTGTTAATATCAATAAAAAGTGACCAAAGCAAACAAGAAAGCCGAAGGAATTGTCAAGGAAAGTGACGGGCCTGCAGATGTCAAAATTCATGGCAACAAAATAGCCATTGATCTTTGAAGGCTTGAGCGTGGGCTCAAATGCATTCAAAGGCCAAAATGCCAAAGGGAAAAACTATTGATGGAAGAGCGTAAAGAGCCAGCAAGGCCGAGGATATAGCCTTAAGAGCTCAAATGCCAGGAAAAGACAAAACCAGAAAGGGGAAAAGATAGCCCAAGGGCTCAAATCGTAGCAGAAAGAGGGAAAGGCCAAAGTATCTTCAAGGGAGTTATTTACAGTAGGTGAAACTGTGGATGAAGTGGATTTATGAAGCATACCAAATCAAGGATGCAACCTATTTTTTTCTTGGAAGTAATGGCAAATTGGATAGCTGCACAGACATCAAAAAAAGGACTAGACAGTCCATACTAAGGAAGAGACATATTAGATGAATGGACACGCCATAGTTAAGGCAATACATTGTTCCTAGTATGGCCCTCTAGGTAGAACTGAGGGCACATTGAAGGCATTGACTGCAGCATGGGCCGTCCCATGGGAAAGAATGCCAAGCTTTGCTTGGTGGCTATACATTGTAATTTATCTCATTATGCAAAGGGAGATCTTCCCGTTACTAGAAGCAAAACTCTATCCAAATTGAAAGGCATTACTGAGACTTTGAGCTCAGATTGTTGTTCATATTTCTTTGATTGAATTAGAAAGCAAGTTACTTGCAGACTTTATGCTGTTATAGCTTATGCTATTTTAGGAAATTGTTTTTATGTATATTTCCTAGGAGCATTCTTGTTTGTTTGATCTAACAAGTAGAACTAGTGGAAGTAATCAGGAAGGTGTCCTAAATCCAACTGTGGAGAGACTTTGTGCCCCCACAATTTCCTTTAGTGTGTTTTCTTTCTGTTTTTATGTAAAGGATCTTGGGACGACTTTGTGCCCTCATTATCCTTCGTATTTCACTCTTGGGTAGTTGAGGTGGAGACTTTGTGCCACGTCTCAGTCTACTGGTTATTATGTCTTTGGTTACCAGTTACTTATCACTACCTGAAAGAACTCTTGTTGTTCCTTGCAAGAACACTTTTGAAAGAAGAGAAGTGCCTTTAGTGTTTTCACCAAGATTTTCTCCTTTGTTTGTGAACATCATCTCTAAAAGAAGAGAGATAGATGGTGTATCCTACCCCTGAGTGTTATTTTCTACATATATATATATAGTATATAGTGCCTCATACTTATAGGGAACCTCCCCTTGATGAAAGGAGAGATTTGTCCCTGGCTGATGTAGTAAACCTGCACATCTGGCCGACCAATCTCCCTATGCTGTGGTTGAAGAGACCTATTTTGCTCACCAGTTAGCTGGTTGACAAAATATTCACTCAACAATTTTTTTTTGTCTGACAGAAATTTTTCCTTCGCTTTGTCTTTTCCTGTCAGGCATTTTACTGCGGGCTTTTCTCTTCGGTTAGGCTTATTTCCTTCAGACAAAAGTTCGAAGGAATTCTTTCAGAATTTTTATCTAAAGGAAATGGTCCTTAATAACTTTGTCGTGGGAACTTTTCTAAAAGAATTCCCTATTCACTTTTGTTGCTACTCTCTGCAAGGGCACTTGGCTTGGTTCATTGCCCTCTGCAAGGGAACTTGGCTTTGGGGCACTCCCTTGAACCTGTTGATTGAACCGACCGATTGAACCAACTTTGGTTCAATGGTTCAATCTTGCATTTGAAGCCATCTTTTTGTCTAAGTATTTTGATATCTTTGAACCGATTGAACCCGTTGAACTTGTTAAACCAATTTGGTTCAAGGTTCAACGGTTCAATGGTACATTCCTTTGTTTCTTGCTAAGTCCTTTGATCGCTCAAACAAAACGCGTTGAACCAACCGCTCGTTGAACCTTTGAACCATTGAACTTGTTGAACCAATATGGTTCAAGGTTCAACGGTTCAATGGTTCAATCCTTTCTTAGAAGCTTGTCGATGGACATTTTTGATTGAACTAGGTCATTGAACCAACCTTGAAATTGCTTAAGTGTTGAGAGCTTGTTTCTTTCCTGCAGAGTTCGTAGAAATCAATCTGCGAAGTTCGTAGAACTGAGTCCATAGAAATGAGTCTGTAGAACTTGGCCTACAAAGTTTGTAGTTTTCTCTAGGTCTCTCGAGCCTTGAAAGAGTCCGTAGATTCAAGCCTATAGAGTCTGTAGATTCAAGCCTGCAGAGTCTGTAGATTTCTAGAAATCTTGAAGAATGAAGAATTTGAATGCACAGAACAATTTTTGAAAAGGAAAGACAAGATTTTGGTATGTAGGACCAAAATAGTTCATATGTTGTCCCAAAAATGAGTGACATTTTTTGGGGACAACAGCTGGCTCCAATTGGGGAACATCCTTCAGTTGAAAACTTGGAACAACTGAGGGAAGTAGAAACCAGAATCTCCAGTGCCTTTGAAGTATGCCATTGGGCTATGTAGTCATGCTACCCAAAAATAAAGGCTATAAAAAATGAAAATGAAATGCACAAAATAGAACTAAAGACTATACATATGTACAGGTGAACTTATCTAATACTTCAAGAATTGAAGTGATTCAAACGCTGCCCATTGTGAGACAATGGAAATGGCATTCTGTCTTGATAAACTAGCATGAAACTATTTTGTCCCTAGAGTCAGTGATAGGCGAATGGAACTCTCCACCAGGAATCACATTTCTTGTGCACTCCTTTTGGTTCTCTCTTCTTGTGCCATGGCAAGACGTGGTCTCCAATCCAAAAACTATAAATCTTTGCTCTCTCGGTGAAGGGTTCCTCTTTCTTACTTTGGTGTGCAACAATATGGTCCACTACCATAGCTTGTTGTTCTTCTGGTTCAGTCCAACACATGATTTGATTGTCAGCATCAAACTCCTAATAAACCATCAGTTCAGCATCTCCTTTAGCGTGAAGGAGTTTGACACCTTTGTCTTGAGCAACCTTCAACTCAAGTAACAGAGATTTGTACTCGGCAGTGTTGTTGGTGTTGCTGAACTGCAACTCATGTGAGGGAGGAATAATATCTCCTTGAGGAGATATCAACTCCATCTTGGCTCTAGCACTGGTAGAGGAATTTTTTCCATCAAATTCTCAGATCCAAACATCATCAAAAACTGATCTTCTATCAGATTTTTATTCATTAGAGAGGGAAGATCCTTTTTCATCTATACTACACCCTACTGATTCTTCTGATGTTTTGCTTGAATCAATATTTGGATCACCACCTATAGGACTTTCATCTGTTGAAACATGAACATCCTTAGTGGATAAGAAGTAATTACCCCTGCCTGAAGACTCAAATAGAATTTGAGCTTCAGGTGCTGATGTCTGAGTGACAACATATTTTGCCTCCTTTTCAGGGAGCAACCTCTTCATGGCGCCTTTGATAGGGATCCTTGCTTCAGATAGGTCCATGCTCAACTCTCCACCCACATCTTTGAAAAAATTTCATCCCAGTAGAATGCCATATGAGGCTGGGATGTCATCCACCAGGACTGTCATGTTGATTCTCTTTTTTGGGAATGCTGTAAACATAAATTGGGCATCCTTGATCTGCCCCAGTAGTGGCACTTGTTTGTTCTCCATGGAGAAGCATATCCTAAATGTCTTGGTTAGTGTAAGACCAAGGGATTTTTCCACTTTGGTAGGCATGACATTGTCAGATGCACCAAAATCAATGATGCAGTTGCTCAACTTGTGACCGTTTATCAACAGGGAAACATATAAAGGATCTACTTTCCCAGGGGCAGTAGGAGGGGTAATGACAAGATTGTTTGGGATGGGCATGTTCCTTAGGGGATCATGAGTTACCTTTCTAATCTCTTATCTTGTAGGGATGACTATATTCTTCACATACTCCACCAACCTGTCCAACTGCTCAGGGTTGGCTTGTAGGAATTCAAATTCAGTCATTTGAATTTTAGTTTTCTTGACATGGTCGATTATGTCAAATGACTGAAATGGACTAGGAAGAAAGGATGGAAGTTCATCTTTTTGGTTTTTGGGAGGGGGAGAACTGGCCTGCAAATTTGAAGTTGAAGGTGCAAAAATGTTTGGGGTACTTACTTTTTTAGCAACCACCGAGTCCTTTGGCTGGAAAGGTAGAGTGGTTCCATGCTTAGCAATTAAAATTGCTGGTTGAGGTCAATCATCTATCTTCTCTTTATCAGCTTGCTGGGCTAACTGGTTCTTGGACTGGGTGAACACTGTGTATGATCCCTCATCTGCTTTACCTTCACTTTTGGGTTCATCTTGATAATTCAAGAAACTAATGTTAGAGTCGCCAGCTAATTCTTCTTCTTCCTCAGTGAAGAGATTAGCATCATTTTCTTGATCAAACTCAGGTTGGAAAGAGAAATCATGTTTAGTTTCCAAATATCCAATTGCTGAGTTGGTTGGGGGTGCTTCAAGGGCAAGGTTCCTTTGTGGGGGAGGAAGACAATTTGGCTGCCCTTAATTCCTGGCAGCATTACATTAGTATGCCTGATTCTGAAATGTCCTCCTTGGCATATCCCAATTAGGGGGAGCAGACATACCTTGGGCCATTTGTCTTTTCAAGGCTAGCAATTCATTTTCTAGCTTTTGTACCATTTGATCAGTGGTGCCTTTAGATGGATATTCAGAAGATGAAGACGATTTACCTTTGTTTGGGTCTCTCCTTATCTTCCCTGCCAAGATAAGGTCATCTTCTACCTCAGTAGCCAAGTCTTGAGCAGTAGCAAGGTCTATGTGGCCATCACGTCTCATAAAAAAACTCACTTCAGGGAACTATGAGTTGATGAAGAAGCATTTGAGGTTTTCAGGGGTTGGCTGAGCAATTGCAAGAATTATGTTCCTGAGCTTGTCAAACTTGGCAATGAAATCTCTCATAGGTTCATGAGGTTCCTTCTTCATCTGTGTGAGCTGGGCCAACAAAGCATGTGCATCTTCTGCAAGCTTGAACCTTGCTTCAAATTTGGCTTTAAGTGTGTCCTATTCAGTCACTGATCTAGCTTGCAGATGGTAGAACTAGTCTACAGCAACACCTTGTAGTGTTTCCATCAAAAGCCTGAATGCCACATCCTCAAATTCCATGCCTATCACACCACAGGCTATGTTGAAGGCTGCAATGTGTTCATCAGGATGAACTCTCCCATCCTGAAAGAATTTGGAGAAATTCTTCTTTGAGCTACGTGGAAGTTCATGCAGAGGTAGAGTCAAATTGAGTGGGCCAAATGAGTTACCCCAGGGGCCTTGAATAGCCATGATTGGATTATGAAAAAGAGGGATAACAAATTTGGGTAGCGTGTGGATAGGCAAAGCCCTGCTAACAATAGAAAAAGCAGCTCTACCTTGTGTTAGTGTCTTGGTATGGGTAGGAGGAACACTCTTGGATCTTTGAACTTGAAGTTTGGGAGGGAACAAATTGAAATTACCCTGCTACACCAACTCAAAAATAGGGTCAACAACACCTTGGGCTTTCTGGCTTCTTGCATAGTGTGGAGTTTCGAAATTGTGAGACAAAAATGGAAAATGATTGGTCTTACTTTAGCTTGAAACTTGAATCTTCAAACTGCTTGTCCTTTCCCAATGGCTCTGGTTTTGCAGACCAGATAATATAATGGAGATGGAGGAAGATGGTAAGGCTATAATGATAATGGGTAAGACACGGAATGGAGTTGCCAGAATATGTAATGGATAAGATAGGAATTGCTTGTTCGGATCCCCAACGGAGTCGCAAAAAACTATTGCACAAAACTGGGAGGAAAAATTAACAATGAGAAAGCACTGGAGCAACTTGTTCTTCCACAATGATATAAATGGATAAGGCTATAATGATAATGGGTAAGACACAAGTGATGTTTCAATCTGAAGCTTGAGGCTTCAAATTGCACAAAATTACTGTCCCCAGCGGAGTCGCCAAAAAACTGTTGGGTGAATATTTTTTCAACTAGCTAACTAATAAGAAAAATAGGTCTCTTCAACAACAACATAGGAAGATTGGTCGATCAGATGTGCAGGTTTACTACATCAATAGAGGACAAATCTCTTCTCTCATCAAGAGGAGGTTTCCTATAAGTATGAGGTGCTATATACTATATATATATGCAGAAAATAACACTCAGGGGTAGGATACACCATCCATCTCTCTTCTTTCAGAGATGATGCTCACAAACAAAGGAGAAAATCTTAGTGAAAACACTGAAGGCACTTCTCTTCTTTTAGAAGTGTTCTTGCAGAGAACAACAAGAGTTCTTTCAGGTAGTGACAAGTAATTGGTAACCAAAGGTGTAGTAACCAACAGATTGAGACGTAGCACAAAGTCCCCACCTCGACTGCCCAAGAGTGAAATACGAAGGATAATGAGAGCACAAAGTCATCCCAAGATCATTTACATAAGAACAGAAAGAAAACACACTAAAGGCAATTGTGGGGGCACAAAGTCTCTCCACATTTGGCTTTAGGACACCTTCCTAATTACTTCTACTAATTCAGCTTGTTAGATCAAATAAACAAGAATGCTCCTAGGAAACATACATAAGAACAATTTCTTAAAATAGCATAAGCTATAACAGCACAAAGTTTGCAAGTAACTTGCTTTCTCATTCAATCAAATAAATATGAACAACAATCTGAGCTCAAAGTCTCAGTAATGCCTTTCAATTTGGGTAGAGTTTTACTTCTAGTAACGGGAAGATCTCCCTTTGCATAATGAGAGAAATTACAATGTATAGCCACCAAGCAAAGCTTGGCACTCTTTTCCATGGGACAGCCTACGATGTAGTCATTGCCTTCAATGCGCCCTCAGTTCTGCTTGGAGGGCCATACTAGGAACAATGTATTGTCTTAACTATGGCGTGTCCATTCATCTAATATGTCTCTTCCTTAGTATGGACTGTCTGGTCCTTTTTATGATGTCTGCACAACTGTCCAATTTGCCATTACTTCTAGGACAAAAAATAGGCGACATCCTTGATTTGGTGTGCTTCAAAAATCCACTTGATCCACTGTTTCACCTACTAGAAATAACTCCCTTGAAGATACTTTGGCCTTTCCCTCTTTTTGTTGTGATTTGAGCCCTCGGGCTATCTTTTCCCCTTTTTGGTTTTGTCTTTTCCTGGCATTTGAGCTCTTAGGGCTATATCCTCAACCTTGCTGGCTCTTTATACTCTTCCATTAGTGGTTCTTCCCTTTGGCATTTTGGCCTTTGAATGCATTCGAGCCCGTGCTCAAGCCTTCAAAGATCAACGGCTATTTTGTTGCTGTGAATTTTGACGTCCACGGGCCCGTCACTTTCCTTGACAATTCTTTCAACTTTCTTGTTTGCTTTGGCCGCTTTCCACTGATCTTAACAAGTGACGCGTGGCATTTTCCGTTGTGAAACCAGTGAGAACACATGTCAACATCCGCTTAACTTATAAAAGCTTTAGATACCTTTTGAGAGTCTTGTAGAAGATGACACTTGGCGACTTTCGATGAGCTTTAGAAACACAATAGAAACATTTGGGACTCATTTGGATTCACATGGATGATGACACTTGGTGCGCTTCACTCGCTTTAGCAACTCACCCGGGGCCCACCACAATCCTTACTCAATAACAAAATAAAAGGAAGAAACTGCAGATGTTGACACTTGGCAGCTTTTGCTGAGTTATAACAAAACACGTGGCACGTTCCACAGCTTTGAAACTTATTAGAAACTATGTCTTGACAAATGACACTTGGCAGCTTTTGCTTTGACTTTATAAGGGACACGTGGCGGCTTTCGCTGCACTTTGAGGTTTGATCTTTCCCAGAGGGAACTTGCCCTTCAAGGTCTTGAAAGACAGTTCATTTTCTGAGTGTTGAGTGTCCCCCGCGAGAGTACCTACCCTTCGGGATCTTCCGGGTGGCCTTTGGGCTTTAATTCCTTCGGATAATTTGTCCCAAGAAAATCTTTCCTTTGCTTTGTCTTTTTTCGTCGGGCATTTTTTTGCTGGATTTTCTCTTCGGTCGGGCTTATTTCCTTCAGACTTTTTGTTTGAAGGAAATGGTCCTTAACAACTTTGCCGCAGGAACTTTTCTGAAGGAATTCCCTGTTCGCTTTTGCTCACTGCCCTCCGCAAGGGCACTTGGCTTGGTTCATTGCCCTTCGCAAGGGCACTTGGCTTTGGGGCACTCCCTTGAACCTGTTGATTGAACCGACCGATTGAACCAACTTTGGTTCAACGGTTCAATCTTGTGTTTGAAGCCATCTTTTTGTCTAAGTCTTTTGATCTCTTTGAACCGATTGAACCCGTTGAACCCGTTGAACCAATTTGGTTCAAGGTTCAACAGTTCAATGGTTCATTCCTTTGTTTTTCGCTAAGTCCTTTGATCGCTCGAACAAAATGCGTTGAACCAACCGCTCGTTGAACCTTTGAACCATTGAACCTGTTGAACCAATATGGTTCAATCCTTGGTTAGAAGCTTGCCGATGGACATTTTTGATTGAACCAAGTCGTTGAACCAACCTTGAAATCACCTAAGTGTTGAGAGCTTGTTTCTTTCCTGCAGAGTTCGTAGAAATCAACCTGCGAAGTCCGTAGAACTGAGTCCGTAGAAATGAATTCGTAGAACTTGGCCTGCAGAGTCCGTAGTTTTCTCTAGGTCTCTCGAGCCTTGAAAGAGTCCGTAGATTCAAGCTTGCAGAGTTCGTAGATTCAAGCCTGCAGAGTCCGTAGATTTCTAAAAAACTTGACTAATGGAGAATTTGAATGCACAGAATAATTTATGAAAAGGGAAGAGAGGATTTTGGTTTGTAGGACCAAAATAGTTCATATGTTGTCCCAAAAATGAGTGACATTTTTTGGAGACAACATATAGCACAAAGTTTTTCAACAAACAATAATATTACAATTTGATATATATGCACAAAGTTTGATACAAATTATTGATTTTCAACGAAAACAATAATACTACTATGCGCAGGGACTAAATAAAATAAGTGAGCTAAATTACTATTTATAACCAAAATTATATATTGATGGGAGGAATAAAAAGGAAGCATCCAATTAGTACTGAAACACTATTGTATTAAACTTTCAAAAGTTATATTTAAAAAAATGTTAATTTAATATTTATATATAAATATAGATGTGTTGAACATTGAATATTTAATAATTGTGAATCTTCCAATTTTTTAATGTTATATATCATTTTATCTCAGAGGATTAGCTAAGCAAAGGAAACAAAATAAAACTTGAGCGATGAGAGGGAAAAACAAATTCATAATCAAATCCCTGGCTTGTTTAACTTCAAACGGTCATCTTCAACGGCTCCATGGTTCTCGAGCTTCAGCTTGGAACTCTGGTTTTGATCCTCTCGATTCTTCTTGGGATCAAGATGACGACGATGACCTTCAAAAGTCTATCACCCCTGACAATGTGTCCCCGATGCTCAATTCTAATGATAGGGAGTGGCTGGTTTATAGAGGGGATTCCTCTGCCCTCCCAGGTCTAAAGCAGTGATGTTTGTCTATAGACAAATATGCACGGTTCCCTGGGCACTTTCTCCCCTATCTCCCATCGAACCATTATCTTCGGACAAGTGTCTTCTTGGCAATGCTTCTACCCCTACTAATCCCTGCACTTCCTTCGTTCTGGATCCTCCTGCTGGTGCCTCATCAGTCGTTCCACATGACCCTCCTTTTTGCAATTCTAGTGTATCTTCTCCATAACCTAAGGTGCCTGAGTCTAGATGTGTTGTTCCAGCCCCATTTCGTGCAGCTGCATGTGATCTTTCAGATGCCTCTGTAGTTAGTTCGTTTCCTCAATGACTCGTGCTCGATTCTCAGCCATGGATCATGACCCTTCCCTTTCGTAATGGTGTTGATTCTCAGGTGTCTGATCAAACTGTTGTTGAGCCCTCTTTCAACCTGTGTAGTTCGGGGTTTTTCCTTGTCAAATCCCAGAGCTCCACTAACAAAGATTTTGTTCTTAATTACGGGCCTTGGTTTTTTAAGAACCTCGATTTCTTTTGGTGCCTCTTTAACTTGAAGGACCCCTCTTCCGCTATTTCCATTGCAACTTTCTTGGCCATCGGATCGCTGAGTATCCTTCCAAGACAAGACATCCCTTTGATCCCCAGTCCTTTCAAGTTTAGACGTAGAAAGTTGGGACTCCCGACCAAGAATTCATCTGGCATAATCACGACAAGTTATTTCATCCTCATTTTTCTAGGGAGGTTCTTGGGGAGGATTCTTCGAAGGATGTGTCTTCAACCAATCCTCAACCGACTCTTTTGCAAGGGCCTTCGGCCTCCCCACTTGGGACCGTACTTTCAACTATTGTAGAAGACTCTTATAAAAGGCTTGGTGGTGGTTCGAAAGTGGAGCGACCAAGTGAAGATGCAGTGACTTTGTCCATTTCCCCTCACTTGCCCTTCCCCCTTTCCCTTGTTTTTGTCCCTCACACCAAGGTCATTGACCCTTCCTCCCCTCCCAGTGTTGCTCCCTCCTCATTGCCCACCCACCCTCTGTGTCATCCCCCCTCTCCCCTGATGTTGTCCCTTTGTTTAAGCGTGTTGGGAAACCTAAAGCTAATGTAGGCACCACCACTAAGAAGAAGGGCAGAGATTCTGAAGTAGAAACACTGAGGTCAGAGGTAAAATAATTGATAAGAGAGGGATCCTAGTGGATAATGAAAGACCTTCTTTCAAGGTGTGAGAGAAGACAGGGCCTAGGCTGCCGCTGATAACTACGTTGCATTAATCTGAGCTCCTTTCGATTGGTTTTCGCTTTTGTTTCGATTATCTGATCTTTTGCACGTCAGATTGACTAAAGTCTCACTAAAGGACATTTTTTTCTCCTCTGAGTTTATCGTTGCTAATAGGCAAAGATTTGACGACTTATTTTTGTTTTGCTTTGTCTTTTTTTGGCTATGCCATGTCCCTATTGTGACTGGTTTTATCATCTTTAATAATTTCTTACTTTTTTGTAAATTTCACGTCTTTATGTTATCAAGTATTGGACCCCTTTTATATCCCAACACTGATTTATAGCTCCAATAAAAAATATTTACTCTATCTAATAAAAATAATACGATGAATAAACTTTACACTTCAATAAAATAAATATTTGATTACTTTACACTCAATGAGATAAACGTTGAATCTTATGATTGTTTACTTTTACATGTGTATAGTCTACTCCCTTTCCCATACATTGAATTGTTAATAGTTTTATTATACCATTAAAGATCGATACATTGAATTTTTACAACAGATGTCAAAGCAAGCCCACCAAACATGGACGGAGACTTCCTTGACTTGACAAGCAGGTATACGAACGACATAATCATACTTCGTTCGGTTGGCAGCCTGAACGTTTCATTGCATTTCTCCGACATTTCGTTCTGCCATTACCCTTTTTGCGTTTCCCGAAACACGCCCGGCCGCCCACTTTTCCATATCTTTCTTGCTCGGACAAATTCCTGTCTTAGCATTCGTATGCCGGTGAAATCTGTTACAGCGCCGCTTCCAGAACATAATGAGCGGTCCTTGCAATGTTTCATGTGCGGAGGTGCCCGCAGTGTACAGAAGGAGGGAAGTCAGTCAAAACAATGGTGTTACCTGCTCCAGTATTGGACCCATTTTGGCATTCTTTTGCCTGGCTTTCACATTATTGCTTCTTCCTTTAGTTTTGCCTTCTCTGCCTCCGCCGCCTCTTGTATTATTGCTGGTTCCAATTTGCATAATGTGTGTGCTGGTCATTATGGCTTTGATGGCTGGTGATATCACCAATGTAGAAGTCGGTTTGGTCTAATAAGATCTATCCGTTTATCTTAGAGATGGAAGGCAATTTTTATCTGAAATTTTCTCATAAACATTATTCTGATTGACTGATATTAATGCACTGACTGTTTAACATTTTTACATGTTAGTGATCCATTCAGGCCAGGATGATGTGTCTGTGTGCATTTTGATTTTGTAGGAGCTGCTTCTACCCGGCTTCAACAAATTGTGGGTCCAAACTCTCAACTAATCACATAAATTTATCTTTATAATTATTTTTAATATGATATCATAAATTAATATAGGTATTATGTAATGGAGAAGGAGCAATGACGAAAAGTTGCAGCGAGAGCAAGGGTATACACGTAGTTCTTCTTTTGCGGATGGGAATCAGAGGAATCATTTTGGTGGGTAGGAAGCCACATAAATAATGGAATTTTATTAGGAAGAAGATGATTTTTGAGCTCTCCATGGAATTGATCCCAGGGTAAATTTTAGTGGCTATTCTTTGTTAATTTACAAATATTTTGATTTTAGAAATTGCCATATAGCTATTTTATTAGGTGGTGAACAATGTGAATTCGTCTAAATTATTAGAGTGCAAGTTAATTTTCTAGGTTAATTCGCCTATTGTTTAAAATAAATTTCATGTATATAAATATAATTCGCTACTCTCTCTAAAGTTAATATGAGTTTATTCATCATTATATTTAATTTATAATTATTCATGACTAAAATTTCAAAGTATATCAATATAGTTATCATTCGTCTGTGAATTTTCTATATAGTCGCACATCAACATACCTTGGATGACAAATTACGTTTTGCATGTCCATTTCCCTGCATGTCTAAACATCATTCATTAATTTTCACCAGACTTTCAAAACACATACTTAAAAATTCGCCAAAAAATCAAAATTAACTTCTATAAGGGCTACTAAAATTTACCCTGTTGATCATGATCAACGAAAGATCATTATGAGGTATGGGAATTCAATCTTGAAAAAAATTGTAGTAGAGGAACTCAAAAATTAGGGGGAGACATTTTCGCAACTGAGAATGGGGATGCTAGTTCTTGTAGAGTTCAACTTGGGCTTGACCCCTTCTAAGGCTTTGGTAAGGTAGGGAGGTATAAGGGGAAGTGATATCTACTAGGGGCTCAGTTTTTGAGATGTTGGCCCAATTAATAAAATAAAAATTAAATCTCCACTCGGACAATTTTTTTTTTTTTGAGACAACTTCCTTTGCATATTTAGTCTTAATTGTAGAAGTCTATGACCAAACTGACGTGGAGAAGAATGTAAGATTTAGGTTACGGGTGGAGGAAGAGCCCTTGAATCAAAACCCAAAGTCACTGCACTTGGATTCCTCTAGGGCAGCTTCGGATTTGGAAGGCGATCTTGACATAATAGATGAAAAAGAAGGAAGTAGTGATGGTGATGAAATGTAATCTGTGAGAAGACATGGGTGGGACCCTCATTAGAATTTTCAAGATTTCAGGAAAGGAAAGTCTAAAGGGAAACTTCAAGACTTAACTAGAGGAGAAGAGTTACTGGAAAATAAAAAAGAGCAAAGGCTTACATGTGGACATTATGTGGTCGGTTATAGGGGAAAACTAAATTGAGCTTGGTAAATCTAAGGGCTTTGAGCACGTCTCAAGTCTTTTGAAGAATCACCATTAATTTCATTTATAAATTTGGAAGTCTTAATATCTTCTTTCGAAAAGGAAATAGTTTGTTTGAATGCTCTGAATTTAATTGGGAAGTTTTGCAAGGAAGTGGCTAACTATTTACTTGCATTGAGAATTGGGTCGAATCTAACTGGGGGCCAAGCATTAAATTGAGATTTATTTTGAAGGGATTCTTTCTTGCCACTTTTCCCTTGATGAATTTTCAAAGGGGGATTTTAGGGAAGAAACCTTGGATGATGGAGAATTATGGGCTATTTCTCCAAAAATGAAAGACAAATTTTAACCCTTTCAAGGCTTCTTTAGGCTTAACACTAGTTCAGATCAAACTCCATTCTTTGCCTTCTAAATTTGGGAAGGAGGATCCACTCAAATAAATTACTAGATGTCTGGGAGAACTGCTGGAAATAGATAAAGGGAATAGGGAGTGATCACTAGCTTCTTATGCTCATATTTGTCTCATTAAATTTAAATAATCCCATTCCCCCAAAAAATAATTTCAACTCCCTAAGGGGTTGGTCCCAAATCACTGATGTGAAGAATTTGATCTTCAGGGGTTATAAGTGCCATGAAATGGGGCATAATTGAGCTCATTGCCCAATCCAAAATAAGGTCTCCACTCTCAAGAAAGTTTGGAGGAAAAATGAAGGTAATCCATCTATGGGTTTCTTAATTAAAAAAAGGTGGAGGTGATTTTCCCACTTTGGATAGGCTTCCATCCTCACCTATCCCTTAAGGCCACATTTCATTGGTTCGTGAAACTCAATTTGATAGCTTCTCTCATAATTTGTTGTTGAAGGCCTTGAAACAAATTGAGAAGGAATCAAGTGAGCTAGTATCTATTCTCAAAATCCAAGTTCATGGTTCTTCTAAAAATGTAGTGATCTCTAGCTCCCCTCTTATTGTTTGGGAAGAGAATTCAATTTACTTAGAGCTAGATGGGCTACAATCAACTAAGATCTTGACCATTTCTCATCTTGATCAAAACTCTTAATTATGATTTCAAATGTAAAAGAGGCAACAAATCAAGAAAGGATAAAATAATGGAAGTAGTTGCTGAAGGCACCCAAGACATCATCAATTTTTTTTTCAATCCTAAGAAGTGAGGTGTGGAAGTCCCCCCACATATGGAATGATTCTAATCTCTTAGAATGTTAGGGGACTAAATGCCCCTAACAAGCGACACTTGGTCAAGCATCATCTAGTTAACCTTCATGCTAATATTTTCCTTCTTCAAAAAACCAAATTTGGAAAAGTTGAGGTTAAATCCTTGATGGATAAGAATTGGGTAAGGTGGCATGGGTCTTTTTTGGAGTCTGAAGGTGCATCTCGACAAAATATCTATGAAAATTGTCAGGTATGGATCTGATTGGAAACTCTGTAAGTGTAATCTTTCTCTATGCATATTTATTTCTTCCTTTGTAATGTCTATGCTCCAGATAGCCTAGTTTCGAAAAAAAATAATGCGGGAGGAGTTATCCATAATAACTCCATAATATGAGGATTCTGGTCTGGTGCTATGAGGAATTTCAATCCAATCTTGTCCTCTAAATATAAAATTGGGGGATGTCTAAAAGCTTTTTCGTCACAAGAAGATTTTATGGACTTTGTCTCAAGAAATAATATTATTAACTTATAAAACAATGCGGGGTGGTTCTCTTGGTCAAAAATAAGAATGGGATTTTATAACATAGTTGAAAAAAAATCTCTTTCTCATCAATCCCTCTTGGCTAATGATGGTTAGAATTTAGAGTGTAAGGTCCTTCCAAATGCCAAATCTAATCACTTCCTAATCTCACTCTCAATAATTTCAGACACACTCCTTGTTATGCCCATTCAAATTTTAACTAATTTAGTTAAGAGATATTTATTTTATTAATGAAGTGGGAAACTGGTGGAACAATCCCTCAATAATAAAAGGTTAAAAAATGCTCTATCTAGCTAAAAAGCTTGTTCATGTAAAGGCTTGTCTAAAAATCTGGAATAAAGAGGTTTTAAGAAACATTTTTAAAGATTTTTTTTGAATAGAAGAAAATTTAAAGGAACTCAATGAGGAAGTTTTTAGACAAGGTATGGACAATATATCATACTTGAAGGAGAAAAAGTTGTTAGCTATTTCGGAAGAGCTATTAAACAAAGAAGATGTTTTTTGGAAGTAAAAGTCGAGTGAATCCTCATTGAAAGATGGGGATACAAATATAATATTTTTTCATAGCTCAATTAAAGCCAAGTGAAATGAAAATATAAATTTCCTTGATCAAAGCAAGTGATGGCTCGATTTTAAATCAAGCTTTAGACATCAGGATGGAAGCAATATCCTTCTTCCAGGATCTTATTCTTAGCGACACCCTTTCAAATTTGGGGTTACAATCACCTCTCTTAGAGATTATTCCTAGATTAGTCTCGGAGCACCAAAATGCATAATTGACGACTTCTTTATCGAAGAAGGAAATTCATGGGATTTTATTTCAAATGGAGAGGGATAAGGCACCTAGCTCAAATGGCTTTTTGGTTACTTTTCGTTTATGAAGTTGGAACAACCCTGTTTTTTTGGTGACTTTAGACCAATCTCACTTTGCAATATAGTTTATAAAATCATTTCAAAAGCCATTTCCTTGAGACTCAAAAAATTTATTCCTAATCTGATTTCTCCAGAACAAGGGGATTTTGTCCCAAAAAATATGATTTCAAAAGGAATTGTTATAACACATGAAATCATTGATGCAGGGGCATCATGCAAACAATGTACAGATAGTCATAAGTGAGTGTGTTTTGTCATCATTTTATTTTAGTCAGGAGTTAGAAGTCCAATAGGGACCTTAGGAGGGTGTAGAAGTCTTTAGGTGTCTTAGGTTGAATGTTCTTGGCTTCAGAGAGTTTCCTGCCAAAACACAAATTTGAATTTTTAAAATGTAAATAGCGAGTTAGGAGTGTTTTGATAAGAGTAAAAAAGTGTAATGCTGTCAAATGTTGTTGTGAGGGTCCTAATGAGTTTAGAAGGTGTATTTTTACATAAAAATCATGGATAAGGTGGCAAAATCAAGAATAATGAATGCGAAGCCCCTTAAAAGGTAGTTGTCAATAAGGTAGTTATCAAGATAGTTTCTTGTGTGTAACCAATTTTTGGCTTGAAGTAGAAGAGAGTCTCGTAGATAGAGGTTAGGTAGGAGGTTAGGAGAGTTAGTTTTTGGAGTTTGTAAAGGTAGGAGTACGTAGGGAAAGATGGAATGGAGTAAAGAATAATGAAAACCCTGTACTCTGCCCATGAGGCAGGATTGTATAATTGAATAAGATCAATAGAAGAATGAATGAAGCAAATATTTATGTATCCTGGGGTTTAAAATGTTTTGTGAACATAACTTGATATGTTGAATGCATTAATCATTTGGGAATGAATGCTTTGTTATGTAAGTTTGTTAACCCTGTGTATTGTAGGTCTGTCATAAAGGATCTGTGTTAGCTTCAAGTACTGTATGAGACAAGAAAGGAGGAACCTATTGGATAAGATATAAACATGTCAAGAAGGTATTAAAGAGGAAATAAGTTTGAGTAAGTTATCTTACACACATACACGACTGTATTTGATAAAAAATTATGAACATGAGTTAAGGATAATGGTGTGAGAATGCTTTATCAACAAAAGACAGAAGGCACCTATATAAATGTGTGAGGAATGAAGTTACCATAGCATTAAGATATTGTATGACACCATCATGAAGGTGATATATCCATGAAGGAGGGTTGCAAATCAATAATAAGTAAATAAATACTTAAAACCTAGTCTTGAAGTTTACACAATCAAACTGTGTTTAAAGAAACTTGCTTTGAATGATTGACTAACAAAAGATGAGAAGTTGATGTGGCATTAAGACAATGAGGAGAGATGATATGGTGGATTTAGGACTTTTGAGAAACATGTCTAAAACATCAAGTCATTAGAAATGCTTTGAAAACCCTGTTTTAAATTGAAACCATGCTAACTATGTTAGAAAAGATTATGAAATTTGTGTGTTGATAGTGATAGAGGTTATTCAAAAGCATCTAAGGTTTGGGAAAGGTAGATACATGTTAGATAGGCCTTAAACAAGCTGTTAAAAGTTTTAAAATCAATAAATAATCTTTAAAATCCATTTTTATCCCTCTCGTGCATACACAGGTCACAGGAAACCCTAATACAGGGCTAAAAACAAAAAGTTGTATAAAATGAGTTTGAACCATAAAAAAGAGTTGAAACTTGGTAGTAGGAAGGTTTTTGGCATGTAGAAGGAGATTTTGAAGTTTATAAACTAGTATGGAACCATACAGAGGATTTATGGATGACTGTGTGTTATAGAGGGCTTATGAGACCTAATTAGGGTTGAGGAGGTATTGGAAAAGCTATCTAAACAGTGAATTAGTGCATGAAACTTCAAGGAGACCTATAAAATGATAGATGGTGTCAAGATATATATTTAGTTTTTCAAATATAGATGGTACTAGTCCATACTATATGAAAAACATATAAAAAATGCTACAAGAGATGAAGGATGGTTGAAAGCTTAGTATGGCAAGAAGGAATTTGAGATTAAAATAGGACGTAAATAGCATTGAAACAATTTTGTTTAACCTATGTTAGGTTAGCCAATTTGTGATATTTACTTTAAGAGTCCAATATCAAGAAGGGAGCAAGTTGTGTGTAGAGAAACAAGAAGCTTAGTCAAACCAATAGTGAGAATTGACCAAAGAAGGGAAGACTGAGTAAATTGAATGCAAAGATTTGTGATTGTAGGTATTAGTGTTTGGATATAATAGAGTATGCAATAGGAATCTACATCAATCATCCACTCTCTATCTCTAAAAAAATAGAAAGGGATGCTCATTACACTGGATGTGAGTAAAGCTTATGATAGGGTAATTGATAATTCCTAATGAAAGTTTTCGAATGATTTGGTTTCTCTAAAGATTAGTGTGTATGAATTTTTAGTTGCATCTAAGGTTTACGATATTATGATGAATGGGAGCCCCATAGGGTTTTTCAAGGCCTTAATATGTTTGAAACAAGGGGACCCAATTTCCCTGTATCTTTTCATCGAAATGGCTGAGGCCCTAGGGAGGTCACTTGAGGCAGTTGCATTTTCCCATATGATCCAAGGGATCAAGGCAAAATAAATATTATCACCTTTTACTATTAGAATAATCAGCTAATTAGTCTTGTTATTCATAAGCTCATTAAACTTGTAATTAATCTTTGTTAGCTTATTATTCTTGTTAGTCTCGTATAAGCTAATCTTAGCTTATAGTTGCACAAACTCTCCTTGTTTATAATATTTATATGATCTATTATATGGCTTCATTTATGCAATAATATGTGGCTTGTGGATTAATGCTTCTACATGAAAAGTTTAATGGTTTCATAGCTAATGATATAATTCAAGAAGCTTGGGAGTAAGCTAGAATTTGCCTAGAGAAATATTTCTTGGTAAACCTAGTGGGTGAGAGGAAGAGAGGGAAAACACATTTTTTTATATACCCTACATATACTTCTATATTGTGCATGAAGGAAGTTTAAGAATAAAAAAGAGAAATAATTGTTTTTATTGTGGATTTGTTTAGAAGAAGAAGAATTCATATTTTATAAGAGTGGTGCCATTCTAGTAGAGATAATTTTTGTATGCAACCACAAAAAATAATTTTTTTTAGTTGTGTATGTGATGTGGCACCATTATGAAGGACGAGGATGCATGATATTCTAAGAGTAATGTGGGAAGAGTTAGCACTATTTGTGGAGAAAAAATTCAACAGGAGGAGGTGCCAATAGAAAAAAAATATTGCTTGCCAAAGCGCAACCTACACATCTAACAGCATGGGACACTATTTTTCTCATGTTGGGTGTCATTAAAAGAGCAACTCTTCATTTCCTTTTGGATCTGAAATGAAATTATTTGATGATTTTTGTTTTAGTTCATACTAAGAGGAGGAATTTTGATCAGAAAAGGAGGAGCAACAATATATAATTGGTACCATTGGTGTAGTTGGGTGATGGTTTTATCTAATGGGGCAGTGGATTTTCCCAATCTCCACCTTCCTGCATGCATAAGAGTTGGTTTATACAACTCTATTCTTATTGGATGATAAAAGTTTAAGGCTCTTATAAGCTTAGTTTTTAATTTTTTTTAATAAGTTAGGGCAATTAGATTATTTGAAGATTATTAATATTTTAAAGTTTTTAAATTAAACTTTATGAATATTTACAAATATAAACCTCCAATTTGCCTAGAAAAATTACTAATTCTATATTTGGTGAATGGAAAGGACCAGAACCTTGAAAATTTTCTTGATTGTCCATTTAGGTGATCATAAATACGTAAACAAATAATTTTGGTCAAATTATTTGTAAAACATGAAATTTATTTTTTCCATATTTTGTAAGTAGTTTTATATAAAATAGTTAATTAAATTTATCATAAATGGTAAAGTGTTTAAAGTTGAATATGGTAGTGTTGTCTAGTTTTAGTGTATAATCCACGTGAAATTTTTTTTTTTTATAAAATACTTTGTAGTTTTTTTGAATTAATTATTTTAGTAAAAAACTAGCTTAGAATGACTAGTTTACAACTCCTACTATTGTTAGATTCTCAAAACTTGACATGGAGAACCTGTAGTTTATGGAGTCATAAGATATTTACTATATGTAAGTATTAGAATATTGATCAAATTGTACTTACTAAAGAATCGAGGATAGAAGATGACCTTGATGACTATGATAAGCATCATTGAGAAGATTTGATGTTGTTAAAATTTTTAGTAGTTGACAATTTAATACAAGAAGTTATGAATGTCACTATTGATTTTGATTTATGGAAACATCTTACAACTAAATACCAATCTTTTGAAGATGGAAGGGTATTGTACTTTAAAAATTTGTTGTTTCAACTAAGATGCAAGAAAGTGCTTCTATTTCTTAATTTTTATTGTAGTTAAAGGACATCTGTGATCAATTAAAAGTAATTGAGAAGCCCATAGATGAACAAAACTAATTGTTTTAGTAATGCAAAACTTGTCACTGTTATACAACTCATTTTTTGAATCACTTTGCTGCACCCAACATACCCCACTCTTAATTTTTTTGAATAGGGCCTCATTTTAACCTGAAAGGAACTAACTATGATGGGGAAATCATTTATTGGTATTTATCATGTACTTAATAAGATAAGATTCCCCAAGATTCTTATGTTTGAATTTTTGGTTAAGAATATATTTGCCTTAATGCTAATAGGATTTACCATCGCCATGGTTATCCAAGTTTTCATTGTTTATTCTACTCAGGCTAACCTATTAGTGTTTTTCAAAAGTTTCTTAAGTGTGTAGGTTCTCTAAGGTTGCACATAACATTCTTATGTTTAGCACTTCTTTTTGGCACATAATTTCCTTAAAAATTTTATCCATTAAGTATTCTACACCAAGTTGGACCTCTCGAGCCTTCATTACCTTCTACCTTTGCAAGTCCTTTTTTCCTTGGCAAATTTTTACACTTTGATCTTTAAAGAATTCAATGAAACCTAGAAATAACCTACCAACCTATAGCTTTTCAGACACTTAAATTTTTTAAATAAGAACTTCTAAACAAGCAGAGTTTAAGATTTTGCCAAGTTTCATAATCCTGCTCACCCGATGACTGATAGGATCAAAGTTTCAATATATGAAACCTTTGAACAAGAGGATCAATGACATCCATCCACATTTCATAATCCTATAGGCCCACTATCATCAAAGCATTATAATAGTTTCTAAGTCTTTTGGGCAAACATAGCGTCAGGATGATGATAAATGTCCTCATCTCGGTCACTTGGAGTCTACATAGTAAAAAGGGGGACTATGACACTTTTGGGCAAGTGAAGCACTAGGATGATGACACGTGTCATCATCTCACTCACTTGAATCCTGTATAAATATGAAAGATGGTACAATACTCTAAGGGAAAGTGATATCATGGGATTTCACCAGGTGTCACCATGCTACAGGTTTGAAGCAATAATAGGCATATAATAAAGTAGAGAAATAAATAAGAGGCAATGGGGAGGTGAAATTTTTCCATGTGTCCCCAAAAATATATAAGGGTCTAGAAATGATAAGGCAACATTTTTGAAAGGAGTGGGAAGTAAACAAGTGTTGAAGAAACACTGACAAATCACTCAGAGCCAAGAAAGAAAAGACCAAATGGCAATAGGATTTGCAAAAGGATGATGCATCACAAAGTAAATTCAAAATATGAAAATAGACAAAATTAAAAAGGAGCCAAGGCCATTGAAATGATTAATCCACATTTATTATCCAATTAAATGCATTCAATTTAGTAAATCAAGTGAATCTAGGAGGTAATATATGTAATCAACCAAGTCAAGAGCAATCACATTTCCATTGAATTAATGATGCAAACATAGAATAAAAATCTATTTAAAACCAAGTATTCATATAGTTATAGAGAACTAAAGCTTAAGTGTATAACAATGGCTTCCACTTCAAATTTTACACCTCCACCCTCTACATATTCCATTACAAGTTTCGATCAGTGTATAGATATAAAGTTTAATGAAGTGGCTCTCAACCATGACTTCAAGTACCACTTGGATATTTATGAGGAAGTTGAGGTAGCAAAGCTTTGTGGTCATAAAGAACAACTCTCGGCCTTCACATGACAGTACATGCAAGACCTAGTGGTGATTAAATTAGTGGGCCTACATGATGCATCAAAAAAATAGACATAATGCCTTGTATCGACCTACACTATGATTTATTTGTAAACAGTTAATTTTTTGGAAAAATTCTACATTTCCATCATCATCATAAAACACCTATATCCTATGTCAATGGGTGTGCCTTTGAGAAATATTATTGACTCCCTCCCACTGAAAGCCTAAAACTAAGCCCTAATTGAGCAATATATGTTGGTAAATAATGTAACCAAGAATTTATAGGAATAGACACATGACCCAACCACCTTCAAGGTCAAGGGAGTTATCTTTTCCATTTTAATTGCCACTTTTAGACTAGGAATCAGGATTGCCATGGCCTTGTTAAATAGAATCTATGGTTTCCCAAGCATAACCTACATCAATGAGGTTTGGATTCCCCTACTAGATACCATCCTCACCTCCACCAAGATCATTTCCATAGGGGAAATCATCAGTGCTAACTTGGTCCACTAAGTTAGTAGCTCAAACAACCAACCAGATGGTAAGATTTATATGATGTCTTATCCAATGGATGCCATAACTGGGACAACCCACTTGAATTTTGAATAACTCTGGGAACACTCACCTAAATATCCCAAGAACATAATTTGTGATGAATTTAATAGCCTTCACATCCACAAATTTTGAAATAACATGACTAGGTTAACAAAAACCTTCTATCCAATGGTATACCAGGCCATTTATGGCAATGATATGCCTAGATTGTATGATCATATTAGAAGGACTATTGGAAGGATTGGTAGCTATTGGATTTACTCAGATTACACAATTATCAGAGTAGAAGGAACCAAATCCCTTCCCATGTATCTGCCTTGATTAGTGATGGATAAGGTGGTAGAGCAAGAAATTACAAATAAATTGGCAGATTTGGTGGATGTTACCCTAAGGAATGCCAAATAGGGGGTAGTCCACCCAACTCTCATCAACATTGAATAAATTTAGTATACCAGATGGGATCATTTTCACCTAGTAGATAAGATCAGAACATCCTACAACTTCAAGTGAGCACCCTATAGATAGTAGAATCCAAGGAAAAAGATTAGGGACCACCTAAACAAAATTAGAGATAGGGTGAAAACTAATTATGGCCACGTGTCATATCCACATGATGAAGTATTCCTAGATGCCTTGAATGACACAAAAGTTCATACTAGGATGAACAAAGTTAATATGTAAATGGTGGTGGCCAGACATATTTAATATAATATAAATACCACTAAGGAGGATGCTTGAGGAGTTGAGAAAGAATATTGGGCTTTGATGCTTCCTCTAGGACCCCTCTCATAGGCTAAAATTCCAAGACAAGAGTAGGCTGGACCACTTGGGAAAGATTACATGGGAAGTGAATAAGGAATCACTCGGGGCCCCCCTCAGCATCTCATTCTGATAGTCACCATTGTAGCAACCACCATAATGTCCACTCCTCCTCACCCGAATGACACAACATTGAAAACTAAAAGCATGGATTGGCCTTATGGACCATTTTGTATGTTGCCTTTCCCTCCACTCACAATAGCACAACAAGTAAGTCATCCATATTTCCTTCCCCCATTTTTTGGCTTACCTACTTCCCCAGGTTCCCCAACATATACCATTGCTTCCATCACCTCATCACTGAACATTATCCCTTTGGATTCACTTGCTTATTCTTCCCCCATTTTAATGATAACTCTTCCTCCCACTAGACCCCCTCTAGTATGCTAGAGAAAGGTGAGGGCCCTTTTAGTTTCTCCCCAAGGAACTCAAAAAAAGGGAACCTCATAGGAGAATTTAGGGGAATAAAAGGATAAAATAAAAGGCTATAAGAAAACAGATCCCCTAGAAATCTTAGATAATGATGAATAAGGTAAAGGGAAATTCATAGAGGGAGAGTGGTCCACAGAGGAAGAATGGAAAGACAAGACATAAACATCCTTGTTTGAAACCATTATTGAGACCAAATAAAGTGACATGGAGGATGAATGGTTTCCATATGAAGCTCAGTTAGGTGACACTTAAATTTTGAAGATTAGCCTAGACTCAACTAAATTTATTCATGACCAAGATAGAGGAAATGGAGATGAATCATAGTCAAAACCTCTGGCTTCAACATAGGGACAATCAACTAATGTAGCCTCAATACTTCAGGAATAACAATGCCATCTACAAAAATAGTTTCCTAGATTGATACTACACAAAGGGTGAGTGCACCACCTTATTTTTATTCACCTATTATTATATCTTCTTCTATCCCAACTAGTTCTATAACAACTATTCGTCATGATTTAGACTCTTTAGTCCAAGCAAATAAGGCTCAGGTGGCTACAATGCCAATTTTTCAAACCCTGACCCTAACTCTTAAAATTTAGGCTATGACATCCCCCATCCAAACTTAAAAATGTCCTACTTGGGTAACTCATACATCTATAACATATTATTGTAAAACTTTCTCAATACTACTTACTCATTCTTTGTTGCCTTAGGCCCCTAAACTTCTGTGCTCAATAAATATATGAATTTTAAAAACCTAGTTTCCAACAACATATTTGATTCCCTAATTACTCCTCCTCAACCATAAATTCAATTGGGCTTACCAATTGGTCCTACAACGTAAACAGATTCAACTGTAATTACAACACATAAAGGGCCAGAGAAAGGGAAACTGATAATCAATATCACATATTCCAAAAGGATCATTGGATGGAGAAGAAAAATTCCCCATTTATCCCAAATAGAAACATATTATACTAGGCATATTATCCCCCTAGGGAAATCCCCATCTTCCACTCCTATATAATAGGTATAATCTTCACATCAACCAACTGCCTTGGATATCCATGAATGGATCCAAAGAATACAATAGGCAGAGGAAAGCAGAAAGGACTTGGGCATTTTATAAAAAATAATAGTCAAGTTTCATTTTTATAAAGAGACTAAGACTATGAAGAAAATAAAAATAAAAACCATAATGGCTGAAGGACATAGGTGGAGTTAGAGAAGAGAGAACATGTGGTCTAGTTGACTAAGAAACATAGAGCCCACCCCTCTGACTTGGGTGGTCATAGAGTGTCATGTACTTGAAGGAAATATTTTGAAAAATTATTTATAATACATAAATTAAAATTAACATAGGAATTATATCATTAAATTTCAAACCCTCTCCAAAAACTTTGGAAAAATAGAAAGAGATACTAACATGAAATTAACAAGTCCTTCACAAACTAGAACCTAGATTTGACAATTTTACACATAAACTTCAAAATATTTTTCTATTAATGAAATATGATTTATAAAAATGTTATTTATTTTATTATATAAAATTATCCATCCCAAACCTCTACAAATATGAAATCCAAAGATCCACACAGTTGCAACAAATAGGATGTTCCTAGTGCCCCAGATTTGGAAATTTTAGCACCAAATTACTTCAAAATTTCCACAAATATGAAAAGTGGAATATTGTAATTTCATATAGAAGAAACATAATAATATAAGACACTTATAAATTCAACCAATTCAACATCAAAAATATATAACTCAAACCACACCATAAGACACCTTAAAATATGCAAACAACTCACCAAAATATGAATTAACAATACCAATCAACTCTAATGTAGTCTCTAGATGATATCACCTATTTTAATAAAAGGAGATAAATCATATGACTTTTGAAATCAATGGGTTTTCATACATTGATCTCCTCACCTAAAGGTTTTGTCTTCAACTGTAAAATTAAACTACAAGGTCTAAGAATTTGTTGAAATGGTAAAAGATCCTACACTAATGAGGTTGCTTGTCTTAAATAAGAGTTTGGGGACCAATCCAAAAGTCACTAAATGTTAAATAATAATAATAATATAATATTTACATATAATATCTCCAATCATGGGTAATAAAAATTTTCTGTATTATTTGTCTAACATGGGTAATAGAAACTTACCATATTCTGTCTCCAACATGGGTAATAGAAACTTTCCCAAATTTGACCCACTTATCTTGAGGATAATAATGCAAGAATAAAATAGAAAGTTTAATTGAAACTCCATCATTATCCTCTCCTCGAAAACCATGCCCCAATTGGTAAGTTTACTTAGAAACTTATCACTATCCTCTTCTAAAAAATCATGCCCCACTTTAGCTAATAAAAATATTAATAAAATAATATGTATCCTCATCCTTGTTGATATATTTGACCTTTCCCATTCTTGGTAAATAATTAATTACATACTTGATCCTATTTTCTTCCCACTTATCTCCTATTATTGTAAATATGATTTATTAATTATTAAGTAGGGATTAATAATAAAAAAGGATATGACAAGTCCTCTCTCCTTAAAATTGCTTGTACTTAAGCAATTCAAACTTTGATGATTTAAAATATCTAAACCTTTGAAAATGGCATCCTCAATTGGAGAGATCTTCCAATGAATAAAATATTCAATGAGGTCTCTCTTTCTTGATCTCTTAACCCTGGTGTATATCATCTCTTCATGAATTAGGATCAATTTATCCTCCTCATCCAAAGATGCAAATCTATGGAGGGTGTAATATGATGCCCTGAAGCTTGAACATTATAAATGAAAACCTTTGGATGATCTATGATACGATGCATGATTATATTTTCCTATCTTTGACTTAGGTCAAATAATGAAAATCCAAATGTACTAACTCTTCTATTTTGAATGTTAAAATCCCAAATCAATCTCAAAAACTCTTTACTGCGCATCCATTACACCACTCTAATATAATCTAGAATTTTAGTGTGCCATCTCTCTATTTTAATTTTTAATAGCCCAAAATAATAATTATCCTATTGAACCAAGCTAAGATACCTACAAGATTTGGATTCATCCTATAAGAAATAGAACACCCCATTCTAAAGTGTCCCAATGTAGACACCACCTTTAAAACCACTATTAATCATGATCATAGGTATCAAAAAAATTAATCTACTCAATGATTAAGCATGGTACTCATAAAACATAATTACAAATCCCAATTCCTTCAGCTTAATCTCTTCACACAAAAGCTTCCATGATTTAGTAGCCTTAAGAGAATTATTCTTACATTTGTTCCAAACTGAAAACAATAACTCATTGGTTGGTTTCATTAAATCTATAACTCAAAACTAGCACCATTGATGCAAAAATAATTTATTTTTATATGCATGGATAATGGGAGCAACAAAATAATGAAAATTACTTTTACTACAGCTAAAAAATCATCACTAGTCACCATTTGAAATGTGCTCTTTCCCTCATCCATAAATGTCTACCATAACACCTATAAGTACTCAAATGTAACTTGTTGGTGGTTAGATTGTATCAAAACAACTACATTAATGATGAAATTCAAACTTTTTAACTTATTATCAATCTTATTATTTTAATTTCCAACTTATAACACCATCAGTTAATGCTCTCTTGCATGAAAAATGAATATTGAAATGGTACCCACATGCTTATACTTTTCCATTTTGATATTCATGATGACTTTATTATAGAGAAATAGATACTCAACACAACTCCTCAAATTAACATGGTATTGATTATTCCAATTCCTTGGTAAACTCAAACATTTAATTTCAAAAGTTAATAAAGTCTGATGTAACATAGAGCAAGTTCTATCATATAGATATTTTATAACAAAATCCAAAACATTGCATACCTTGCTCTCATACCATAAGTTATCCAGAGGAGGTGTCTTCACGATATCTAAAATGATGAAGAATTATTGTGTCATCATAACCCATGGGAAAACTTCACCTACAACCTCAATTATATCTTATTTATTTGGGAGTCTTCCCGTAAGATTACCAACAAGAATCATATCATGTTTGTTCACATGACTCTGCATATCATCATGATTTGATCTCATGTCTTCATTAATTATCTCATATGGACCAAGGAACCAATCATAAATAATATTTGGTGGTACATTAATCATCTCATGAGGCATCACCTCATGTATGAAAACCTCACCTGGATCCCATATCCTATTTTTGACACTATCTATGCTACTAAATTCAGTAAATGTTTTAGCACTCATCACAAAAAGTGGATTATAAAAGGACAAATTCAAATCCATTTCAAAGAGTGGATTATCAAAAAATTGGAAGTTATTTTCATTTTCCTATTTATCCCAAACCTCTTACTATCCCATATCTGAAAAATTAGTTTTAGGAACCTGTTTCAAATCAAGGTCTTCTTGAAGCTTATCAAGCTCATCAATCACTTGCTTGATTTGTTTAGCCCTATATTCATTCTCTTATTCTCTGTATTTTTTAATAGTATCAATCTAATATTATTCTTTTAATTATTCCATTTAAGTACTTTCCAAAGAATTCTTAGTTGACTTAAGCTCAAAGGTGATCTCATCAACCTTTTTCTTGGTTTCATCTACAATTTTAGTAACCATGTCTCTCTCTTTGATCACATGCAAGTATGTTGGTTTGATTTTCTTCCATCATGCTCATAAATGTTTGTAGATTTGAATATCTGGAAATTTTTTCATGATGACCTCTCTGTCCCTTTTGCATTAGTCCTTCAATAAAACTTTTTGTGTTGTCCATCCTTGATAGAATTTACACTTCATTCTTGGTTGTCACCTTTAATTGATTTTCCCAATATTTCTCATGAATTGTAGACTCATGAAAAGATAATGAATTGCTATTAGTAGACATACCAAAATTATAATTTTCTTCATACCTTCTAATGGTGTCATCATAGGATCCATTAGCCTCATGTGCTTCTCCTTCAATTTCTAAATAATAATCACCAGATTAATCTATGTATTTATTGAAAGTTGTTATGAAATTTCCATCAAACTCAATTCCAATATTCATAGCTATAAATACTTCAATATAATCATTATGGGACTCTGCCATGCATGTTTATTGAAATAAGACAATTTCTTCTTCAAAATAAAGTTTTGAATGTTCTTCCTTCTTAAATTCTAGTTCTCTCTTTCCAATTGCATGGTAAATTCCTTCAGGGGATGATCACTAACTTATTTTGGATCTAAATTTTCTTGTTTTATAATTTATTGAAAATCTAATTTTCCTTTATCCTCTACCGCCACACTTTCTTCCTTAACCTCTTATGGTTTCATGGTCTCCATTTTTGGGTCTTTGGATTCTTTTTCTAGTTTCACCTCTTCCTTGCTCCAACATTTATGACTTGTCTTCCAATGTTCTTTATGTTGATCAAAGTTGGATTCCTTGAGTTAAGACAAATATTTTATATTTAAGACAAAAGGATCCAATGTTAAATCTATTTTATTAGCTTCTTCGAGTGAAGGTGGTATAAAATCCTTGATAATACCCTTGAGGGGTTCCAACAAACCTTCAACAAAAAGAAAAGTAATTATTTCTTTAGATACCTTTGGTACCATCACTGAAATATATTGGGACTCTATAATATATGATTCCATTGAGCTTTGTTAATAGATACCTTCAATATTCCTAAAATATTCATTCTTGTCTTGATATGTTTTAGCCATAATTAAATTTTGCATGCTACCCATACATCTTTGAAGTGAATGGATTGTTTTATCTTGGTTCCTCTATATTTCTTGTTGAGTTGTAGAGCTAAAAGCTTCACCAGATGAGCAAATGCAGAGGTTGCTGGAGTTACATAGTCGTCGACATCGGTCAGGACCGACCGACGTCGGTTAGGGATTGGCCGACATCGGTCATATGCAGACAAACAGAGACCGACGTCGGTCATCTATGCGTTCCCAAAATTCTAATTTTGAGGAGAACATATTGTTTACATGTAAAGATTAACTATTAGTCTTGAGTCTGATTTTCTATTTTTGGCAGGACATATTTGAACCTTTGATTAAGAGGTGCATATAATGGTGGAGAATGCATGGCTCATGAACCCTAGTTCTATATAATAGGGTTAGATCCTCATAGTTTGTAAAGTGTAGACAATTCAAGGATTGAATTGGTTGTAATTGAGAGAGAGAGAACTCTTGAGGGAAAGAGATCTGTACATCTGAGAGGTGTGAAAAGAGAGATATTTCTTCATTATATTTCCTTCTGGAAGAGTTTAATACAAGATTGGTTGTTTCTTATATCTCCTATTATTTGTTGTTTTTGATTTTTAGTTACTTATTATTTTTGGTTTAATTCCGTGTTTAGTTGCTTATACAAAAGTAATCAATTATGCTGTAAGATCCTAACAAGTGGTATCAAAGCTAGAATCACTAACAAGTGGTATCAGAGCATGTTAGTGTTTTTTGATTACAAAATTCACTCACAGGGGTTTCTGATTGAGTGGGAGTAAAGCAATGGCAGAAGAAAGTAAGCTAAGAATAGAGAAATCAATGGCAAGAATTATCAATTATGGAGGATGCAGGTAGAAGATTATCTGTATCAAAAAGATCTGTACTTACCGTTGGGTGGGGTTTCAAGAAAGCCCACATATATGCAAGATGAAGAATGGAATGTTATTGATAGAAAGGCTCTTGGATCTATAAGGTTGAGCCTGGCATCTTCTGTGATTTCCAACTTATCACAGGCAAAGACAATGGTAGAGTTAATGGATACTTTGGCAAATTTATATGAAAAGCCTTCAGCTTTGAATAAGGTATATCTTATGAAGCAATTATTTAATTTGCAAATGCAGGAAGGTGGATCGGTATCTAGTCATCTTAATGATTTCCATGCAATAGTAAATCAGTTAAATTCAGTCAAAATAGTTTTTGATGATGAAATTAAGGCTCTCTTAATTTTATGGTCTTTACCTAAAAGTTGGCATAGTTTGGTAATGACAGTTAGTAATACTGCATCTGCTTCATATATCTTGAAAGTTGATGATGTTGTTAGTGTAATCTTGAATGAATAAATTCGTAGGAAAAGCACAGAGGAAACATCAGGTAATGCTTTAAGTATTGAAAGCAGGAGAAGGCAAATAGAGAAGGGCAAGAAAGGCAAATCAAAGTCAAAGATGAGAAGTAGATCCAAATCCAGAAATAGAAGAATAACCTGCTGGAATTGTGGAAAGAAAGGGCATGCAAAGAAAGATTGTTGGTTGAAGGATAACAAAGAAAATCAACATGAAGGTAATAAAGAAGAAGCAAAAGTTGCAGGTATTGTTGCATAAGATGCTCTTATATTTTCTTTGAATAATAAAGTAGAATCTTGGGTTTTAGATTCTGGTGCCTCTTTCCATGCAACCCCAAATAGAGATTTTTTCAATGATTATGTCCATGGAGATTTTGAAAAAGTTTATTTAAGGGATGATGAGCCTTGTCAAATTGTTGGCAAAGGAAAAGTGTAGCTGAAATTGCAGAATGGGAACACATGGGTGTTGAAGGATGTCATGCATGTACCCATCCTGAAGAAGAATCTAATTTCTGTAGGAAAGTTGGGTGATGAGGGTTGCACAGTAACTCTCACAACTGAATCTTGGAAAGTTTCCAAGGGTGCACTTGTATTAGCCAGAGGTAAGAGAGTAGGTAAACTTTATCTATCTACTTGTATTACTGATCATTTTCCTTCTGTTTTATCTACTTCAGATGTAGATGCAAAGTTGTGGCACTACAGGCTTGGTCACATGAGTGAGAAGGGAATGAATGTTCTTAAGTCAAAAGGTAAGCTTTCAGATTTGAAAGGCATAGATCTAGATTTCTGTGAGCATTGTATTTTTGAAAAATAGAAGAAAGTGAGGTTTCTCAAAACTGGGTCAACAAAGAAGAAGCACAAGTTGGAGCTTGTTCACACAGACGTGTGGGGACCAGCTCAAGTAGCTTTTATTGGAAGATCACGGTATTATGTTTCTTTCATTGATGATGCTACAAGAAAGGTATGGGTTTATTGCATAAAGAGGAAATATGATGTTTTTGACACATTTATGAAATGGAAAGCTTTTGTTGAGAATGAAACAAGTTTGAGATTGAAGTGCCTTAGATCTGACAATGGTGGTGAGTACTGCAGCAATAAATTCAATAGTTACTATTCTTTGAGTAGAATATGTAGGGAAAAGATGGTTTCAAGGACACCTCAGTAAAATGGAGTTGCTGAAAGGATGAATAGAACAATAATGGAGCATGCACAGAGTATGAGGTTGCATGCTAGTTTGCCCTTACAGTTTTGGGCAGAAGTTGTAGATACTGTGGTTTACCTAATTAACAGAGGACCTTCTACTACACTGGATGGTGGAATTTCAGAAGAGGCGTGGATAGGTAAAAAGGTAGATCTTTCATTTCTCAGAGTTTTTGGTTTTGAAGCTTTATTGCACATTGATAAAGAAAATAGAAAGAAGATGGATGCTAAATCTATGTGGTGCACTTTCATTGGTTATGGTTTTGGAGATTTCAGATTCTGGTTATGAAATTTAGAAACTAAAAAAATTATTAGAAGCCGTGATGTAGTTTTCAATGAGAAGGTGATGTACAGTGATCAGCTCAAGAGGTTGAATAATTCTGAGCAGGGCAATCTTGATTTGGATGAGGTTATGATCCAAAATGAGCTTGTGGGTAAAAATCACCACTCACAAGAAAACACAGATACCGACGTCGGTCAGACAAAAATTGAATTTGGTCAGGAAGAAATCGATGTCGGTCAGGTGGAACTGACGTTGGTCAGGTGCAGACTGACATCGACCAGAGATGACCAAGATCAGTCACTGACAAAAATAAATTTGGGCAGACAGCAAGCTATAAATGAGTCTCAAACACCCATAAGGAGGTTTGAAAGGGTAAGTAAACCTCCAATTCGTTATTCCCCTTCTTTATACTACTTGTTGCTCATTGATGGTGGAGAACCAGAAAGTTTTGATGAGGCAATGCAGGTAGAATCCAGGAAACAGTGGGAGCATGGCATGAATGAGGAAATTGATTCCTTGGAAGAGAACCAAACATGGGATTTGGTTGAGTTGCCAGCCAGAAAGAAAGCACTGAAAAACAAATGGGTTTACAGGTTAAAGGAAGGAGAGAATGGACAAATGAGACATAAGGCCAGGTTGGTAGTAAAGGGATTTACACAAAAACCAGGTATTGATTTTGGTGAAAATTTTTCTCCTGTAGTAAAGATGACTTCTATTCAGACTGTATTGTCTTTAGTTGCTATTGAAGATTTGCATCTTGAGCAGCTTGATGTTAAGACAACATTTCTTCATGGAGATTTGGATGAAGAAATATATATGGATCAACTGGAAGGTTTTGAGGTCAAAGGTAAGGAGAAACTTGTGTGCAGGTTGAAGAAAAGCTTATATGGTCTTAAGCAAGCTCCAAGACAATGGTATTTGAGGTTTGACAGGTTTATGACAGAGCATGGCTTCAGTAAATGTCAATCTGACCATTGTGTTTATTTTAACAGATTGGATAATGGTAGTTATATTATCTTGTTACTGTATGTAGATGATATGCTTGTTGCAAGTTCACACATGCAGGAAATTACTGAGCTTAAGGTAAAATTAGCTCACACATTTGCCATGAAGGATTTAGGAGTAGTAAATAAAATCCTTGGCATGAGTATTAAGAGAGACAGGAAAAATGACAGTTTGATTTTGTCTCAAGAGGATTATGTGAATAAGGTGTTGGAAAGGTTCAATATACAGGATGCAAAATCGGTAAGCACACCTATGGCTGGACACTTCAAGTTGAGCAAAGAACAGTGTCCTAAATCACATGATGACGTTGAGTACATGAGTAGAGTTCCATATGCTTCAGTAGTTGGGAGCTTGATGTATGCAATGGTATGTACTAGACCTGATATTTCCCAAGCAGTGGGAGTTTTCAGCAAGTTTATGGCCAATCCAAGAAAGGAACATTGGAAAGTAGTTCAATGGATTCTCAGATATCTGAGAGGGACTAGCAGTAGGCATTTACGCTATGGAGGGGTAAACACTGCTCTACATGGGTATGTAGATTCAGATATGGCAGATGACTTGGATGGCAGGAGAAGCAACACATGATATGTGTTCACTATTGGTGGAACAGCGGTTAGTTGGATTTCAAAGTTGCAGAAGGTTGTTGCCTTGTCTACTACAGAGGCAGAATACATTGCAGTCATAGAGGCTAGTAAGGAAATGATTTGGATGACTCGGTTCATGGAAGAGTTGGGAAAGGAGCAAGAGAGTTGCAGATTGTATAGTGATAGTCAAAGTGAAATTCATTTGGCAAATAATTCAGCCTTTTATTCAAGAACCAAATATATACAACTTAGGTACCACTTCATTAGACAGGTATTGGAGGATGGACAGTTGAAGCTGGAAAAGATCCATACGGATGAGAACCCTACTGATATGTTAACAAAGCCAGTAACAAAGGAGAAGTTGAATCTTTATTCAACTTTTGTTGGTCTTTAAGATTGAACTTGAAGATGGAGAAACAAGCTAGAGTATGTTGCTGTACAGGTACAGGTGCAGTTGTTTATCTCCAAGTGGGAGATTGTTGAGTTGTGGAGCTAAAAGCTTCACTAGATGAACAAATACAGAGGTTACTAGAGTTACACAGTTGCTGACATCGATCAGGACCAACCAACGTCGGTTAGGGATCGGCTAACATCGGTCATAAGTAGACAGACAGAGACCGACGTCGGTCATCTGTGCATTCCCAAAATTCTAATTTTGAGGAGAACAAATTGTTTGCATGTAAAGATTAACTGTTAGTCTTGAGTCCACTTTTCTATTTTTGGCAGGACATATTTGAACCTTTGATTAAGAGGTGCATCTAATGGTGGAGAATGCATGGCTCATGAACCCTAGTTCTATATAATAGGGTTAGATCCTCATAGTTTGTAAGGTGTAGACAATTCAGGATTGAATTGGTTGTAATTGAGAGAGAGAGAGAACTCTTGAGGGAAAGAGATCTATACATCTGAGAGGTGTGAGAAGAGAGAGATTTCTTCATTGTTTTTCCTTCTAGAAGATTTTAATACAAGATTAGTTGTTTCTTGTATCTCCTATTATTTGTTGTTTCTAATTTCTAGTTACTTATTATTTCTGGTTTAATTCCGTGTTTAGTTGCTTATACAAAAGTAATCAATTGTGCTGTAAGATCCTAACATTTCCATCATTTTATCTTGAATAAGATCTACATTTTTTCAATATTTTAATAATCTCAAGAATCATCTCATGATAAACAAATCAATGTACCCATTTAAATGTTTAGTTTCTCTCTCAGACATCTGTTCTTAAAATCCTATAGGCTGACAAGATTGTGGCTTTGATACCACTGTCATGTCCCCAAAGGAAATATTAAAAAAAATAATTTCTAATACAAAAATGAAAATTAAAATAGGAAGCAAGACATTAAATTTCAAACCCTCTCCAAAAACTTTGGAAAAATAGAAATAAATAATAGCATGAAATTTAACAATTCCTTCACAAACTAGAACCCAAATTTGACAATTTTACATAGAAACTTCAAAATATTTTCCTATTAATGAAATATTATTTATAAATATGTGATATTATGTTATGATATAAAAAAATCCATCTCAAACCTCTATAAATATTAAATCCAAAGTTTCACATAATTGCAACAAACAAGATGCTCTCAGTGCCCCAGATTTGGCAAATTTGGCATCGAATTACTTCAAACTTTCCACAAATCTAAAAAGTGGAATCTTGAAACTTTATATATAAGAAAAATATTGATATAAAAAACTTATAAATTCAACCAAAACAACATAAAAAATATATAACTCAAACCACATCATGACACCTTAAAATATGCAAATAACTCACCAAAATTTGCATTAACAATACCAATTAGCTCCAATGTAATCTATGGATGATATCACCTACTTTAATCAAAGGGTATACATCCTAAGAATATTTAAATTAATTTGTTTTCTTCCAATGATCTTCTCACCTGAAGTTTTTTGTCCTCAGATGTCAAATTAAACTACAAGGTCCAATAATTTATTGAAATAGCAAAAGATCCCACACTGATGAGGTTGCTTGTCTTAAATAAGAGTTAGGGAACCAATCCCAGAGTCACTAAATGTTAAAAAATAATAATAATAAAATATTTCCATATTTTATATCCAATCATGGGTAATAGAAACTTTTCATATTCTATCTCCAACATGGATAATAGAAACTTACCATATTTTATCTCCAACATGGGTAATAGAAACTTTTCTAAATTTGACCCACTTATCTTGAGGATAAGATTGCAAGAATAAAATATAAAATTTCCTTGTAACTCCATCATTATCCTCTCCTAGAAAGCCATGCCCCAATTGGTAAGTTTCCTTAGAAACTTATCACTATCGTCTTTTAGAAAATCATGCCCCACTTTAGCTAATAAAAATATTAATAAAATAATATGTATCCTCATCCCTGTTGATTTCTTTGACCTTTCCAAATCTAGGTAAACACTTAATTACATATTTGATCTAATTTAATTCTCACTTATTCTCCTATAATTGTAAATTTGATTAATAAATGATTAAGTGGGGATTAATTATAAAAAAGAAAATGACATAGAGAGAACCTCTATAATTTTGTGGACTCTATAAGAGGAGTGATAAAATATAGGTTTAGAGGATATGATCAATCACTAGAGGCCCTATAGGAAAGGACTACCATTTAGCCTCCAAGGGATCTCATAGGTAGTGTGCAAGGAGTAGCTCAAAATTTATATGATGTCCTCCAATTAATAAGAGATGCAAAGAAGGAATCACAACCCAAATGGGGGGATGTCTCCTCCCTTGCAAAGGATATAAAGAATCTGGAGGTCAAACTATATTTTTTGAGTCGAGCAGCCAGGGACAAGGCCTATAGTCACCTAGATTTAATAACTAATTTGGATGCATCATGGGCCCAAAATTATTTAGTTACTAGGAGAGACAAGCTAATTGAGTGGTATCAAGAGATGCAAAATGTAGTACATCTAATTAGCTACAAAAGGTAGGCCACTACAATTTTGGAGGAGATGAGGATTACTGGTGTGATTAACCAAAGTGGGGAATTGGTCCTTAAGGCCATCTTTGAAGACATTTTTAGGCAATGATGAATATTTTGAAAGCATAAGTTAAAGGCATTTGTACAAGACACATGATGAATTACAATAGTTTATAAAATTTTTTAGGTCCTTAACATAGAGACTCTTTATGTGGAGCTCTGGGTTGCCCTTAAATCAAATAAGAAATTAATGGATAGACTCCCCCAGATTTTCAAAAGACCTTTGTTAGACTTTAGGACCATTGAGAATTAATTTTAGGCAAGCCATGCCTTCTAATTTCATATTTAGGTGAACAAATAGGCTCCACCAACTACTTTAGTTACAAATGCTTCACAAACAACAAAGCTAACCATAATTATAACTATGGTTACAATAAAAAAAAATACTAGGGCACATGTGTCCATAAGAACAAATACCTAATCATTGTAAATTCCCTTTGGAATGATGTTGTTTAGTTGTATCAGGTTTTTTTGTAACAAGTTTTTGTCTATAGGTGGCATCCTTTGCTAGATGTCTCGTACACACTCCTTCAAGAGATATTTTTGAAACAGGTGTAAAAATTTGAAAATAGCTTGAGTGGTGAGGCATCCCCATCCAAATATTATATATACATGTATCTCTTGCATTCCAAAGGGAGGATAAATTTTGGCATTCAATATACATAAGAAATCCTTTTGGTTATTCTGCAAGTCTGTGAAATGACTATACCTGACAAATTGGAAAAAAAAGAAAGCATATAAAAGCTTGGTGTTGTGTTATATATTTTCCCATACATGCATCATGTGAATATTTATTATTTTAATATTAGATATATGAGATGATTTTATATAAATTATAGTGGTTGATTTTATCTATGGCACACTACTATTCTAATTTTGATTTTATCTATTAGCTTAAGTGTATTTTGACACTCTATTATTCTCCACCACCATTTTGGCTTCCCCATTTACTCCCTCCCAACCATCCACTCAATTGGTCTTATAAACTGGTCATGTATCCCAAATGGAAGTTGCAATCATTACAACACAAAAGGAGGTGGAGAAAGGAAAGCTAGTAATTGACAAAGTGACCCCAAATAAGGTAACTAGTTGGAGAAAAGTTATTTCCCCTTTCTCTCAACTAATAGCCTCTTCTCCAAATCCTATGCTCCCCCCATGTCAATCCCCATATTCCACTCCTACAAAGTAACCCAAATCTTCACAATAACCATCTACCTTGAACATCCCTGAATGGATCCAAAAAATGGAGAAGACAGATAGGACTTGGTTGTTATTGAACAAACAATATTCATTTTCACTTTGATAGAGAAATAAAGAGTATGAGGAAGGTCAAAATGAAAACTATAATGGCTGAAGGATAGAAGTTGGAATTGGAATAGAGAGAATATGTCTTCTCATTGACAAAGAGAAGAAAATAACTCCCTTCAGATATTGTCAATTACATAAAGGACCTATAAACCTTTGTAGACTCTATGGGAGGAGTAATAAAAGAAATGTTTAGAGGCTTTTATCAATCTGTGGAGGAAGTTTAAGGAAGAGATACCATACAAGCTTCAAGGGACATCATGGATAATGTGTAAAGAGCAGTTTAGAAGCTATATGACATTATCCAGGTAATAATAAGTACAAAGGAGTCATAGCCCATGTTGGTAGATGTATTCACCCTTGATAATAAAATGAAGAGAATGGTAGCAAGACTCTATTGATTAAGCCAAGAAGCCTAAAACAAAGCTTATGACCATCTGAACTTAATAACTACTTTAGATGCAATATGGGCCTTGAATTACATAACTTCCAGGAGAGATAGCTTGATTAAATGGCATTAAAAAATGCCCAATTTAGTTTAATAACTCACTAGAAACAAGGATTAGGCCATTAAAATTTTGGGGGAAATGAAATAAATGGTGTGATTAAACCTAATAGGGAATTGGTTCTTAGGGCCATATTTGAGGATCTCCTCTAGGAAAAAAAGGTAGTTAGATAGTTTTAAGGTAGAGGTCAAGGGAGTGATATATAAGAGCCATGAAGACTTGATATAATTAATAAATTTTACTAAATTCTAAAATGCTTTCATAAGATAATTCAACCAAGTTATCAACCCTAGTATAGTATACCGACACTTTTCTAACATGAAAAGAGAGCCCAATGAACCCATTAGGGCATTCAATGTGAGTTTCTAAAAGATGTATAGCTAGGTATATACTTCATGTAAATTAGATGTTGTCTTGACCCTTGAAATGTATAATAATGATTTAGATCCTATGGCTACAATTTTTGTGCATAGGGAAACTAATGTTACTAATTTGACACAGGGTTATGTCTAAGCAATAGAGGTTGACAAACAAGTGAACCCCTAGTCTCAAATTTTAACAAGGATGAATGTGTATCAAACATATGTCATGCTAAATCTGATTCCAAATGCTAATCAAAACACTGTGGCCTAGAATCAAACCCATACCTATATGCAGTTGACTTTGTCCCATGCTACACCCAACTAGGATATAAGTTTCTTAATTAACTTTGTACATGTTATCAATCCCCACAAAGTCAAAGTTTTAGTTTGAGTCAACATTTCCACCACCCACGGTGATACGACTAACTCTAATAAATTTGAACTAGATGCCATTCAAATAATGGTACAAAAATTGAGCAATGCATTTTTAAGCATGCAAAAAAGGATGGGGAATTCTAGTGTCTAGAATACTAGCTAGAACTTTGGCTATCCAAGGTAAAATAGATCATTCAATCGGTCTAGAAATAACATATAGTAGCCACCTAACAAGGGGCTAGAGATGAATATTTTGGAGGCAACACTACCCAATTGGTGTAGAGTCCATAACACAACTCAAAATGGAGAATTAAGATGCATAGAGTTATACATAACATTTGATATCTTCTAAGAATAAATAGACATACAAGAAGGTTCGATGAATCAACTTGAGCCTTCTTCTTCTAATACTTCTTGCCATTCTTGCACTGCTATGGTCTTCAACATGTATGATTTTCCATTTCCAATGGAAGATGATAATGAACAAGATGATATTGTGGATGAAGTCCATGAATTATAAATTTTTTAGATGAGAAATTAAAAACTGAGGAGCAAATATCCTTTCACTACTTCTATGGCTCCAAAAATAGTGCCACCACTCCTCTAGATACAAAGAGAATCAATAATTCACCTCCCCCAAAGGAAAAAGATAAATTACAGCCCAAAAAGTCATAGAATAGAGGAGGGTACAATATTTTAGATGATATAAAGAAGATAAAATCCAACATCACCTTGCATGAGTTGGCTCAGATAATCTAATAGAGGGAGCTACTACTAAAAGCCTTGACTAGAAGATCTTTTACGGACAAGTCTAAGACTGGATAGGTGAATGCAATGATTTATAGTGACAAACCTAAGGTCCTACCATTCTTGTTGATAGTCAAAATGTTTGGTAAGAATGTTCATAAATTTTTGGTAGACTCACGAGTGTCAACCCAATGTGATGACCATAGATGTATGTATAAAATTAGGGTTGACCCCAAACAAATAAAAAAGAGTGCTTATATATCTAGGCAAATCTACAGTACCTTGTGTATGAGAATTACTAAATGTGCACATACAGTTGGCCTCAGATCCATGTGTACAACAATACATAGATATCTTGGTGGTCAACATCCTAGAAGCTTATTGTCTATTACTCAGTAGGATTGGTCAAAAACATTCAATGGGTACGTACACACTAATTTTTCACATATGTGGCTACCATGGAAAGGTTTGCCCAATCAAATCAAGATTGACCAGGAGAAAAAAATAAAACACTTGATCACTGAGTACAACATAAAAATGAAAAGGTCAACTTTGCATCCTCACATGTGAGTATTTACACCTTCACTATGGAACATAGGACCCCATTTCAGGAATTTAAAGGATCTTCATAGCTATGGACTATGTATTTGATAGAGCCTGATATAAACAAGGTTCTAGTATTGGTGTATCCCTAATAGATTTAGAGGGATTTTTTTTTGCATATAGATTATAGTTCATTTTCACAAATAACCAAACTAAGTATGAGGCCCTAATCCTAGGTCTTCAATTCACCTTGAAGCATGACATTAAGTAGCTATAAATATTTGGTGATTCTGAACTAGTGGTCAATTAGATTAGAATAAAGTATCAACACAAGCTAGCTTATCTAAAGAAATATAATCATAGAGCCTAGGAAATGATTGAATCCTTTGAGGATTTTAACATTAAGGCCATGCCAAGGGAATAAATTCTAGTAATAGATGCATTGGCAGATTCAATTTCCAACTTGGCACCACTTCAAGAGTCCAAGATGAAAATATTTTTGATGGATCTAGTGCCTTGTCCCTCAGTAATTGATAATGTAGAGAACTTCCAGGGCTTTGAGGATGATCAACTTATTATCTAGTTTATAAATAATTCTAGGGCCTTTGAAGACCAAATTATAGATGAAAAAGACTTTGACTAGCTAGAAGGAGAATACCTTATAAATGATGGTATCATGTAGCTCAAGGAGAATAGAATCCTGATGTGGATAATATATTTATAAAATATTTTTGACTTGGATGCACAAGTTAAAATAAAAAATCAACCAAAGATAGATCAATCTAATTTCATCAAGGAAATTTGGGAATTGAGGAATCTCCCTAGTATGCCAACATTGGTTTGGCTTGCACTCATATTGAAAAGGAAAAGTTAAAATCTATACTGATAGAGTAAAAGTACATGATCACTTGGGCCTATGAAGATTTCAAGACTTTTGATCCTAGGGTAATCACCCATACTATTCACTTAAACCCAGATAATAGACCCTTCAGGCAATGTTAAAACATCATGAATCCCATTCTAGGACCTCTCATTTAGACTAAGCTTCAGAAGCTATTAGATGCCAAGATCATATTTCCTATCAGACATTCTACTTGGGTGACAAACTTAGTACCCATCAAGAAGAAGAATGGTGAAATAAGGCTATGTGTCAATTTTAAGAACCTGAACTGATCTTCAGAGAAGGATAAATATCCTCTACTTTATCTGGATGAAATAATACAAACTATCAGTGGGCCCAAAATGATGTCCTTCCTAGATAATTTCTAAGGATATAATTAGGTGTTGGTGGAAGCATATGACTAGATGAAGATGACCTTCACCACAAGGTGGGGAGCATATGCTTATAAGAGGATGCCTTTCAGCCTCATCAATGTTGGGACAACATTCCAACGAGCCATAGACCATGAATTCCAAGGAATTATTGGTAAGTGCATCATCATCTATATGGATGACCTCACTACATTTTCTAAAGATAGAGAAGATCATGTAAATCACTTAAAGAAAGTGTTTGATAGATGCAAAATATATGGAAAGCCCCTGAATCCTAATAACAACATCTTTAGGGTCACAAAGGGAAAGCTATTGGGCCACATCATAACCAGATATGGAATTTCAATTAATCCTAAATGAATTAAGGTCATTCTTAATATAACACCTCCTAACAATTGTGAAGAGTTGAAATCCTTCTTTAGCAAGATAAACTTTGTGCACAAATTCATTTTTGGGTTTACAAAAATCATCAAATCATTAAATGCCATGCTAAAAAATGAAAACAAGATAGAGAGGACATGGAAGCCAAAAATTCATTTTAATACATCAAGACAGCCATTGCCTGGGTATGAATATTGGTTAGTCCTAACTTCATCAAAGATTTATTGTTATATTCCTTTATTTTAGAGCATACCATTACTGCAATATGCACCCAAAAGGTAGATGATAGTGATCACCCAGTTGATTTTATGAGTAATAATTTAAAGGATGTTGAATTAAAATATTTGATGATAGACAAACAAATATATGCATTAGTCAAGGCTATAAATAAGTTCAAGCACTATATCTCGAGGAACAAAAATCATGCTATAGTCCCATACCTAGAGGTCAAACTCATGCTCAACCAAAATGAATTGGGCAAAAGAAGGGGAATGTGGATAGAAAGGTTACAAGAGTTTGATTTAGAGATTATACTAGCCAATATGGTGAGAGGCAAAAGGAATAATCCAATTAATGACTGAGATAGACCCATGTACTTGGGTTGAGCAAGTCAATGTAGTCTAAGTAGCTACAAGAGAGTGGTATGATCAGATCATTCATTGCCTGGGTATGAATATTGGTTAGTCCTAACTTCATCAAAGATTTATTGTTATATTCCTTTATTTTAGAGCATACCATTACTACAATACGCACCCAAAAGGTAGATGATAGTGATCACCTAGTTGATTTTATGAGTAATAATTTAAAGGATGTTGAATTAAAATATTTGATGATAGACAAGCAAATATATGCATTAGTCAAGGCTATAAATAAGTTCAATCACTATATCTCGAGGAAAAAAATCATGCTATAGTCCCATACCTAGAGGTCAAACTCATGCTCAACCAAAATGAATTGGGCAAAATAAGGGGAATGTGGATAGAAAGGTTAAAAGAGTTTGATTTAGAGATTATACTAGCAAATATGGTGAGAGGCAAAAGGAGTAATCCAACTAATGACTGAGATAGACCCATGTACTTGGGTTGAGCAAGTCAATGTAGTCTAAGTAGCTAGAGGAGAGTTATATGATCAGATCATTCATTGTCTGCTCATAGGGACCTATCCCCTTGAGATGAATAGAGAAAAAAGGTGAAATTTGAGGCTCAATTCCACCCATTACATGATAAAAGAGAGAGAGTCCTTTACCATAAAAACTATGAGGGCATATACTTGAGATGTGTTTAAAGAGAAGAAGTTGCAGATATTTTAGATAACCTGCACCAAAAATTTGGAAATGGTCATCCTTTTAGGACCACAAAAACCCATAAGAACTTGAGAATGGGGTACTTAGCTCACTATTTTTAGAGATTCCCACAACCATGTTAGGACCTACCATAAATGATACGTATTTGGGAAGAGGGAGGTTAATACTACTATGCCACTACACCCTATCATTGAGGGTCATCCTTTTGCATAATGGGGATTCAACATTATTGGGGTGATCAATCCTAATTATTTGACAGAACATAAGTTTATCCTTACCACCACTAATTGTTGCACTAGGTGGATTGAATTGATGGCTACCAAGAACTCTAGAGCTCAAGATGCCATTAAGATTCTATAGTACTCCCATATAATTTATTAGTGATAATGGCCTAGGTTTTCAATTGATTGAATTCACTGAGTGGGCCTACGATAATCAGATAGTAATTAAGTCCTCTTCAAACTATTACCCCTAAGGGAATGGAGTAGCTAAATATAAAAACAAGAACTTTATGGATGCCACTAAGAAATCAGCCTAGGACAAGCCAAGTGGGTGACACCTTCTGTTGAAATATGCATTATGGGTAGATAGAACAAAATAGAAACATGCCCGCAAGACTTCACCTTTCCTAATGGTGTATGGATAATAACATATTTTCCCTATGTCCCTAAAATTCATAACTTATCAATTTATCTAAGATTACATGGAAAATGATTCAAGAGTTCAATCTAGATTGTTAGAAATAATATAGCTTGAGGATGCAAGAACTGAAGCATTGAAAAGATTTAGTAAACACCAAGATGTTAAAAGGTGGTTTGACAAACATCCAAGATCAAGGCCTTTCAAATCTTAGACCTAATTCTCCTATGGGATAAATCTCATGAAAAAAGGATCCAACACAAAAAGTTCACTCCCTTATGGATTGGACCATATCAAGTGTCAAAGATTTTAGGCAATAATGCCTTTCATTTGAAGGAGCTTGAGGGTAATGACCTAGCCTTCCTAGTCAACAAGTAATTTTTGAAGCACTACTTCATGGCTACTCCCACTGAGAATGTCTCTAAGTAATACCAAATTTTGTGATAGAGGTAAATTTAGAATAGGTTTTACTACTTTCATTGTTCGTTTTCCTAATTTCTACCTTTTACTATTATTAGGGGTAGTTTACATGCTTTCTAGACTAATTTTTCCTGCTTTTAGCATTTTGTTTCCTTAGGTCAGCTTCCTTATTTTCTAAAGTAGGTGTCATTTATTTCAGAATAGATTGATTGACTCCTTTTTGAATGATTAAGAGAATATCCAACCTACTATGCTTCATACATGAGCTGGAGTTTATATACTAATTCCTTGAGGCATGCCCCAAAGGGAGATTAAGTGAAGTAATGTTCTAAGCAGAATATACCAATTGGTTGATTCATAGGTTTTGTCTACACACCTATATTTAAGACCCTTTGGGATTTAGGTATGCCACAAGAAATATACCGTGACTATTTCATAATTAAATACTCTTATAAGGTACTTAAAAGTTACTCTCATTGTTACATGCAAATTAATTTTTTTTTTTGATTCCTTGGGTCAAACATGTTTTCCACACTAATACTTGTTTTGAAATAATACCCATTGATATGGAGGCCATTGGCAGGGACATTATGAGAAATTTCATTTTACTTCTCCCATACACTAGCTCATGGTGGTTCTTGACCCTCTCCCCCATTTGTATTCTAAAAAAATAAAAAAGGGAGAATTAATGTATCCTAAAGAGTGATCAAATGAGCCTAAAGAAAAATAAATCTAAAGGTGATCAAAGACTCACATGATGAAATATGATTAATGTATCATGCATCATGCAAGTTTACAAAGGGAGAAAAGGGGGAATAAAAGGTAACTCTATCATGGATATAAATGCCTAGCTTGAAGCAGAGTAATGCTTGAGCCCCTAATTTATTTTTGTTCTTAAAAGAAGCCATTGTGAAACCTACAATTTATTCCAAGTATTTGCTAAAATTTTCAGAACAAGGATAAAATAAATCACTCCGCCACACATAGACTCAAGGTGTAATCAAGGCTAGTATGTTGCATGTAGTTTTGAGAACCTCTTTCATGTTTCTGGTCTAATTATTTGTTTGTGGTTTGATACATGTTCAATTTATAGTTTCTAACAAAATATTCTAGATTCTTTAATAATTGAGAGTATTTCCACGGTGAGTCACCATTTGTTATGTCCCAATATACCCCATTTTTTTCATAAACAAAGACCCACTTTTTCAAATAGTTTTCCTTCTTTCAAGAACTGTGACGTAACCTAAGATTGTTTCTTGAAAATCAAACTGACATAATAAGACTTATGTTATTACAAACCAAATCTATGCTTAGGCTCGTCTCTAGTTACATCTCCATCCTTTGGTTTATTTTGTGTATGTTTGTCTAAGTATTTTTAGAGTCTAACAATTCATGAAGTTTGTTTGTTCAATTTGAAAGTATGATGAGTTTTTTCAGGCTAACTGACTTACATATTTGTCAAGGCTTTTTTGCTTTATGTTTTGTCTTATGCAGATGGTTCTTTATTTAGAATTATTTATAGTTTTTGCTTGGACCCATGTTGAGTCACCAAAGCTTGCCATGTGGCATTACCTCACTCCCCCATAACCCCAAGGGAAAGCAACATATGCTTTATACTTCAATGTTCTAATTTTTTTTTATGTCATTAAGTGTCACTATCCCATTCACCTAGTGACTGGTAGACTGAAGTATAGTGTACAAAATTTTTCGGGTTTTCATAGTAGTGATAATAATCCATATGTCACGATCCCACTCACCCAGTAACTGATAGAATGAAGTGTAGCGTATGAAAGTCCAAGGATGGTAGAGCAATGATAACCATCCACATGTCATGATCCCACTCATCTAATGACTAATATAGTGAATTTTAGAATATGAAAACCTTGGGAATGGGAGGGTAGTGACATCCATCCATGTGTCATGATCCCATAGACCCATAGTTGTCAAAGAAATTTGAGAAGTTTCAAAGTTCCCTAGGTGAGTGGAGTATTGAGATATAGCCATGTGTCATCATCTCGCTCACCTAAAGTCTATACAGTGATGAAATAGGGTACGATATTCTCAGGGCTAGTAGAGTAGTGACAACTTGCTATGTACCATGATTTCATAAGCCCAAGGCTATAAAAAAACTAGTCAACAAAGAACAATCATAGATAAAATTAATATGATTTTATTTTGGGAAGCATAATGTTTCCAAGTGTCAAATGGAGGTGACAAATCACTTAGATCAAAAGTAAGAGAAGCCACCTGGTGTTGAGGATATCAAAAGGTGATGACACTTTACCAGACAAATCCAAAATATGAAAAATAGAAGAAAACAAAGAAAGACAAGGCCATTGGTGCCATTAATCCACATGAATTGGTTGATCGAGTGCATTCAATTCAGAAGAGGTGGAAAATATAAAATAAATATATGTGATCAATGAAGTTAATTACAGATATATTACCATCTAACGAATAACTGCTAGTGCAAATTTGAGATTTTTGGTGACCAAAAAATTCCACAATTTCAAAGAACCAGAGCTCTTAAGTGCAAAACAATGACTTTTACTTCATAAATTCCACAACCCCATCTACATATTCCATTGTAGGACCTAATAAGTACACGAACATAAGGTTTGATGAAGATATCCTTAATTGTGAATTCAAACGTTATTCCACTATATGGGAGGAATTCAAAGTAAAAAAAATCATGTGGCCCTAGAGATAAAATATTAGGTTTTACACAAAGATATAGGGAGGACATGGTGGCAATAAAATTGGAAGGCCTACATGATCCTATAATAAAACCTGAGGTAATGCCATACGTTGACTTGTTATTTGATTTATTTGCAAATACCCAAATTTTTGGTAAATTCTTGCATTTTTTCCAATGTAGCACCCCAATGACATATATTAGTGGGCCTAATTTTGAAAAATACTATAATCTCCCCCTCTTGAAATGGCCTATAATTAAGCCCTAGTTAATTTTTAGATGTATGCAAAAAATGCAACTAACAAGTTGTGGGAATGGGCTAGTAACCCTAGTACCTTCATAATAAGGGACCCTATTTCTACTATTCCCATTGCCATCTTTAGGCCTAGAATCTAAATTTCTATGGCTTTGTTAAACTAAATTTATGGTTTCCCTTGTATAACCTATGTTAATGAGGTTTGGATTCCCCTATTGGACACCATCCTCACTTCTACCAAGATCATAGCTATTGGTGAGATCCTTAGTACCAATTTGATCAGTCAAATCTTCAATTCAGATAATAGACCAAATAGAAACTTGTATATGATGTCATATCTAGTAGGTGTTATAATAGGGACTGTTCACTCAACTTTTAAGGAACCTTGGGAGCCATCAACTAAGTATCTTAATAACTAGGTTTGTGATCAATTCAATGTTCTTCATATACATAAATCTAAGAAGAATATGACCAAATTGATCGAGAACTTTTATCCAATGGCATATCAACTATTTGTGGCAAGGATATGCCCAGATTACCTGACCAAATCTAAAGAACCATTGAAATATTGATGACTATTGGCTTTATCCAGACCATACAATCATCAGAATAGAGAGAACCAGATATCCTCCTATGTATCTACCCCAGTTGCTCCTAGACAAGGTATTAGAATAGGAAATTATGGCCAAGCTAGCTAAATCTATGGATGTTAACTAAGAAGTACCAAACAAGGAGCTATCCACCCACCTCTCATTAGCATTGGTAGGATCTAATACACTAGGTGAGAGCATTTTTATCTAGTGGGAAAAATAAGAATCCACTATGATTTCAAGTGGCACCTTACATGAAATGGGATTCAAGGCAAAGGGTCAGGAAACACTTGAATAGAGTTAGGGGGAAGGTTCAAATTGATTATGACCATACATCATATCCATCTAATGAAGTGTTTTGAATAATTTAAATGATAGAGAGGTCCACACTAGAATGAATTGGGAAAATATGTTTATGATGGTGGCTAGGCACATATAATATCATCTGGAAACCACCAAGGAAGAGGGTAGGAAAATTTAAGGCAGAGCATTAGGTTTTAATACCCCCTCAAGGACCCTTCCCATAGGTTTAAGCCTAGGAATTAGAACATATTGGTCCATAAAAATAAACACTTATGGGAAGTGGATAGGAATTCATCTAAGGACCTCCTCAACATCCCATCCTAGTGATCATAGTTCTAACAACCACTCTAGTGTATACCATTCCTTAGTTGATGACCATTATTTAGGGTCTCATAGCTATAACTCATTCCAAAGGAGCATTCTCTATGTTTCCCTTTCCCCCACTCATAAAATTTTAGTAGGTGAGTCTCCCATATTTCCTCCCATCTATTTTTGGTTTGGCTCTAGTCATCCCCCTAGCCCAAACCATTGTACCATTACCTCCATAAACATATCCTTCCCCTAAAAAATGTTCACTTCCCTAGGTTCACCCCCAACATTCACTGTTTCCCTCACCACATCACCATTTCCCCATTAGATTCACTTATTATTATTTCATCCTTTCCAACATCAACTTCCACTCCTACTGGAACCCCCTTATATATAAGAGAAAGTAGGGAGCTCTTTCAGTTTCTCCTTGCAATACCATGGTAAAGGATACCTCAAAACAAAGGTTAGAAGAAGGATTGGATAAAATAAAATGTTTTAAAGTGTTAGAACCTATAAAAATAATAGAAAACAAAAAGGAGTGGTTTATATAGGAGGAATGAGAGGATAAAATAGAGACATCCTTATCTAAAACCATAAGCAAAACCATGGAAAGTGACCTTGATGATGAATGGTTATCAAAGGAAGCTTAGTCAAGTGACACTAAGATCTTGAAGAATAGTTTAGTCTCAACTAAATTACTTTAGGACCCAGACAAAGACAAAAGAAAAGTCTAAACCCATGGATTCCACACATGGGAAATATATGAACCTATCTCCAACATCGATACCTCCCAACACAACAATGACACCTACAACAAAAATTACCCTGGTTTCTAATTTTTAAGTGGTAGGTACGCAAAATCCTCATTCTGTCAGGATCTTGCTCCAATGAAAGAGCACAATATGATTACCAAACCAAGCAACTTAATATGCAAAAATTAACCAGATTCACCAAGTAACTAGAATTCAGAATAACACAAGATATGAGAGACAATACACAACTTGTATTAACACTTTATACAGAAAAGAATACAATAAAGAAGATGCCACTTCTTCTCCACCACCTTACAGAGGTTTCCCACACCTCAAGTGAACAGTAAATCTTCTCCCCAAAGCTCTCCCTCTCAGGTCCCAACACCCGCCTCAAATACAGAGTTGGTGTTCACCTCCCGTGCTCCACGCACAACACAAGTGCTCCACGCACTCCAAAATTACTCCACGTACTCCACAAGTACTCAAGGTACTTCAAGTAGATCTCCCATGAACCTGCAATAACCTGCACTTCAACAGACCATACTTATGGAAGGAACTCCCTTGCCTTCCTCTTTGCTCTATCCGAGTACACACCTGTACTCCAAGTAGATCCTGCCTGATACTGCTCCCTGTTGTGTTGCTGTCTATATGATCCTGCACACCTGCAAATCAAACACGGTTCTGTTCACCTGTGAACCTTGACCTTGCACACACATACACCTACAGATCAACGATCTTACTTACCATGTAGATCACTCTACACCCTGAAGAACCCTTGTCCTTGCCTCACCAAGTCCTTATGATTCTCCAACCAGTACCAAGCTTGGCACTGATAGGGAACTAGGAGGAACACCCTTACTCACTTCACACACAGAAGGAGCAAACTTTGCTCAACTCAAACTAGAACCACTTTTCCAATACAACCATGAGTCTATTATATAGATCTCATCCAAACAATGATTAGACATCTAATTACAATAATTAGATCTGCAGCTCTCAGTTTAAAAATAGCTCTCTTCATGAAAACACTTGGTTCGTTAGCTAACTGCCCGTAATAAGCTTGCAGTCGAACCACACAGGCGACCGACGTCAGTCCCTGTCTGCCTGGAGGTGACCGACGCCGGCCGATCCCTGACCGACGTCGGTTGCTTCTCTTCACTATCCTACTGACGTCGGCTGATCAGACCGACGCCGGTTGCTCTGACGCTTAGCAACCTTCAACAACCCCTCCAATGGCCTTCTCCATGTCTGCATCAGTGAAGCTTTTAGCTCCACAACCTAACACATTCTTCACCTACTATTTCAATTGTTGTCCTAGTTAGTGCATCTACTACAATACCTATTTTAAAAGACCCAACCCTATCACTAGTAATCTAGGATGTGTCACCCCCAACCAACCTTCAAAATGTTCTACTAGAGTTAATTTTACATCGATGATGAATTATTTTTAGAATTTGCTCAGTACCCTTCTGACCTATTCATTCTTTGCTTCCCCAAGCCTTGAGTCCTCTAGACTCAATAAAAAAGTACACTTTGAATAATTGGTCTCCACCACCATTTTGGCTTCCCCATTTAATCCTTCTAAAACATGCACTTAATAGGGCCTACCAATTTGTCATGTAATTCAAATGAAAGCTGCAACCATTACAACACAAGAGGAGGTGAAGAAAGGAAATCTAGTAATTGACATAGTGACCCCGAAGAAGGTAATTGGTTGGATAAATGTTATTCCCCCTTTCCCTCAACTAAAAAAATCTTCTCCTAAGCCTATGATCCCCCTAGGGTAATCCCCATATACCACTCCTATAGAGCAAGATGAACCTTCACAAAAACCAGCTGCCTTGAACATCCCTGAATAGATCTAGAAAATGTAGCAGGCAAAAGAAGGCATATAGGACTTGGTTATTATTGAATAAATAAAAGTCAAGTATCACTTTGATAGAGAAATGAAGACTATGAGGAAGTTCAAAATAAAAACTATAATGATTGAAGGATAGAAAGTGGAATTGGAGCAAATAGAAGATGTCTTCTCTTTGATAAAGAGAAGAAAATTGCTCCCTTCAAATATTGTCAATTACATAGAGGACCCTGACACCTTTGTAGAATCTAAATGGGGAGTAATAAAATAAATGTTAATAGGATTTGATCAAGCTATGGAGGCAATGCAAGGAAGAGATACCATACAACCTCCAAGGGACATAGTGGATAACATGCAAAGAGCATCTCATAAGCTATATGACATTATCTAGTTAATAAGAAGTGCAAAGGAGTCACAAGACAAGTGGGGAGATGTATTCAACCGTACTGATAGGATGAAGATAATGGAGGCCAAACTCCATTTATTAAGCCAATCATCCTAGAACAAATTCTATGACCATTTAAACTTAATAACTACTCTGAATGCCACATGGGCCTTGAACTATGTAGCTTCTAGGAGAGATAAATTGATTAGATGGCATCAAGAAATGTATAATTTATTTTGAAAACTCACCAAATATGAGGATTAGGAGATTAAAATTTTGGGGGGAATGAAAATAAATGGTGTGATTAACCCTAGTAGGGAATTAGTCCTCAAGGCCATATTTGAAGATCTCCTCTAGACAATAATAGATATTTTTAAGGTAGAGGTTGAGGAAGTGGTATATAAGATGTCGGAAGACTTGCTAAAATTGATAAATTTTTCTATAAGGTGGTTGTTAACACAAAGACCCTCTATGTGGAGTTTGGGGTTACATTAAAGGCACATAGACAATTAAATGACAAATTCCCCCAACTCTTCAAAATGCCTCTATTAGAATTCAAGGCAATTTAAATAGACATTCAGGAAAGTCATGCCCTCTATTTAAAAATTTAGGAAAGCAAACAATTACCTCCAACCACCCCACCTTTGTCAGCTATTTCAGCTGTAACTACTTCTCAAATGCTGGAACTAACTACAACTATAACTTAGGTTACAACTACAACAATTATCAGGTCCCAAGTATCAATAGCTAATACAAACTCTTCATAGGCATATCCACTTGTATTTGCATCAATTATTTATAACAGGATGTTGTTATACCATGTTTTGTCCTTTGTGAATGATTGGCTACATTGTTTCCATGTATGTCCTAGTGATGATGAAACTTTGAGCATGGCTTCAAGGATGAGGCATCCCCATCCCAAGTCTATATATACGTGTTTCACTCTCATTCCAAAGGAAGGATAAATTTTGATATTCAATATAGATAGAGACATTTATGGTTATAAAAAATCTATGTTGCATACTTTTCTCTTTCATGTTTGTGTTATAGTTTTTATACATTTTATCTAACTGGTAGCTTGTGGTAAGTTATTATTAGGTTTTTATCAATTAAAAATGTACAACATCAATTCTAGGTTGGTAGAATTTATTTTCTTGAAATAAGTTTGCTAGGTTATTCTTTAAATTTATGTAAAAATACCACTTAATGCAACTTCTTAGACTGAGCCATATCTATTCGAAGGTGCTCTTTGATATTAGCTATAATCTTTTGTTAAGAAATGTTAAAATAATATTAATAACAACAAATTTTAACTAATGACTTGGAGTAAAATTATATCATATTCCTCATACCTATTTACTATGTTTTTTAGTTCTGTGTGCCAAAGCAACAAGATGAAAGTATTAGTCCCTTGGCGTTTATGCTTATTTTGAAGTTGGTTAGAAAGAATCCATGTCCTCTATTTACAGATCCTCTTTTATGCCTTACCTTTCCATCTATTTTTAGTTTCTTTAAATCTTGTTCATTTTAGTTAAATTTATCTCCATTCCATTCAACTCAAGTGAATCTAGGATCCATATCTATATCTGAACCATCTTGGTTAACAATTGTTTCACTCACCGCCATTACACCACTAGTCACTACAAGACCCAATACCTACAAATCATGCCCCACAATGAATTTAAACTTCATCGAGATCCCAAAATGTTAGAGACCACCTCATGATTATTCTCATGTGTGCATAAAACCCACATCAACAATGACTGCAATATAAATGCTTGTATAGAAGTGGAATACCAATGTGAAGTTATTTAAACTTTACAAATAATTACTCTTCTTGTAGTACAAATAATTATTGATCTCTTTTAAGTGTTTGATATGTTAGACTAGTTTCAAGGTTTTGAAAACATGTTACAATTAAGGAAACCAAACACAACATGAAAGAGAGATAAACAAGAGATACCTTGGAGAAAATCAATATGAGAAAACTATAGTAAGAGTGAAGCCATGCTTCCTCATCTTCACTATGTTTCATACTTTACAAGATTTTTTCCTTCTTGGACTTACAAGGACACCAACTCCTCAATTGCTTCTATACTCATTAAGACCTTTGCACTCTTTAGTGTAAGACTTGCTTCTCTAGCAAGAGAGACATTGAACTCAACCATATCATTTTTGTAGTCTCCAATTCAAACATTCTTTGCATCTGAATGAGTTTTCTACACTTCATAAAGATCCCATTCACTCATTATTCTTCCCCTACTATAAAATACACATTTCTCAACAATCTATTCCATACATGCAACACAAAGTTAATGCATCAATGTATACGAAATAAATCATTGAATGACTTCTATGAACTCTAAAGGTTCATATATATGCACAATAACACTCCTTATGCTCACATAAGAAGCCCAAGAATCATAAATTGAAGCCAAAAAGCCTTTATGTACCTTCAACTTCCTATGCAAATGTAACCATCGCTATGTATAGGATGAAACCACTGAAGAGGTTAAAAAATTACCACTAATGGTTGTGAAACTAATGCAGTGGTTACAAAATTATCAAGTTAGTTTTCAAAACCATTGGGGTGGCTGTAAGTTGCCACTATATGTATGCCAATAGTTTCATAACAAGTAAATTCCTCTATCTTCCGATAGCCATAACCATTACATACGAACTATAAATCACATACCTTTTTTTTAAATTAAATTACCTTTTAATAAGAACCCAAGTATATACTCTAAAATTAATTTTGATGCTAACCATATTCTATTTAATCCATTACAATATAAATTATCTCTTTTTTAAGACTCAACATGTTGTAGATAAGCTTGTTTCGCAGTTGTTTGACTTATCGATTGAATTGGATGATCCTATTAATCCAAAATTATGATAATAGAGAGAAGGAAATAGGAAAGTGCCCCAAAATAAAGAGAACATTTTGCCAATAGAGATTAAATTAGATTGTTGATCGGTAAACATAAAAATATACCCTAAAATAATACAATTTCACAATGAATAAATTCACAAGGACCATTTTTACATCTACAATAATGTATACAAAGAATGTTCACCCATAAAATGATGATATCATAGTAGATTTGAACCACAACAAGAAGATGAAAGATCATGATTATACTTCATTACTTCAACTGATAAAATTATATTTGAATCAGCTAGTGAAAAACATTTAGTGACATTTAGAATATTTTAAAAAATGTCAATGACATTTAGCATAGTCTTGAGAAGGTCAATTTGACATTTAGCATATTTTATAAAGGTCAAATTCACATGATATTGGCATAATATAATACTTATTAGTCTCCTTGGAATCGTGGTAGGTTCTAGATAAGACTACATCTTTTATAAATTTTGTATGAAGGCATTGATTTTTTTTAATAATTTGAGAAAATATATAGAAAAATATAATGTAAGGGCACAAGTAGTTAGTAAACTCAATCACCAACCCTATTGAAAATTAGGAATAATCACAAATCCTAATGTGTAGGTGACTTTCATGGCTTAAACATTATCACAAATTATTTGAATCTCCACTCTAGTCAAAGATAAACTTGATAACAAATATTTTATAGTAATATTTCATACAATTTCAGCCCCTTACAATAATGGCAGATCACACAAAGACTGCACTCATCTCATCCGTTTGTGAGTGCTAGGTAAGATCAATCTATTGAATATTATACCTGATTCAATATTGGATCCATTTTGGCACTCTTTTGCCTGGCTTTCACATTATTGCTTCTTCCTTTAGTTTTTCCTTCTATGCCTCAACTGTCTCTTGTGTTATTGTTGTTATGGGTGTACTGGTCATTATGGCTTTGATGGCTAGTGATATCACCAATGTAGAAGTCAGTTTGGTCTAGTAATATCTATCTATTTATCTTAGAGATGGAAGGTCATTTTTATTTGAAAATTTATCATAAGCATTACATTGATTGACTAGTATTAACACACTTGACTTTAACATTTTTACATGTTGGTGATTCATTCTGGCCAAGATGATGGGTGTCTTTGCATTTTGATTTTATAGGAGGTGCTTCTACCCTGCTTCAACATACTGGGGTCCAAAGTTTCAACCAATCACATAAATTAAATTCATACTAAAATGTGTTAAATATTAAATTTTTTTGATTGGTTACCTAACTAAAATCAACTAGTTTTTGAGCATTGATTAAGCTTTCTCATACATTTTTCCTCATAGTGATTCTTATGAGTTGTAAACAATTTTTATCCCTTTAAAAAGAGTTATTTGACATGCACAAATTAATATTGACCAAGATTTTAAAATTTGGTTTAGGAGTCCAAATTTTATTTGAATCATTTTATTCATCTTTATAATTATTTTTAATATGAGATCGTAAATTAATATAGGTATCATATAATGGAGAAGGAGCAATGACAAGAAGCTAGAGTGAGAGCAAGGGTATACACATAGTTATTATTTTTCAGATGGGAATCAAATAGATCAATTTGGTGGGCTGGAAGCTACATAAATAGTGGATTTTTATTAGGAAGAAGATAATTTTTGAGCTTTCCATGGAATTGATCATCAGGGTAAATTTTAGTGGCTACTCTTTGTTAATTCATGAATATTTTGGTTTTAGAAATTTCCATTTGACTATTGTATTGGGTGGTGAACAATGTGGATTCATCTAAATTATTTGAGTGAAAGTTAATTTTTTAGGTCAATTCACCTACTATTTAAAATAAATTTCATGTATATAAATATAATTTGCCACTCTGTCAAAAGTTAATATGAGATTATTCACCATTATATTTAATATATAATCATTCAATGACTAAATTTACAAAGTATATCAACATAGTTATCATCCGTCAGTGAGTTATCTATATAGTTGTACATCAACATACTTTCTATGGCAAGTTACGTTTTGCATGTCTATTTGCATGCATGCCTAAACATCACCCATTAACTTTTTCCAGAATTTTGAAACACACACTTATAAATTCGCTAAAAAAACCCCAATTTATTTTATAAGGGCCACTAAAATTTACCCTATTGATCATGATAAAAAATAGATCATTCTAGGGTACGTGAATTCAATATTGAATGAAATTGTAGTAGAGGAACTCAAAAATCACGGGGAGACATTTGTCACCACTGAGCATGGGGAAACTAGTGCTTGTAGAGCTTACCCTAGTCTTGACCCATTTTAGGGATTTGGTAAGGTAGGGAGGTATAAGGGAAGGTGATATCTAACCTTGTTTTATATAACCTTGTTTTGTAGTTGTTTGACTTATTGATTGAATTGGATGATCTTATTAATCCAAAATTCTGATAATAAAGAGAAGGAAATAGGAAAGTGACCTAAAATAAAGAAAACATTTTATCAACAGAGCTTAAATTGGACTACTGATCGACAAACATAAAAATGTACCCTAAAATAATACAATTTCACTACAAATAAATTCCTAAGGACCATTTTTACATCTACAATAATGTCTACAAAGAATGTTCACCCATAAAATGATGATATCATAGTATATTTAAACCACAACAAGAAGATGAAAGATCATGATTATGCTTCATTCCTTCAACTAATAAAATTATATTTGACTCATCTACTGAAGAACATTTAGTGACATTTTTTTTTTATAATAAAATTGTTAATGACATTTAGCATATTTATGAGAAGGTCAATTTGACATTTAGCATATTTTATAAAGGTCAACTTCACATGTGATTGGCATGATATAATTGTTATTAGTCTCTTCAAAATCATAGTAGGTTCTAGATAAGACTACATCAATTACAAATTTGGTATGAAGGCATTAACTTTTTTTTGATAATTTAAGCAAATACATAAAAAAATGGATGGATTAAGTCTACTATACATTCACATTTTTTGGTGCGAAAAAATAATATAATGTAAGGGCTTAAATATTTAGTAAACTCAATCACCAACCCTATTGGAAGGTAGGAACAATCACAAATCATAATGTGCAGGCGACTTTCATGGCTTAAAAATTATCATAAATTATTTGAATCTCCACTTTAGTCAAAGCCAAACATGATAACAAATATTTTTCTGTAAGATTCCATACAATTTTATCCCCTTATAATAAGGGAAGATTGTACAAAGACTGCACTCATCTCATCCATTTGTGAGTGCTGGTTAAGATCAATCTATTAAAAACTTGCTCAATACCCCTCCTACTTATTCATTAGCAACAAAAGGTAGGCCCCTATAATTTTGGAGGAGATGAGGATTATTGGTGTGATTAACCAAAGTGGGGAATTGGCCCTTAAGGCTCTTCAAAGACCATTTTCAGACAATGATGAATAGTTTCCAAGAAAAAGTTAAAGGCATAGTGTACAAGACACATGATGAATTACAACAGTTGATAAATTTTTCTAGGTCCTTAACATGAAGACTCTTTATGTGGAGCTCATGGTTGCCCTTAAAGTTCATAAAAAATTAATGGATAGACTCCCCCAACTTTTTAAAAGACCTTTATTAGACTTTAGGACCATTGAGAATGATGTTTAGGTAAGCCATGCACTCTACTTTCAGATTCAGGTGAACAAATAGGCTCCATCAACTACTTCAGTTACAAATGCTTCACAAACAACAAAGCTAACCACATCTATAAATCTGGTTATAATAACAAAAACTATTGGGGTACATGTGTCCATGGAAGAACTACCTCATCATAAGAAATTACCTCTTTAATGATGTTGGTTAGTTGTATCATAGTTTTGTTTTAACAAGTTTTTGTCTATTGGCAACATCCTTTGCTAGATGTCTCGTATGCACTCCTTTCGGAGATATTTTTGAAATAGGTGTAAAACTTTGAAAATAGCATGAGTGGTGAGACATCCCCATACCAAGATTATTTATACATGTATGTCTTGCATCCTAAATGGAGGATAAATTTTGACATTCAATATGGATAAGAAATCCTTCAAGGTGTTCTGCAAGTCTGTGAAATGACTATACCTGATAAACTAGAAAAAAGGGAAAGCATCTAAAAGCTTGGTGTTGTGTTATCTATTTTACCCTACATGCATCATGTGAATATTTATTATTTTATTATTGGCTGTATTATATGATTTTATATCACTTATAGTGGTTGATTTTATCTATGGTACACCTATAACCTAGGATGAGGGTTGACTAGGTTAAAAAAAATTATAATTGACACCTAAACAGAGGTAGAACAAAAGGTACCAAATCCTTGTATGTTTTTTGGTCTTTATGAACTTGATTTTCAGTTTTGTCATGTTTATTGCTTGAATTCATTGCTATAAATTTAGTGATGGTTCTTATCCCTTATTACTCACATTCTTATCCCAAAGACCCAAAAATTGGACTCCACCACCCAACGGATGGTTGGGGGTGGTAAAGGGCACTAATTGAGGGGCTCATAGGATGGGTTGGGTTGAGATGGATCATCCAAGGAAATCACATTACTCAGCTGAATATCAATGAAATAGGATGGTTAATTATATTATTTAATTATTTTATCAGTTATTATTATATTTGAACATGTTTAGAAAAAAACAAAAATCAATTGGGTTGATGTGTAAAAAGGAAACATGATAAATTTATACTGTTGTTCACTTATTTATTGCAAAACTATTATGTTGTTGATTTAATGTTCAGTTGGTTAAGTTAAATGGAGGGTTGTATGCCTCCAATTAAATGAAAGTTAATTGTTACAAGTTAGATTGCTATTTACATTTCAATTGTTATAGTGTTAAAAGTTCATTAGTGATTATTAACTAGTATTTGATTTTATATTCCTGAATTAATTCTTAAGACCATGTTATTGAGCATAAAACTTATGGATGCACTTGTATATCATTTCATGTTGTTCTATTTGATTACTTGAGAGTTATTTACTATTATACCAACACTTTCATAATACAATTTCTCAGTTCTAAAAAGACATGATGCATGTGAGAAATTTCCAGCCATACAATCATTAAGAAATTATTGTTGAGCTGATGTTTTTGACTCTTTTTGGCACATTAAAACCATACAATAAATTTTCAAATTATTCTTTTTAGGAAAATTAGTTTCATAAGTTTTATTTAATCAAATCTTTTTCATTACAAGATATTAAACACATCTATTACTCTACTTGCTGAACATGTCTTATCCAAGTTCATTAATTGAGAATTATTATTTAAATATGTAGCTTGAATTAATTAATGAAGTTATATTACCTTTGATTGGTATTTTACTTGTCACAACCAAGATGCAAGAAACTTGGAAATTTCGCTAGTTACATAATCTTATTATATATAGGAAACTAAAAGCTTCTAAAGAGGTGAGAGAGCCATTTAAAATAGTTTAAATCACTTATTTCAAACTAATGTTCTAATTTTTAATAAAATAATGAAATATTCTAAAATGACATTAGAGTGTCAACATACACCCAAGCTACTTCCACTTATATTGAGACGTTATTACTACTTCATATAACTTAATTATTCAATTAGAATAACATTATGATTAATCATCTCATGGAAAATTACAAATCATGCTTGGTTAAACTTATAATATCATCCATAAACAATTGAGGAAGAGGCCAATAAATTTGAGGTAGAACATTGGGTTTCAATACCCCCTCAAGGACCCTTCCCATAGGTTCAAGCTTGGGAATCATAATAGGTCGGTTCATCAAGATAAGCACCTATGGGAAGTGGATAGGAAGTCAACCAAGGACCTCCCCAACAGCACATCCTAGTGGTCACAGTTACAACAACCACCATAGTGTCTACCCTTACTTAGTTGGTTACAATTACTCAAGGTCTCACATCTATAACTTAGTCTAGAGTATTATTATCTATGTTTCCCTCTCCCCCATTCACAATAGTTTAGTAGGTGAGTCTCCCATATTTCCTCCCACCTATTTCTAGTTTGGATCTAGTCATCCCCCTAACCCAAACCATTTCATCATTACCTCCATCAATATCTCCTTCCCTCAGACAAACATTGAATTCCATAGGTTCACCCTCAAAATTCACTATTATCCTCACTGCATCACCACTTGTTTCCCCATCAGATTCACTTGCTATTATTTCATCCCTTCTAGCATCAAATTTCACTCCTAATGGACCCCCCTTATATACAAGAGGAATCATGGAGTTCCTTTAGTTTCTCCTTAGAGCACCATGATAAAGGAGACCTCACAAGAAAGGTTAGAGGAGGGATTGGATAAAAGAAAAGGTTCTAGAGTGTCAGAACCTATATAAATAATAGACAATGAAAATGAGTGGTTTAACAAGGAGGAATGGGAGAATAAAATAGAGACATCCTCATCTAAAACCATAAGTAAGACCACAAAAAGTGACCCTGATGATGAATGATTATCAAAAGAGGCTCAGTTAGGTGACATCGAGATCCTAAAGACTAGTTCAGTCTCAATTGAATCACTTCAGGACCTAGATGAAGACAAAGGAGATGAAATAGAGTCTAAACCCATGGCTTCCATGCATGGGTAATCCATGAGCATGTCTCCATCCTCGATACCTCCCAACATAACAATGACACTTATAGTAGTAGTTCCCCCTAGTTGCTACTTTTCAAGTGGTAGGTACACAAGATCTTCATTCTTCACCTACTATTACATTATTGTGCAAGTTAGTACATATCTTACAACACCTATTCTAAAATCCTCATCCTTAACACCAATAATCTAGGTTGTGGTAGACCCAACCAACCTTTAAAATGTTCTATTGGAGTTACTTTTGTATTGATGATGAATTATTTATAGAATTTTCTCAGTACCCCTCTTATCTATTCATTATTTGCTTCCCTAAGCCCTCAGTCCTTTGGACTCAATAAAAAAGTGCACTTCAAAGGATTAGTCTCCACCATGATTTTGGCTTCCCCATTTTCTCCCTCCCAACCATCCACTCAATTGGTCATACCAAATGGTCATGTAGCCCAAATGGAAGCTATAATCATTACAACACAAAAATAGGTGGAGAAAGAAAAGCTAGTAATTGACACAATGACCCCAAATAAGGTAACTCATTGGAGAAAAGTTATTTCCCATTTTTATTAACTAACAGCCTCTTCTACCAATCCTATTCTCCCCCCATGGAAATCCCCATCTTCCACTCCTACAGAGTAAGCTGAACCTTCACAACAACTAGCTACCTTGAACATCCTTGAATAGATCCAAAAAATGGAGCAGGCAGAAGAAGGGAGATAGGACCTAGTTATTTTTGAAAAACCAATACTCAAGTTTCACTTTGATATAGAAAAAAAGAGTATGAGGAAGGATAAAAGGAAAAATATAATGGCTGAAGGATAGAGGGTGGAATTAGAGCAAAGAAAATATGTATTCTCTTTGACAAAGAGAAGAAAATTGCTCCCTTTAGATATTGTCAATTACATAGAGGACCCATACACCTTTGTAGATTCTATGGGGGAAATAAGAAAAGAAATGTTCAGAGGCTTTGATCAATATGCGAAGGTATTTTAAAGAAGAGATACCATACAAACTTTGAGGAACATCGTGGATAACATGCAAAGAGCAGTTCAAAAGCTGTATGACATTATCTAGGTAATAATAAGTGCGAAGGAGTTACAACTCATGTTGGGAGATGTATTCACCCTTGATGATAGGATGAAGAGAATGGAGGCCAAACTCCATTACTTATGCCAAATGACCTGAAATAAAGCCTATGACCATATGAACTTAATAACTACTTCAAATTCAACATGGACCTTGAACTACATAGCTTCCAAGAGATATAGCTTGATTAAAAGGCATTAATAAATGCCCAATTTAGTTTAACAACTCACCAACTACGAGGATCAGGACATTAAAATTTTGGGGGAAATGAAATAAATGGTGTGATTAAACCCAACAGGGAATTAGTCCTCAGGGCCATCTTTAAAGATCTCCTCCAAAAAAAATAGATAGTTTTAAGTTAGAGGTTGAGGGAGAGATATATAAGACGTATGAAGACTTGCTATAATCGATAAATTTTAATAAATTCTTGATCACTAACGTAAAGACACTTTACATGGAACTTAGGGCTATATTAAAGGCACATAGATAATTGATGGATAGATTCTCCCAGCTCTTAAAAAGTTCTCTATTAGACTTCAAGGTAATTTAAATAGACTTTCAGGCAAGTCATGCCCTCTATTTTCAAATTTAAGTGAGAAGATAAACACCTCCATCCACCCCACTCTTTTTGGATATTTTAGTTGCAAATACTTCTCAAATTCCCAAACTAACCACCATTGAAACTTAGGTTACAACTAAAATAACTATTGGGGCCTAAGTATCAACAACCACCATGGCCTCTTTGTAGGCATATCCACTTGTAGTTGCATCATTATTTATAACAAGATGTTATAACAATGTATTATCCTTTATGAATGATTGGATACATTGTGGCCATATATGTGTGATGATGAAACTTTGAGCATGGATTGAAGAATGAGTCATCCCCATCCCAAGCCTATATATACATGTATCTCTTGCATTCCAAAAGGAGGAGAAATTTTGATATTCAATATAGATAGAGACCTTTTTAGCTATTCTAAAAAAATTATGTTGCATATTTTTTTTTTCATGTTTGTGTTATTGTTTTTATACATTTATCTAATTGGTAGCTTAGTTTCTTGATATATGTTATAACAATTTCAAGTAGCTTATGGTTAGTTAGTAGGGTTTTATCAATTGAAAATGTACAATAACAATTCTAGGTTGGTAGTACTTATTTTCTTGCAATAATTTTTCTATGTTATTCTCTAAATTTGTGTAGAAACACTGCTTAATGCAACTTCCTAGACTGAGCCATAGTTAGTTGAAGGTGTTCTTTGATATTAGCTATAATATTTTGTTAGGAAATGCTACATAAGTCTTAATAGTATCAACCTTTAGTTAATGACTAGGAGTTAATTATATCGTATTCCTCAGACCTCTTTACTATTTTTATCAGTTCTGTGTGCCAAAGCAACAAGATGGAAGCATTAGTCCCTTAATCTTTGTCCTTATTTTGAGGCTAGATAGAAAGAATCTATGTCCTCTATTTATAGATTCTCTTTTCTGCCTTACCCCTCCCTCTATTTGTGGTTTCGTTAAATCTTTTCCACTTTAGTTAAATCCATCTCCATTCTATTCAACCCAAGTGAATCCATGATCCATATCTGAACCATCCAGATTAACAATTGATTTGATCATCACTATTCCACCACTAGTCACTACAAGACCCAATACCTATAACTCATGCCTTCGAGTGAATTCAAACTTCACTAAAATCCCAAAATGTTAGAGGTTACCTCATGATTATTATTAGGTGTTCATACAACCCACATCAATAAAGAAAAAAAATATAGCACTAGAAGGAGGGCCTCTTTCATTAATCAAAAGGGGAGATCACCAAATTTACACTGGATATACCTAAAATATTTAAAATATCCATCTCTAGCAATAACCTATTACATCAAACTTTTAAAAACCCACCAAAAGGTTAGGTCAGATAAAGGTATCTTGAGGAGGTCATAGGCTCAATCATACTCCCCAAACAAAATATAACTCCCTTTGTGTCAAATGGCCAACCCATAGTTAACTAGTTCTTCCTTAAACATTACAAGAGGTGTTCATGATCTACCTTATAATCTTGAGAAATACGTCCCTCACTTTTCCCCTTCAGGAGGTAGGACCAGTGAAGAACATGTCAAAGCCTTCAGAACTACTTTGGGAATATTGATATGGTCCATGAGGATGTAACTTACAGGCCTTTTCTATTTACAATACAAGATGTCACATATGACTAGTTCTTCAATGTTTCTAAAGGGTTGATAATGTATTATATTGAATGCCAAAATGCTTTCCTAGGACAATTCAACCAAGTTACCAACCCTATCATAGTATACTGACACTTTGATAATATGAAAAGAGAGCCCAAAGAATCCATAAGGGAATTCAATGTGAGGTTCTAAAAGATGTATAGCCAGGTAGATAATTCATATAAGCTAGATGTTGTCTTGGCCCTTGAAATGAATAATAATGCTTTAGATCCTACCACTATAATGTTTGTGCGTAGGGAATTCAATGTTATTAATTTGACACAGGCTTATGCTGAAGCAATAGAAGTTGACAAATAAATGAACCCCTAGTCTCAAAGATTAATAAGGCTAAATGTGTATCAAATCTATGCTATCCTAAATCGAATTCCAAATGTTAATCAAAACATTGTGGCCCAGAGGCAAACCCATACCTATATGTAGTTGCCTTTATCCCATGTTATACCCAACTAGGATCTATGTTTCTTAAATAACTCTGTTAAAGCTGACAATCCCTCAGAGACCATGCTTTAGTCCCAGTCAACATTTCCACCACTCAAGGTGATAATATTGACTATAATAAATTTGAATTATATACCATTCAAATAATTATACAAAAATTGAGCAATGAGTTTTTAAGCATGTAAAAAAGGATGGGGAATGTCAGTGTCTAGAATACTAGCTAGAACTTTAGCTATCCAAGGTACAATAAACCATTCAACAAGTTTGGAAATAATATGGAGAAACCGCCTAACAAGGGGCTGGAGATGAATATTTTAGAGGTAGCACTACCTAGTTGGTGTAGAGTCTATAACACAACTCAACATGGAGAATTAACATGCATAAATTTATACACAACATTTGAGATCTTCCAAGAAGAAATGGACATATAATAAGGTTCGATGAATCAACTTGAGCCTTCTTCTTCCAATACTTTGGGATACTCCAACACTACTATGGTCTTTGACATCTATGATTTTCCCTTTCCAATGGAAGATGATAATGAACTAGAGGATATTTTAGATGAAGTCCATGACTTTCAAAAAATTTAGAGGAGTAATTACAACCTAAGTAGAAAACAACCTTTCACTACTTCTACACCTCCAAAAAATAGTGCCACCACTCCTCTAGATAAAAAAAGAATCAATAATCCACCTCCCTCAAGGAGAAAGATCAATTACAACCCATAGATTTATAGAATAGAGGAGGGTTCAATAATTTAGAGGATATGGAGAAGATCAAATCCAACATCACCTTGCATGAATTGGCTCAGATCATCGAATAAAGGGAGCTACTACTAAAATCCTTGACTATAATATCTTCTATGGACAAGTTTAAGACTACCCAGATGAATGTAATGATTTATAAGGACAAACCTAAGGTCCCACCCTTCTTGTTGATAGTCAAAATGTTTGGTAAGAATGTTCATAATTTTTTGGTAGACTCAGGAGTGTAAACTAATGTGATGCCCATAGTTGTATGTAAGAAACTGGGATAAACCCTAGACAAATAAAAAAGAGTGGTCCTATAGCTGAGCAAATTTGTAGTACCTTATGTAGGGGAATTACTGAATGTGCACATATATTTATCCTTGAATCCACATGTACAATAGTATATAGATATCCTAGTGGTCGACATCCCAAAAGCTTACAATCTATTACTCAATAAGGATTTGTTAAAAACATTAAATGGTTACATACACATCGATGTTTCACATATGTGGATACTGTGGAAAGGTATGCCCATCAAATCAATATTGATCAGGAGAAGAAAATAAAACACTTGATCATTGAGTAAAATGCAAAAAATGAGAAGGTCAACTTTGCATCCTCACATGTGTGTATTTACACCTTCACTATAGAACATAGGACCCCGCTCTAGGAATTTAAAGGATCTTCATAGCTATGAAATATGCATTTTAATGGAGCTTAATATAAATAAGGTTCTAGTGTTGGTATAGCCTTAATGGATCAAGAGGGGAAAGAATATTTTACTGCATAAAAATAATAGTTCCCTTGTACCAATAACCAAACTGAGTATGAGGCCCTAATCCTAGGTCTATAGTTTGCCTTAAAGCATGTCATTAATTAGCTATAAATATTTGGTGATTCTGAACTAGTGGTAAACTAGATTAGAATAAAGTATCAATGCAAGCTAGCTTATCTAAAGAAATACAGGCATAGAGGCTAGGACTTGATTGAATCCTTTGAGGATTTCAACATTAATGCAATGCCAAGGGAAGAAAATTAGGCAACAAATGCATTAGTAGCTTCAATATATAACTTGGCACCACTCCAAGAGTTTAAGATGAAAACATTTTTGATGGAGCTAGTGCCTTGTCCCTCAGTCCTTGACAATGTGGAAAACTTCCAGGTCTTTGAGGATGATCAACAGATTATATAGTTTATAAATAATTCTAGGGCCTTTGAAGACCAAATTATAGATGAAAAGGACTTTGAATTTCTAAAAGTAGAAAACCTTAGAATTGATGGTATCATGTAGCTCAAGGAGAATAGATTCCCCATGGGGATGATATCTTTAAAAAGGATCTTTGACTTAGATGCACAAGCCAAAAGACAAAAGTAGACAAAGACAAATCAATCTAATTTTGTCAAATAAATTTGGGAACTGATGAATCCCCCCAGTATGTCAACATTGGTTTGGATTCCACTCATATTGAAAAGGAAAATTTAAAAGATATCTTGATAGAGTACAAGGACATGATCGCTTAGGCCTATGAAGACTTGAAGACTTTTGATCCTAGGGTAATCAACCATACTATTACCTTAAACCTAGACAGTAGACCCTTAAGGCAATGCTAAAGGCCCATGAATCTCATTCTAGGACCTCTCATTTAGACTGAAGTTTAGAAGCTATTGATGCCAAGATCATATTTCCCATCAGTCATTCTACTTGGGTGACAAACTTGATACTCGTCAAGAAGAAGAATGGTGAAATAAGGCTATGTTTCAATTTTAAAAACCTAAACCTATCTTCAGAAAAGGATAATTATCCTCTAATTTCTCTAGATGAAGTAATACAAACTATTAGTGAGTCTGAAATGATGTCTTTTCTAGACAGTTTCTAAGGATACAACTAGGTGCAGGTGGAATCGCATGACTAAATGAAGATGACCTTCACCAAAAAGTGGGGGACATATGATTATAAGAGGATGCCTTTTGTCCTCATCAATGTTGGGAAAAAATTCCAATGAGACAAGGACCATGCATTCCAAGGAATTATTGGTAAATGCATCATCTATTATATGAATGACCTCATTGTATTTTCTAAAGATAGAGCAAATCATGTAAATCATTTGAAGAAACTGTTTGATAGATGCAGAAGATAAGGAATGTCCCTCAATCCTAAGAATAATATCTTTGGGGTCATAGAGGGAAAGCTACTGGGACACATCATAACAAAATACAGGATTTCCATTAATCCTAAATGAATTGAGGCCGTTATTAAGATAATGCCTCCTAATAACTGAAAAGAATTGAAATCCTTCTTGGCAAGATAAAATTTATGCACAAATTCATTTTTAGGTTTGTAAAAATCATCAAACCATTAAATGCCATGCTAAAAAAGGAAAACAAGATAGAATGGAGATGGAGGGCAAAAATTCTTTATGAAACATCAAGATGACCATTGCCTAGATGCCAATATTAGTTAGTCCTAAATTTATTTAGGATTTATTCCTTTGTTTATGGCTATACCATTAATGCAATACTCACCTAAAAGGTTGTAGGGGTGGGAAATCCAAGAACAAACACACCTGTTCTGATTCCTCCTGTTAGGATCTTGCTCCTCAGAAAGAGCACAATATGATTACCAAATATAAGCAATTAAATATGAGGAAATAACCAGAAACACAAGTAACTAGAATTCACCAATAGCACAGAATATGAGAGACAATACACTATCTTGTATTAACACTTTACAGAAAAGAATACTACAAAGAGCCGCCACACTCTTCCACCTTACAGAGGTTTCCCACACCTCAAGTGTAGAGTAATTCTTCTTCACAACACTCTCCTACACAAAAAAAATGGTCCCAACAACCAACTCACACACAGAATTGGTGTTCACCTCTCCAACCAGTCAGTAATAACCCTGCCGGTACACCAAGCACTCTATAGCACTTCAAGTTGATCTCCCATGAACCTGCAACCTAAAATTCAACAGACCAAACTTACATGTAGATCCCCTATGAGCTTGCAACAACCTGCAACTCAATGATCTTACAATGGAAGGAACTCTCCTTTCTATCTCATACTTATACAATACATGCCAATGGGTCTATAAATAGATCCCTAACTTAAACAATAACTTAGACTCTTAATTTAGACAATTATCCTCACAGCTCAAGACTCTAACTGGTCTTAACATGCAAACTCTTCGTTCACTCAACTAACTGTCCGTGCAACGAACAGTTCTGGAACACACAGGCGACTGACGCCGGTCCCTGCTTGCCTAGTTCTGCCGACGTCGGCCGACTTCCTATCGTCGCCGGTGGCCTTCTGCACTGGTCACGACCGACGTCGGTCTTGCTGCCGATGTCGGTGCTCCTGGATCTCAGTAACCTTCTGTTCCCACTATTTGAAAAGAGTTGAAGCTTTTAGCTCCACAACCTAACAATCTCCCACTTGGATATAAACAACTGCAACTTGTACCTGTACCTGTACTCCGTCTAGTTTGTTCCCTTGGCTTTGTATCCCTCCTCAAGATCACTCTTGAAGACCAACCACCACAAATCCTGTAGTGCAAAACCTGTCATCCAAATTACTTGCCACATCCGCATCTACAACCATGTAGATAAGAACTTGACCCTGCATAGCATGTGCACCTGCTGCTGGTCCCACTGAACTGCTCTTCAGTATTACTTTCTCGGATTGACTCCAAACTTGTGACAACTCCCACTGCTTGGGAAAACTTAGGTTTAGTACATACCATGCACTTAAGCTCATTATGTGAATCAAGACACCTATTCTGTGAACTGTCCAACCATCGGCGTGCTAACCGGTCTCACACAATCATCCTGAAACAAAGTCAACAAGACCTCCATGTCTCTAAAACACACTCATGCCAAAGAATCTTGCTGCTCCCAGATTCTCCATGACACACACCTGAACTAACTTTACCTTTAGTTCAGCAATACCTGTATATGTAACCCTGCAACAAGCACATCATACAGAAATAGGATAATGTAGCTAATATTATCCAACCTGGTAAAGAGAAACACAATGATCAAACCTCCATTGCCCTGCAGCTAATACAAGACCATATACCCTGATCTTCCATCTCACGTATCCATTTATGCTCTTCTTCATCCTGAACATCCATTCGTCTCTCAGTGCTTACTTCCAGCTGGCAACTCTACCCAAAACACCTGTTTGGTTCTCCTCCAAGGAATCACATCCTCATCCATGCCAAGCTCCCACTGTTTCTTGGATCTACCTGTTCTGCTTCTTTAACAACTTCTTGGTTCTATACCATAAGTGAGCAAAAATTAGTGTAAAGAAGAGAAATGACGAATTTAAGAACTTACTTACGCCTTCAGTCCTCCATATGGGCGCTTGAGACTCCATGACAACTAGCTGTCCACCCAAAATTTGTCTCAGTGACCGATGCCGGTCACATCTTAGTCTACAGCCGACCGATGTCGATTCCCTGCAACTGCCACATTGCTGACGTCGGTTTCCCCTAGCCGATGCCGGTCATTATCTACCCCGAGTCACCGACGTCGGGCTGCACATAGCCGACATCGGTCCCTGTCTGGATGTTGACGTCGATTTTCCTGCCGATGTCAGTCTCTGTGTTTTTCTAGTGAGACTTGACTTTTTCTCGTGAGCTCCTTTTATATCAAACCCTTGTCCAAATCACCCTTGCTCTGCTCAGAATTCCTCTGCACCTTGTGCTGAACTCTGTCCATCACCTTCTCCTTGAAAACCAAGGCTTTCCTGTTCTTGTCACTAACATCGGATTCCTCAAGAAACTTCACCTTCTTCTTCTGCATACAGAAACCACGATCCATGCCTTCCAAATCCGAAAGCATACCCTTTGACTCAATAACAAGCATCTCCTTCTTATCTATGTGACCAAGCCTATTAAGCCACATCTCCGAATCTACAGCTGAAGTAGATAACCCAGAAAGAGAATCAGTAATACAAGTAGATAGATAAAGCGTACCTACTTTCTTACCTCTAGCTACAACAAGTGTACCCTTGGTAACCTTCCAAGAGTCCGCTGTGAGAGTTACTGTGCAACCCTCATCACCCAAACTTCTAACAGAAATCAAATTCCGCTCCAGAATTGGGACATGCATGACCTCCTTTAACACCCATGTGTCACCTGTCTGCAATTCAGCTTCACTTTTCCTTTGCCAACAATCTGACAAGGCTTACCATCCCCTACACAAATTTCTCCAAAGTCTCCCTGGACATACTCATGAAAAATTTCCCTATGTGGGGATGCATGAAAAGAGGCACCAGAATCTAAAACCCAAGATTCTACTTTATCCAAAGAACATACCAGAGCATCCTGTGCAACGTAATCTACAACATCTGCTTCTTCTCCATGTCTTTCATGCTGATCTTCACCCGATATGCAATCTCTCTTTAAGTGCCCTTGCTTTCCACATTTCTAGCAGGTTATTCTGCCATACCTGGACTTGGATCTTCTGCCTATCTTCGACCTTGATCTCCCATGCTCTATCTTCTCTCTTGGCCTTCCTCTGCCTTCAACACTCAAAGCATCCCCTGATGATTCACCTGTGATTTTCCTGCGTATCTCTTCATTCAAGATCACACTCACAACATCATCCACTTTTAAGACTTTTGAAGGAGACACAGTATTAGAAACTGCCATTACCAAACCTTCCCAACTTTCAAGTAATGAACACAAGATTAAGAGAGCTCTAATTTCATCATCAAATACAATATTGACTGAACTTAACTGGTTTACCAAACCATGGAAATCACTAAGATGGCTATGAACAGATCCACCTTCCAACATTTGCAAATTAAATAAACGCTTCATAAGAAATACCTTATTAGAAGCTGAGGGTTTTTCATATAAATTTGCCAAAGATTCCATCAACTCCACCGTTGTCTTACACTGTGATAAGCTAGAAATCACAGATGATGCAAGACTCAATCTAATAGATCCTAGAGCCTTCCGATCAAGAACCTCCCATTCTTCATCCTTCATATCCGAGGGTTTGCTATTAACCCCACCCAACGGTAAGTACAAATCTTTCTGATACAGATAGTCCTTAATCTGCATCCTCCATAATTGGTAGTTCTTGCCATTAAACTTTTCCATTCGTAGCTTACTGTCTTCTACCATTGCTCAACTCCCACTCAAACAGAAACCCTGTGAGTAACCTGTAATCAAAACACACTACCCATATCTAAACCAATCTGTTAGTATCCCAACCAAAAGCTCTGATACCAATTATAGGGGTGGGAAATCCAAGAACAAACACACCTGTTCTGATTCCTCCTGTTAGGATCTTGCTCCTCAAAAAGAGCACAATATGATTACCAAATATAAGCAATTAAATATGCAGAAATAACCAGAAACACAAATAACTAGAATTCACCAATAGCACAGAATATGAGAGACAATACACTATCTTGTATTAACACTTTACAGAAAAGAATACTACAAAGAGTCGCCACACTCTTCCACCTTACAGAGGTTTCCCACACCTCAAGTGTACAGTAATTCTTTTTCACAACACTCTCCTACACAAAAAAAATGGTCCCAACAACCAACTCACACACAGAATTGGTGTTCACCTCTCCAACCAGTCAGTAATAACCCTGCCGGTACACCAAGCACTCTATAGCACTTCAAGTTGATCTCCCATGAACCTGCAACCTGCAATTCAATAGACCAAACTTACATGTAGATCCCCTATGAGCTTGCAACAACCTGCAACTCAATGATCTTACAATGGAAGGAACTCTCCTTTCTATCTCATACTTATACAATACATGCCAATGGGTCTATAAATAGATCCCTAACTTAAACAATAACTTAGACTCTTAATTTAGACAATTATCCTCGCAGCTCAAGACTCTAACTGGTCTTAACATGCAAACTCTTCGTTCACTTAACTAATTGTCTGTGCAACGAACAGTTCTGGAACACACAGGTGACCGACGCCGGTCCCTGCTTGCCTGGTTCTGTCGACGTCGGTCGACTTCCTGCCATCGCCGGTGGCCTTCTGCACTGGTCACGACTGACGTCGGTCATGATGCCGACGCCGGTGCTCCTGGATCTCAACAACCTTCTGTTCCCACTGTTTGCAAAGAGTTGAAGCTTTTAGCTCCACAACCTAACAAAGGTAGATGATAGTGAACACCCAATTGATTTTATTGGGCCCCATTTCATACTAAGTAGTGGATCCGCACCAACTTGACAACACCTAGTTACAAGGAAACTATGTGGATGGTTGTTGTGTTTTGTCTTCTAGCAGAACCAACTAGTTGGTAGCTAACAACTCCAAGTAACATTAGAAATTGGGTACATGGGAAAGTGACTGACCATTAAAGACAAGTGGCTCCTTTTGAATCATGCAACATTGGGAAGTGAGTGCACAAGATAGTGACTACAAATTAAAGACAAAGTGTAGTGGAGGTAGCAGAATGTGTACCCCCAATGCTAGCTCAACAGTCAATGTGCCTAATACCCATGAACCTAGGATGCTTCAAAGCCTATAAAAGGAAGCTGAGTCTAGCTGAAAAGGAGGTGAACTGGGGAGTAGTGAAGCTCTGGTGAGTTGCTGCTAGAAGATTGTTTAAGTATTATAACTTAGCTTGGATGCATTTTGATGCTCCCCTTTGTGACACCCAAACTCACCTATGAGCTTGGGCCTTAATAGTTTATGTTGAGCATTTGTTCAGTGTATGTGGACTATGTATGCATTATTGTTTAATGTGTTTAATGAAGAATGATGTGTGAAAATAGTTATTAGACTAATGATTTAAGTCTTTAAATGTTTATTGAATGCATACTATATTCTACCAAATGTGTGATTGAGCCCTGTGAGCTTCTAACCTAGGCCATTTATGGTGGACCTGTGGGTGACAATGATCCCTACATCAGAATAGGAAATACACAAAGTGTGGTAAAGACCCTGTGCCCTGAATGAAACCCACACCTAAGTGCAAGACCATGCCACATCTCTTAACTTGACTCCTAGTTGGTCCTCAAGCACCTAAATGCCATCAAGCCTATGAAACCCAAGACTTGTGCCTATGAATGCCCAACCATCATTGTACTAACTTGAGCCCCTAAAGAATAGAGTTGTGCCATAGCATAACTAGATCAACATAGGCCCCGATCTCTTCTCTATTTCTCTTTAGGTGAGAACATAAGGCTTGTGACTTACACATATTGATGCCATCAACATCAAGTGTTAAATGTTGAGTACCATAGGAATCGTCAAGGTCTGTGCCCCCTCGAAAAAGCCTAGAGTCAACCTGGATAGCTAGGAAGGGATGTGACTAGACCCATGATAGATAAGACCAACCTTACTACAAAATTTTGGTTTCATTGTTGAGACTTGTTGAATTTTTTTCTTACAATGGTGCACCGGGACAATGCTTTGACTCTCCCTCAAGAACATCAAGCACTAATTGCAACAAGTGGAAGATAACTTTGCACTAAGGTATTTAACTTGTAGAGGGAAAAACCTAAGCAAGTGGGTCTAGATCCACTTATATGATGCCCTATATGAGGTGTTCTTTTATGAAGTACTAGAGCAAGTGTACTATGGGTTGACTACTTATACAACCCATAGAAACCAAAGCTATGGATAGTACCATGATTGGACGGAAGAGTACCTAGAGAGGATCATGAAATTAGATGCCACCTAGACTAGAGACACAGATAGATGGTGGCACAGGGTTTTTAATAGCTATATGCTTGACTTCATGGTTTCATCGTACTCATACCCTAAAGAAGTAGAGTACCAATTCTTGTGTAAGCCTAGAGGTGCATTTGTGAAAAAACTCAGCACTGAAGAGGCTGATGGTAGATTATGGCTTCAAAATAGTAAGGATGGAAGGCTAAAGTCCTATTTCATATGAGCAATGTAATAGGGAAGAAGGGGACGTGTAGCTGAGGCACAATGGAAGGAGATGAACATATTGATAATTGAGAGCTTAGGCGATAGGCTTATAACAAGAGGAAGTATAGACTGATAGAATATCTAGAACCTAGAAGTGCCAAGAGGACCCATAACAAGAAAGAAAGGAATGGGGAAGGATCTCTTGAAAGGTAGTTGTGCCCAGAGGAAGGAGACCTCAAAGCCTTGAAACAATCTCCACCATTGATAGGTGAATGTTTAGGGTCCCCTCAAAACTTGACCATTGGAGATGCACCAGATGCACCTAACCTATTTGAACCTAAAACATGAGCTCATGCATTGGATTATCTAAAGGAAAATAAAAGATTGACAACTAACCTTATTATCGATATAGACTGTGATTGTTTTTCAAATTTGGACTAAAACTTTGTGATTGAATAAGTCATCTCATACGAAGAGGTAAGTGAAGATACCTCTAGATTTTAAAGTGGTCACCCAACTATACAAAACTTGAGTGAAAGCACCCCAATTTAGACAATGCTAATAGTGCAGCTTAGGCAATAGCTCATAAGAAGTGGCCCTGCACCACTAGTTGGTAGTATGAAACCATCATCTTCTACAATGCTAATAGTAACTACTGGACCAGTGCCATGCATAGTCTTTGGAGGCATTGGAGGACCAACACCAAGACAAGTATCAAGAGGATAAGCACCTCAAGCATAGGCTTCTTGCTAGCCCAAAATTTATTATGAAATGGCCATGTGCCTACCAGGATATCAAGGCATGGAAAACACATTGAAACATATAATCAAGTGTGAATTACAATGGTGTGCTCAAGGAATAACTCAATTCAAGCACAAGGCAACTCAATTTATGACAACCTTGCTTGATCATACCCATACTTGGTATAGGAAGTTTGATTCTAGCTAGGTTATGGTTGATTATGACATCTTGAAGGGAGCCTTACTGAATGAGTTTGACATACCTAAGTTTTAGCAGCAGAGCATTGCCACACTCAAAGAGATAAATTAGGGATTATTAAAGAGTGTGTGCTTATATGATTCTAGATTCAAGACAATCCTTTCCAAACTCCCTTATGACATTCACCCTTCCCAGCATGCATAATGGTTCATTGGAGGACTTCTAGTTCCTTTCAAAAGGGTTTTATCCATGAAAACATTTACAAATCATTGAGAAACACTTCAAGTTGTGCTCAGAGCCAGGGTGGTTAGGAGCACCAATATAGGCATTAGCCAATTCATGGAGGTATAAATTATGTCCATGGCCTCTAAAATATAGAAGCTAACTACTAATTCATCACAACATGTTTGAAGTGGGTTATGGTACACCAATTATGAGATGGAGGGTCATAATAGACATAACTACCCTCAATGGAATATACACACACTGCTTCTCAGCTATGAAGTTTATCATGAAGTGCATGATGTTCACAACTTCCCCTTATTGCAACATTCTAGTTAGGTCAGCACAACCATCTACTACAAGTTATGCATTACCTGCACTCATAACATAACTGACTATCGAGTGATTGATGAAATGTGCTAGAACATGGAGAGAGGTGCACGATAAGCAACTATAATAGTTAGAGGGTAGGTGAACTAAGGAAATGAGGATTACGGTTAGTAGAATGCTAGATATAAAAATAAAAGAGATGATAGAGGGAAAGGTAAAGTATGCAGTGGAGGAAGATTACCAACATGATCATGTTACAAGTGTGGGTTAACTAAACACTATTAGCATGACTGCCTGATGCATCCAATGTGCAAGTATTATTGAAGACTGCATGCGATCTAAGAGTTCCCTAACTTGTACAAAAATCTAACCCAAGGCAAAATGGGCATCGATAGGGGTACAAGGATGATCAAGCATGAGTCGAAGGATATGAAATGGGCTCTAAAAGTGCAGCTAACACATATAAATCCAATCAAGGTGTAGGCAACCACACGGAGTGCATTCATGACTCAACCACTAACTATGCCAACCCAAGAGCTACACCTTGAATATGGTGAACCAAGCTACACATAGTGCATAGCTCAGCCTAAGCCAAAATATGTACCCTACCCTAACCTTGTACATCAAAAGGATGTCCTATAGCAAGCCATGAGTGTAATATAGAATTTACAAGGAAATGTCTAGTTGGCCAGGGATCTAGAAGTGTAGGCTACCACCTTGTGCAAAAAGTAAGATAGATATGGGGCTAAAGTATATGAGCTACCAGAGATCCTATACCTCCTACAAATGGATGGTAGGCTTCCCCTACTAAAAAATTTGATCTTAGAGCATGTAGGGAAGAAACCAAGTGAAGTTATTGAACCCCATGTAATTGAAGTTGATGCACTACATATGGAGTGGGTACATGAAATAAGGCATACTTAGAATGTAGAGGATGACCAAGAGTTTCTACTAAACACCACCATCGATGGTTGGTCCATTTATGAGGTGTTGATCGATACCGGTGTAAAGGTCAATTTATTGATAAAGAATATATGAGAGAAAATGGGTAGGCCAGCGCTAAGACCTTCTCCCCATATACTCTTCATGGCCAACAATACCTGAGTACAATTAATTGAAATTTTGTAGGGTGCCATTGTAGATATTATGGCTACTGAATTCCATGTTGACTTTGAGGTTATTGAGTTGGTTGAATAGGATAACTACTCAATGCTTTTAGGGAGGCCTTAGTGCTGTACCAGTAATGCAAATATGTACTTTAAGAAGTAATATATGACTTTCAAGAATGGAAAAGAAAGGGTAGTGATCCCCATTTCAAGTGACCAAGGATCCAAATATGTGGAGAGTATTGATTTGGAGGATGAGATCAACCATATTTATAACATCATGATGTAGGACATCAAAAATCTCTATCTTTTTGATCAAGGAGTACTTTCCTGGGAAGATGGGTAGTCAACCTCAGAAACCACCAAAATAACTTATGATTGATGGATTGAAGAGGTTTATAAGGCCACTAGTCATAGATGCCACTTAGTGTACACAAAGGTGCCAACACCCATAAGGGCTAGCTGGGTCCAAATTGATCGCATTCTGAAGTGATGGGTCCCACACTAGGGGAAGAAAAAAAAGAGGGTACTCAACTTGAGCAAAGTATAGCTTGTGGCATTCCCAAAATTTGAGAGGAACAACCCAGAGGAAAGGTATGTCAATGGCTTTAAAGCATGCATTCCAAAGGAGACAGATATAATGTGCACACTAATGTACACCTTAAAAAGAACTATCGTATGTTGGTGGGTAGTGCAAAGGTCTAACTTAATAACTTGGCTAGAGGTAAAGGCAACCATGTATACTAGATTTAGGAGGAGTAACCAGAACTTGGATATCTCAACATAATTTGGTGACTCTGACTCTATGGTGCATGTACACCTATGCAAAGAGACATGGACTGATGGTGAAACTATCCCAAAGAACTTATGGTTACATGGCTTTTATAGGATTATATAGACATGGGAATGAGCATGATACATGGTCAAAGAGACACTTTGAAAGATCACCAATTGGGAGGTTCTTAATCAAAAGTTTGTGCATACCTTCTCCTTTTCCTCACAAAACTTGGAACTAGTCACGCTATTGTAAGTGATTCAAAGGGAAGTATTCAAGGACACCACAATCCTCGAGGAGTGGTTGAAAGACATATTTGAAGAAGAAGGGTTGGCACTCTTAACCTTCTTTGAGGAATAAACACTCAACAATAATTCTAGTGAGGAGAATGATGAAAATTAGAAGGAGAGCTAATGGAAAATGTTGTCACCAGAAAAAGCTCATGTGCCAAATGGATGATAGCACTCTTGATGAAGAAGACCCCACTCATCTTTGTGTTGAGATAATAGAGGGAATTTGATAAGTTGAGGATTCTCACCAAGAGAGGAATGAGCCATATCGTGCACCACTCAAGACCATCAAAGTAGATATCAACATAGAAGGAGAGCCAAAGATGGATACTCTAGGTGCCTATTGGTCTGATATAGAGCTAGTGTGAATCACTGAATTCTTAAAGGAATTCTAAGATTTGTTTCCTAAGACTTATCATCATATTAAGGGCATCCACTCATGCTTAGGAAATATGAGAATAAAGTTCATTGATAGTGTAAGACTAGTCAAAGAGTGCCCTTATTGAATGAATCCCAAACTTTGTACCAAGGTGAAAATAGAGATTGACATTATGCTAACCACATAGGTCATTTATCTTATGCAAGAGTCTGAGTGGGTGAGCCCAATGGTAATAAGAATCAAGAAGGATGGGCAAATTCACATTCACATCAACTATAGAATGTTGAACTCCACCTACATTAATGACCCCTTCCCAATTTTGTTCTGTTGGTTGAATATTTTGTCTATCAGCGTATTGGTAAACAAAATAGGTCTTATCAGCCAAATCAAGAAGATTAGTCATCCTAATGTGTAAATTTATCACATCAGAAGGAGACTTCTCTCTCCTCTCATCAAGGGGAGGTTCCCTGTGGATATGCTATGTATACGTATAAACAGAAAATAATACTCAAGGGTAGGACCAGACATCCATATCTCTTTCTTCAGAGATGATGTATACAAAACAAAGGAAAAAACTCAAGAGAATGACATACAACACTCCTCTTTTTTTAGAATAACTATTCAACTAGCCACAAGAATACTCCTGGAAATAAAGGCAGAATATGACTAAAAGTATGGTAACCAACAAATCAAGACACATCACAAAGTCTACACCTGAAATACTCAAGAGTGATATACGAAGGGCAATGAAAGCTCAAAGTCTTCTCAAAGTCCTTTACACAACAATAAAAAGAAAATGCACTGAAGGTAGCTTATGGGAGCACAAAGTCTCTCCATAGTTGATTCTTCAGGACACCTTCTTGACTAATTTACTAATCCTGCTTATTAAATTAATGAAACAGAAAAGATATCACATCACAAAGTCTGAAAAAGTCTCTTGTTTTCATTAACAGAATATGATCAACAGACTGAGCACAAATTCTCAATGATGCCTCTCAATTTTGGCAGAGTTTCGTTTAGATTGTCAAAAAGAAGATCTTTTTAGAATGAAAGAAAGTCCCTTATATAGCCACTTCAAGAAGGACTCGGGAACAGTAATACATCATGATGCGTTGGGAAATGTTAGGAAGACAAGCTGGAACTTTGGGGCATTTTACCCATTTGATCTTCTCGATGTAGATAAACAAGTCGTGTAATTGAAATATTACAACTTTTAATGTCCATATGGCAGTCTGATCTTGTCTTCATCGTTCCTCCTTTCCAAATTTATTGAATCGGGCCCTGGATTCATCCATTGTTCTGCCTTTCCTCACTTTTAGCTAATTTTTGTCTTGAATTTTGGAAATGCATTCGTGTCTGTAAATCAAAGAATCAATGGCTATTTCACTATCTTCAAAATTGATGTTTACATGCCCGTCAATATGCTTCCAACGGCTAGTTGGCTATGCTGAATTTGACGTCTTTGTGGGCGTCACCTCTTGGTTTTCTTTTGGCTTTCAGTTTTCTACTTAACACTTTTCTGAATTGGACATACCCTTTCGGGCCTTGAGAAATGATCTTTGTCGAGTCAGAAAAGCCCTTTACTTTGGCTACTGAGAGTTCCCCGCAAGGGCACCTACCCTTCAGGGTCCTTCGACAACCCTTTATTTTAGCAATCCCCGTGGACAAATATTTCCCTAGGCTTTTGTTCTCGAGTGTTTGATTTGAAAGCTCCCTGTGGGTAATTCTACGGACATTTGTCCCGCGGAAAATTCTCGTGGACAAAAAGTCTGGGGAAAAATCTCGTGGACGAAAAATCTGTGGAAATTTGTTTCACCAAGTATTTGAACAAGTCGTCAGATTTCTTTTGAAAATAACCCTTCCGAAGGGTGTTTTGATAAATTAAGTGTCCTCCACAAGGGCACTTGTCCTTCAAAAAATTTCCTTTCAGCATTGAATCGCCTCTTTGAACTTGGCCGATGAACCATTAGTTGAACCGATTCAAAGGTTCAATGAAGCGCGCCAAGTCCCTTTGAACCAAAAAGTCGATGAACCGTTGGATGAACTTTGACATTGAACCAATCGGTTAAACCAAGGCTTTGAACCAAAATGGTTCAAGCCAATGGTTCAAGACGATGGTTCAATGAATAAAACAATCCGATAAACTAAGCATTGAGCCAAACATAATGTACTTGCCTTTGAACTAACATGAATTTTGACGTTGAACCAAAAGATTGAACCAATTTGTTGAATTGGTTCAACGGTTCAATGAAGTGCGTCGAGCCCTTTTGAACTTGGATGATGAACCATCCAATGAGCCAAATTGTTGAACCAAGTGAATGAACCTGCTATTGAACCTTTTCGTTGAACCTGTATAAATGAACCTGCCTGTAGAATCTGAAGATACAAAGTCCATAGAAATCAACATGTAAAATCCATGGAACTTGACTTGCAAAGTCTGCATATTTTTTGAGAAGCTTTGAAAATGAGAAATCTGAATATCTAAGACAAATTTTTGAAAATGGAAGATACAATTTTGGTCTGTAAGACCAAAATATTTCAAATGTTGTCCCAAAAATGATAGCTATATTTTTGGGGGACAAAAGCTGGCTCCAGTTGGGGAACTTTTGTCAATTGCAAAATGAATTGAAAGGAGTAGAATCCAGAATCTCCAGTGTCTTCAAGTATGCCATTGGGCTTCGGAGTCATGCTACCCAGAAATGAAAGGCATAAAAAATGAAAACAAACAAAACAAAACAGAAATTAAACTATACAAATATACATATATACAGAGGCAATGATCGAATACTTCAAGAATTGAAGTGTTTTAGATGCTGCCCATTGTGGGGCAGAGAAAAGAGCGTGCCATCTTGGTATTTCAACAAAAAGCTATTTTCATCCATGTGCTGATGAATTCTGAACGGGCCTCTCCAAAGGGAGTCAAACTTTCCATGCATCCCCTTTGGTTCTCTTCTTTTGTCTCACAACAGGACTTTATCTCCAATCTGGAAATCACAATTTTTGGCCTTCTGATCAAAAAGTTTCTTTACCAAACTTTGATGAACAACAATTCTATCCACCACCATGGTTCTTTATTCTTCCAGCTAAGTTAGGCACATGATTATTTTGTCAAGAGAGCTCTCATATGTCTGATCTTCAATGGCTTTTGCCAATTTCAATGCTGGTAACTCTAAGGTGATTGGTATCTCAGCATTAATCCTGTAGAGAAGTTGAAAAGGAGACATACCAATTGCCCTTTTTGGCATGATCCTGTCAGCCCATAGAGCATCAACCAATGCTTTATGCCATGTCCTTTGATTATCATCTGCAAGCTTCTTGATAATAGTTACCAAATTTTTATTACTAGAATTAGCTTGTCCATTCCCTTACGGAAAATAATCAAAAGAATGAGAGAGCGTAATTCCATAATAAAAATAGAATTGCGTAATTTCTTGAGAGGTGAAACAAGCTGCATTATCAGTAACAATCTTGAGTGGGACTCCAAATCTGGAAATGATATTTTCTTTCAGGAAGTTGTATACAACTTCTGAAGTAGCATGCTTTGTCGGGATTGCTTCTACCCACTTAGTGAAATAATCAGTCGCTGTAAGGACATAATCATGTCTAGCACTTGAAGATGGATTTATTGTCCCAATAAAATTGAGTCCCCACTGCTGGAAAGGTTCCTCTATGATTACTGGCTTGAGAGGCAGAGCATCTAACTTGGGTTTTCCAACAAATTGCTGACAAATTTCACATTTCCTTACCCACTTATGTGCATATTGGAAAAGAGTCAGCCAATAATACCTAGCTCATAGAATTTTGTGAGCAGTCACAGGGGCAAAAAAATGTCCACATGCTAGATTGTGGAAAGATTTCAAGAGCTGAGTTTGATGTTCTTTATCTACACAGTGAAGGAAAACTCCATCTATGTTTCTTTTATACAGGCCATTGTCCCAAAGGACAAAATTGGTAGCTTTCAATCTGATAGTTCTCCTCTCTTTATAAGACAAATGAGCAGGACATTCACCATAAGTCAAAAAATAGGCAATATCTGAATACCATTCATTGGTAGTGGAGACAAAAAGGAATGTTGGAGAATTTTCAACCTCAGTTTCTTCACGCTATGTATCTTCTGGCTTATTGTCAGCCATTAATTAGCAAAGGCCTTTACCTCTGACCAGCTTTATCAGCTTGATATCTAGATCAAATTCTTGGATCTTTGTAATCCAATTACCTCTCTTTGTGCCAAACTCTTGTTGAGTTAATATAGACTTGATTGTACTGTCAGGAACTAAGGCAGTAGTATGTGAATTCAGAATATAGAAGTGAAAGTGTTTGACTGCTTTTACCAGCACATAGGCGTGCTTCTCTATATTCGAATACTTCATTTCATGAGTTTTCAGAGGGCAGCTCATGAAAGAGATAGGGGATTCCATACCTTCTTTGTCTTGTTGGACAAGAATCGCTCAAAGAGTATGCTCAGATGCATAACTATATATAATGAAATCTCTATGGTAATCTGGGCAGACCAAGGTAGGGGCATGAGCAATATCGACCTTGATATCTTGAAATGCTGCTTTGCCTTCTTTGGTCCAGTTGAAGTTAGTCTTTCCTTTCATCATGTTTACAATGTGTCTTGTCTTCTTAGTAAATTCACGGATGAATCTCCGTAATAAATTCACTTTTCCAAAGAAAGAGTGAACAACATTCTTACTTGTAGGCAAATTCAGCTCTTGAATAGACTTGACTCTGTCTGAGTCAATTTTTATACCTTCTTTGGACACAATGTGTCCAAGGAGTTTCCCTTCTGTCACTCCAAAAATAGACTTTTAGGATTCAAAGAAATACCATTCTACCGACAGTGCTCCAGCACTTCATGTAAGTGGCATACATGACCAGATCAACGCTTTGAAAAGACAGTTAAATCATCAAGATATACTACTATGAATTTGCCAATCTCATCTTTGAAAGCCATGTCCATAGCTCTCTGAAATGTAGCACCAGCATTTATTAATCCAAAAGGCATTCTTTTGTATGCAAATGTACCCCAAGGCGTGGTGAATGCAGTCTTGTGTTGGTTAGCTTCATCAACTTCAACTTGGTTATAGCCTGAGAAGCCATCCAACATTGATAACATTTCTGATCCTGTTACTTTTTGAAGCACTTGGTCCATGATTGGCAAAGGGTAATTGTCTTTCAGAGATGACTGATTCAAATTCTAGAAATCTACACAAATGTGGATTTTGCCATTTTTCTTCCTTACAGGAACTATATTCACAATCCATGTAGAATGATGGATTGGAAAAATAATTCTAGCATTTAACATTTTCTGAATCTCAGACATAATTGTACCTAAATTTTTTGGATTGTATTGTCTAGATTCCTTCTTGTAAGGCATTGAATATTTTGTCTATCAGCATACTGGTAAACAAAATAGGTATTATCAGCCAAAGCAAAAAGATTAGTCATCATAATCTGTAAATTTATCACATCAGAAGGAGACTTCTCTCTCCTCTCATCAAGGGTAGGTTCCCTGTGGATATGCTATGTATACGTATAAACAAAAAATAATACTCAAGGGTAGGACTAGACATCCATCTCTCTTTCTTCAGAGATGATGTATATAAAACAAAGGAAAAAACTCAAGAGAATGACAGACAACACTCCTCTTCTTTCAGAAGAACTGGTCAACCAGCCACAAGAATACTCCTGGAAATAAAAGCAGAATATGACTGAAAGTATGGTAACTAGCAAATCAAGACACAACACAAAGTCTGCACCTGAAATACTCAAGAGTGATATACGAAGGGCAATGAAAGCTCAAAGTCTTCTCAAAGTCCTTTACATAGTAATATAAATAAAACACACTGAAGGCAGCTTATGGGAGCACAAAGTCTCTCCATAGTTGATTCTTCAGGACACCTTCCTGACTAATTTACTAATCCTGCTTATTAAATTAATGAAATAGAAAAGATATCATAGCACAAAGTTTGAAAAAGTCTCTTGTTTTCATTAACAGAATATGATCAACATACTGAGCACAAAGTCTCAATGATGCCTCTCAATTTCGGTAGAGTTTCATTCAGATTGTCAAAAAGAAGATCCTTTTACAATGAAAGAAAGTCCCTTATATAGCCACTTCAAGAAGGACTCGAGAACAGTAATACATCATGATGTGTTGGGAAATGTTAGGAAGACAAGCTGGAAATTTGGGGCAATTTACCCATTTGATATTCTCAATGTAGATAAACAAGTCGTGCAATTAAAATATTACAACTTTCAATGTCCATCTGGCGGTCTGATCTTGTCTTCATCGTTCCTCCTTTCTAGATTAATTGAATCGGGCCCTGGATTCATCCATTGTTCTGCCTTTCCTTGCTTTCAACTGATTTTGTCTTGAATTTTGGAAATGCATTCGTGTCTGTAAATCAAAGAATCAACGGCTATTTCACTTTCTTCAAAATTGACATTTACATGCCCATCAATATGCTTCCAACGGCTAGTCGGCTATGCTGAATTTGATGTCTTTATGGGCGTCACCTCTTGGTTTTCTTTTGGCTTTCGATTTTCTGCTTAACACTTTTCTAAATTGGACATACCCTTTTGGGCCTTGAGAAATGATCCTTGTCGATTCAGAAAAGCCCTTTACTTTGGCCGCTGAGAGTCCCCTGCAAGGGCACCTGCCCTTTGGGGTCCTTCGATAGCCCTTTGTTTTAGCAATCCCCGTGGACAAATATTTCCCCGAGCTTTTGTTCCTAAGTGTTTGATTTGAAATCTCCCTGTGGGTAATTCCGTGGACATTTGTCCCACGAAAAATTCTCGTGGACAAAAAGTCCGGGGAAAAATCCCGCGCACAAAAAATCTGCAAAAAATTGTTTCGCCAAGTATTTGAACAAGTCTTCAGATTTCTTTTGAAAATAACCCTTTCGAAGGGTGTTTTGATCGATTAAGTGTCCTCTGCAAGGGCACTTGTCCTTTGAAAAATTTCCTTTCAACATTGAACCACCTCTTTGAACTTGGCTAATGAACCATTAGTTGAACTGGTTTAAAGGTTCAATGAAGCGTGCCAAGTCCCTTTGAACTAAAAAGCCGATGAACCGTTGGATGAACTTTGACATTGAACCAATTGGTTGAACCAAGGCTTTAAACGAAAATGGTTCAAGCTGATGGTTCAATGAATAAAACAAGCCGATAAACTAAGCATTGAACCAAACATATTGTACTTGCCTTTGAACTAACATGAATTTTGACGTTGAACCAAAAGATTGAACCAATTTGTTGAATTGGTTCAACGGTTCAATGAAGTGCACCGAGCCCTTTTGAACTTGGACGATGAACCATCCAATGAGCCAAATGGTTGAACCAAGTGAATGAACCTGCTGTTGAACCTTTCCGTTGAACCTGTATAAATGAACCTGCTTGTAGAATCTGAAGATACAAAGTCCATAGAAATCAACATGTAAAATCCATGGAACTTGACTTGTAAAATATGTAGATTTTCTACGAAGCTTTGCAAATGAGAAATCTGAATATCTAAGACAACTTTTTGAAAATGGAAGATACAATTTTGGTCTGTAAGACCAAAATATTTCAAATGTTGTCCCAAAAATGATAGCTATATTTTTGGGGGACAACATGTTCATCGATGAAGCCCTGGAAGGTGTTGTAGGTTGCAAAATCTATACCTTCACTAATGGGTTCTCTGGCTACCACCAAGTCTAGATTAAGGAGGAAAATAATCATAAAACAACCTTTATGACTAAATGGGGTTGTTTTTCTTATAAGGTGATGCCTTTTGGACTCAAGAATGCATCGGATATGTTATCTAGGATGGTAATCATCATGTTTAAGTAATTCATCCACAGATTCCTCTAAGTCTATCTAGATGATTGGATAATGTATGGCCTTGTCAAAAACTTATGAAAACTTACACCTAACATTTAAAATGTATATACCACTTCAGATATCCCTAAACTTGAAAAAGTGTATATTCATAACACTGTTTAGAACCTTGCTTGAGCACATCATCTGTAAGGATGGTTTGCTCGTTGATCTAGTGAAGATTGCCATCATCATACAACTACAAATTCCTTCCACATAGAAATATGTTCATGAATTTCTTGGACAATATGGATATTATAGAAAATTTATAAGGACTTGTGTAAATATTATGGCACTTCTAGAGGAGCTTTTGTGAAAGGATGGACCATTCTACTGGGGAGAGGCACAAGAAGATGCCTTTGAAACCTTGAAGTTCAAATTGGCTAGTGGACCTATCTTATAATTCCCCAACTGGATAACACCTTTTCATGTCCATGTCGAAGCTTTTGGATCAAAGATTGGTTTAATCTTAGCACAACTTGGTGAAGGAAAAATGGATCATCCCATCTCCTTCACCAATATAAAGTTGAGCTCAATAGAGTAGAATTACATAACCACAGAGCATGAGGTGCTCACCATGGTCTATGCCTTATAAAAATTCAAACAATATTTGTTGGAAACCCTATTCATATTTTTCACTAATTATAAGGCACTCAAGTACCTCGTGAATAAGCCTATTTTACATGGGTGTATATGTATATGGATAGTTCTATTCCAAGAGTTCTAGTTCTCCATTATGGTTAAACCTGGAAAGCAAAATTTAGGGCCAAACCATTTATCCTGCATCAATTTTGGAAATAAGGTAGTGCTTATTGAGGATGAATTGCTAGATGAAAAATTATATATATTCCATCACATCTTTGAGGATTTGGTAGAGATCACCACCTTTCTAACATCTGGGGTTGTGCCCTAGACTATGACGAATAAGGAAAAGAATAGCTATTAGTTCATGCTGCCCCCTTTCAACTCATCAACAAAGAAATGTATAAGCTAAGTAGGGATGAAGTAATATGATGATGTGTCTTGAAGCATAAAAGAGATTACATCTTGTAATAGGTGCATGAAAGCATAGTAGGAGGATATTATGCTAGAAATAGAATGACAAGAAAAGTACTTTAGTCAAGCTTATGGTGGCCAAACTTATTCTAAAATGCAAAGAACTACAACAAGGCATGTGATATATGCTAGTGCAAAAGGAAGACTAACCATTGAGATGAGATTCCTCTCATCCCCATTCTTGCCCAAGCACCATTTGAGAAATAGGCCATTGATTTTTTTGGGTTGATAAATCCTACAACATGATGCATAGGTGCAAGGTATATCTTGACACCATAGATTACTTCACCAAGTGGGTTGAGGCTACACTGACCAAAGACTACATAGCCACCATAATTGCATGCTTCATTTGGGAAAAAAGAATAAGTAGATATGGGTGATCGCTCAGTCTAAATTGTGATAGGGGCACTCACTTCATCAATGAAATGGTGTGCATCTTACTGATTGAGTATATGGTGGTGCACCATAAAATGACCCCATATCATCTGCAAGTAAATGACATAATTGAGGTATTTAAAAATATACTAGGAACATGCCTCATAAATATATATGATGTTGGTCACAAGGATTGGGATGATCGAATGTCGACAGTGCTATGGGCATATCACACAACCTACAAGCACATGAACAAGGCTACACCATTTCAATTGGTGTTTGGCACTGAGGTGATCCTATCGATGGAGTTCTTAGTGCCATCATTTCATATTACATGCATTGGTTGGATAGATTACCAAGAGTCACTAAACATAAGGCTGGAGGAATTGGAGTACCTAGATGAGACACGTGCCCAAGCAAAGTGGAGCCAATAGATAGAAAAGGTGTGTCATAAGCTTTGGCATGATAAACACATAAAGAACAAGGTGCTAGTAGAAGGGATATTCATTTTTCTCTATGACTCCAAGTATTTAAACCACCTAGGTAAACTACATATAAGGTGGATGGGTCCCTATATCATCCACCACATATTGGAGATAGGTACATGAAAATTGCACACTTTGATTGGTGAAATGTTCCTTAGGCATTTTAATGGAAATAGGTTGAATCCATATCAATAATAAGATGGTGCTTGCACCATAAGAATAACAAATTCTTGGTCACTTTTTAGATTGAGTTAAGATGACCATCATAATGTTTGGTGCAAGCCAAATAGTTTTGTTTTGTTCTCTTAGGTAGTAGCGTAAAGAGTGTAGAAGTGATGCTTTGAATCCCACTGGGATAATCTACTGACACCTCACTCATAAATCCAACTAGGTTAGTCAAGCACTTATGCTTTCTAAGAGCATGAGGCTAGACATCTAAGTCCTGGGTACTTGAGGATTTCCAACATTAGGCAAGAGAAGTGCACCAGACCACTATGCAATGAATCTCAGAGGCAGGGTGTTTTCAAGGTTTAGTTAGACATTCATCGAGCCCTTGTACTTTCTCAAAGTGCCTGAGGCCATACATCTAAGTGGTGGGTGTGTGAAACTCACCAGACTCAAGAGGAAGATGCACAAACTCTAGGTGCACAAGAGATAAATTACAGGGTCATGGAGGTCCAAGGGAGAAAAACTTTGGTGTTTTTGTGCATAAATATAATTGGGTAAGTCAAACCCATTTAATTTACAAGCACCTAGGGTCAAACACCTAAGTTTATAGGTATAAGGAGGTTTCCAGACATAGGCAAAATAGGAGCCCAATGAATATGCACAACATGATCATGTGCAAGAATAAAGACACACAATATGATCATACATAAGAGGACCAAAAAAGAGAATCAAGCATTGGAGGACTAGCGCAAGGGATTTGTATGGGGTAGGATAGGCCAAGGTAAGATGAAGTGCAAGAAAATGACCAAGATAGATTAGTACACTTGAAATAGAAGTATAATAGGAAGAGGTAGAATGAAGGAGGTTGAATCAGGTGCATATGAAGTGTTACACCCAGTTTACCATATTAAAGGTAAAGGTGATGCCAAGATAACAAAACATAGAAGGAGAATCATTGTAGATAGTTGGCATCTACCCAGATTTGAGTGGGAAGTGATCGCTTGAACCATAATTCACTTCATCAAAATACCATTAGGAACATTACATGAGGTGGAGGAGAAGGCATAAAGATCCATAATAAATGAGTTGGTGGCAGAGGATTTTTACAAATTTCATAGATTTTTGTGTGATTCTAGAGATTTAAACACCACCACACCATTAATGCACCTACATTAAATATGATAGATGGAAAAAGGGTATAAAATGTCATGTAGCCAACTAGTTTCCATTATAAAATTTGTGAAAACTTGAGACATTAAGCAAACTAGAGTAAACTAGTGAACCAAAGAGCCAAAGTAGCAAAAAACCTACTAGAGCAAGAATATGAGCACCCCCAAGCACTTAGAGTGAATGATTGTGAAGCTAAATAAATTGTGTTCACAATGAGATTGGTGTAGAAAGGGGTGGAAAGGAATTTGAGTAGGAATCAACTAGAGGAATAGTGATTCACCACCAAGGATGCCATTAACAACCTATGAAGCTCATAAATGAAGGTACAGTTGTAGATCTTGTGATTTTAAATCACTAATAACAATTTGAGGTTTTGGCAGACCCAACCTACCATGCTTCAACACCAATAGGTTCAAGATGGGCAAGAAGCGAAAGGGAATATGTCTGTAATAAAAAAGTCTAAAGCAGGCATGTATGGAGGTAGAAGTGGCCCCTGTAAGAACAATAACACTACTAGTAGAAAGGGTCAACATCGCACAAGTAAACCCTAAGGTGCTGACTAAGATATAGTATCAAATCATGCAATTTATACCAAAGGTCTTAGTGGGGGAAAATTGGCATTCATTTGTGCATACCTACTAGCTAAAAGAGTATAACCATCATACTTATATCCATGCACAAGACCTGGCATTAGATTAGATGGGAGATATAAGGAGAAAGATGAAACAAAGCATACCGCTATTTGACATCACCATTTGAGATAATTTGATAGCTTCTGGTGCAAATCAACTGGATGAGTTACCTTGATTTAGGAAGCCAGAGGAGATAATGAAATTAATTTTGTCACACATCCATGGTGACTACGTATACTTTGTGGGGAGGAACATGAAGATATCGATGCACCTCATTGGAAAGATAATTGGGCTGCCAAATGTCAAGAAAGACATCTATGAGATGATGGGTGATGATGAAGAGGTGGAGTGTGTGGAAAATCTCCTAAGTTACTTCAAGGGGGGATTAACCTTCCCCATCAAAGATTTCAAAGACCCAAACATGAAGGAGGCCTCATGCCTTGTGATCTTGAAACTCTATCTTGATGATCGATACATTGATGTGATAAAAGCTTACCTCTACATCACCTATCATATGGTGTAGAGTGTAAAATTTAACATTGCCAATTTTATGAAGAATGTGCTAGAGTGCCACAGAATGAAGGGGACCTTTAGGTGGGGCTACATTCTCATCCTGATAGTTATGGAGGAAATCAACATACCAGACGAGGATGAGGATAACTTTTGGGTTTTTATAGAGTACAATAACTCCTTGATGCAAAAATATAAGGACTTCACTTTCCCCAGTTCCTTCAACACAAAGTATAAGGTGTGTATGATGAGATGGTGTGAGAAATATATAGAGGTATTTAGGATTGAGTGGTGCATCCCCTTGGAGCTCCCTAAGAGCATGTATGGGATGAAAACCTTTGTTGTGATGCAATAATTCTATGTAGATTACCTAACATTGGTTGATGGCAACAAGTATGACTAGTTAAATCTCCCATATGATTTTTTTGGCCAAATATTTTAGGGATGTGCTCAGGAGGATTCCCAATGCATAATAATTGGACATTCTAGTAAGGAAACTAGATATGGAAATAAATAGGTTACAGTGCCAGTTTGTGCACCTAGATGAAAGAGCAATAAGGGATGAATAGGATGAGTCAGATTGTACCAACATCCACCCTCTTCAAGAAGTAATTATACTTGAGTAAATCCATAGGATTTACTATGAGATGAAGCCCAAGAGATAGGAATCTAGCTCCATCATCGAGCTTATCAATGACCTTCCCACCAGGATCAATGATAAAGGCACATCAACGCTGGCCAAAACAAGGAAGTCTCCTAAGAAGAAGGGGGAGACACTAGAATAAATAGAGGAACACATAAAGTTCAAAATTGCCTTAGGTGATGAATCCTCCCCATTAGCCTCGACTAAGAAGCACGTAAAATTTGCATTGAAAACTTCTCTGATCTTAAAGGAGAAGCAAAAGAAGCCAAAGTTCTCATCTACGATGGCCACTATCACCTTGGTAGACATAGAGGTGCAAGAAGAACTAGAAAAGAGGGAATAAGTGGGAAAGGGCATGTATATTGTGCTAAAAGAAGACTCCTCATCTAGAAAGAAAACTTTCCCACCACCCCAAAGTGAAGAGGCATGGTAAGAACAAGCTTGGAGGAAACTTGGCCTTAACGACATAGACATTCAGAAGGTGTGAGGGATTCAGAAGTGAAAAGAAAAAAGGAAGAAGGTAGGAACAATGAAGGAATAGAGTGAGAAAGTTGAGGCCAAAAGAAAGTGCCTAAAAGAAGGAGAAACATAAGAAGATCTTAGTGTGGTAGAATTACATGAGGCTCTCCAAGGTGGTATTACTATTGCACTGGGAGAAGCAAGACCATCAGGCACACTAACCAAAGAGGAGTTAAAGTGAAAATAGAAGGGCATGGGCCTCGATCAGAATCACATTGATGCAGTGATGGAGTTGTACCATAAGAGGGAGGCTGTGAGGACCAAGGGCATGATCTAAGCTGAAATTAATAAAGTGGAGGCTGAGGAGATAAGGGCCAAAGAGGAGAAAACTACCATGATCATCAAGAAGAGGAAGGTGAAAATAAAGAAGGCCCAAAAAGAGAAGGCCAGGAAAGAATAAGAAGAGAAGAGGGTTTTCATAGGCACAAAACCCATTAAAGACAAAATAGTAGAGACACCTAATGCCCACACTAGCCTAATAGAGGAAGCTATAGAATAAGCATGCCTTAGTACTGAAGGGGTGCTTAGGGATAAACAAGTGATGCTAGCACCTAAAAGGAACAAATAGAAGAAGAAGAAGAAGAAGCAGACAAAGGGGAAAAGTTCAAATAAGAATAACCCCTATAGGAAAGAGAGGAAGAAGAAGGCATCGAGGAATATAGTAGCTCAAGCAAAGAGGTGCAAGAGTAGAAGGAGCTGGCCATTAAGAAAGAGGAATTTGAGCCAAGCTACTAGGAAAAGGCAATGAAAGGATATACCATAGATGAGGACTTCTACATGTTGGAGTACATGCCCTCTAGAGCTACAACAATGTTGACGTGCCATTAAGTGTCATTCACACTTGATTTTTATATGTATGAGCCTCATTTTGAGGTACTAGCCAAGGAAATATGGAGTAATAAGAAGCCAAAATAGGGGCATGACTACCAATTGGTCAACCCTTGGGACACAAACCCAGTAATGTTGGCTAACACTCTCCTTAAGATGGCCTCTCAGGTGGCACAAAATAAAATTGTTAATGATGTTTGTGCCACCAAATGGAAAGATATTGTGGTTAAGGTTAAAGAAAAACTCAATGCCATGCAACTCAAGCTCAAGAAGTTGGTTGAGCGCATTGAGGAAGTAGATCCATCCCTTTTAGATGGTATTAAAACTTCTAATTTGTCTGAAGTTGTAAGGTGTTTGCATTGGTTGAAAAGATGTTCCCTCAAATGAAGCCAGTGCAGGAAGAACAAGAAGACCCTTATGAATTCCTAAAGAAAGAGCTAAAAAAAAATCTTGATGCAATTGAGGACATATTTATAAGGCTCGAAGAGCATGAAAATGATGTCAATTTCATCTTTTACAAATTTTGCACCCAAACATCAGTCATCATTGTGCACATCCAAAAGGCAAAGGGGGAGAAGGATGCATTCATGAAACAAGCGTTCACTATCAACAGGGTTGAGTGCACACAAATAATGGTGTAGGTCAACACATTAAGCACCCAACTGAAGACCCAAGAGCAAGATTTGGAGGAACTTTTTTCATGCCTTCTAGATTAAGGCAAGAAAGTAGGGAGCCATCCTTGATAGTAGGGTTTGAAAGGCTAACAAAAGGCTAGAATCCTTTTGAAAGGAACTAAATAACATTTACGTGCTCACACTTCAGGTTGCCTCTACAGAGATTGAGAGCACCATCAAAGAAATCAAGCTCATGATCTAGGGCATTGATGACTTCAAGGTGGAACTATAATAGAGCACATCAAAATTTTGCACAACCAAGGGATTGGAAGGATAGTCTAAGGGCAAACTAACATTTTTGTATGGGGTAATGTTGGGCCCCATTTCATACTAAGTATTGGATATGTGCCAAATTGATAACACCTAAGTGTGAGGAAACTATGTGGATGGATATTGTGTTTTATCTTCTAGAGACACCAACTGGATAGCGACTAATAACTCCAAGTAGCATTAGAAATTAGGCACACATGATAGTGACTAGCCATTAAATATAAGTGATTGTTTTTGAATCATGCAACATAGAGAAGTAGGATCATGAGACATTGAATGCACATTAAAGGCAAGGCATAGTGGAAGTGGTAAGATGTGTACCCCCAGTACTAGCTCAACAATTGGTGTGCCCCACACCCATGAACCTAGGATGCTCTGAAGCTTATAAAAGGAAGTTGATTCCAACTGAAGAAGAGGAAAATTGAGGAGTAGTGAAGCTCTAGCAAATTATTGCTAGAAGATTATTTAACTATTAGAACTCAGCTTGGATGCATTTTGACACTCCCCTTTGTAATGCCCAATCTTGCCTATGATATTGGGCCTTAGTAGTTTATGTTGAGCATTCACTCAATTTATGTCGACTATGTATGCATTATTGTTTAATGTGTTTAATGAATAATGTTGTGCACAAATATTTATTGGATAATGCTTTGTATTTAAATGTTTGTTGAATGCATACCATATTCTACCAAATATGTGATTAAGCCCTGTGAGATTTCACCCTGGTTCATTCATATTGGACCTGGAGGTGACAACGAGCCCTACATCAGATTAAGAAATACATAAAGTGTGATAAAGACCCTGCACCCCAAATGAAACCCGTGCCTAAGTGCAAGACCATGCTTAAGTCCTTTAACCTGATTCCTAGTTGGCCCTTAAGCACGTGAATGCCATTGAGCCTATGAAACACAAGACTTGAACCTATGAATGCCCAACTATCATTTCACTAACCTGAGCCCCTGAAGAATAGAGTTGTGCCCTGGCACAACTAGCCCAACATAGGCCCCAATCCTTTCTTTGCTGCACTTTGGGTGAGAACATAAGGCTTGTACCTTATGTATATTGATGCCATCATTGCCAAGTGTTAAATTTTGAACACCATAGGAATTGTTAAGGTCTGTACCCCCTGAAACAAGCCTAGATCAGACCTAGATAGCTAGGAAGGTGCGTGACTAGACCCATGACTGATTAGACCGACCTTACTACAACATATTTTCTAAGTACTAATTTAAAGGATGTTGAATTAAAATATTTAATGATAGACACATAAATCTATGCATTATTCAAGGATATAAATAAGTTCAGGCACTATATCTTGAGGAAAAAAATTCATGTTATAGTCCCAAACCTAGAGGTCAAGCTCATGCTCAACCAAAATGAACTAGGCAAAAGAAGGGACAAGTGGATGGAAAAGTTACAAGAGTTTGATCTAGAAATAAAACCAACCAATATGGTGAGAGGCCATGGAATAATCTAGCTAATTAATGAGATAAAACCACATATTTGGGTTAAGCAAGTCAATGTAGTCCATGTAGCTAGAGGAGAGTGGTATGATCAGATCCTTCATTATCTGCTCATAGGGACCTATTCCCTTGAGATGATGTTAGAACACAACTATCTACTGAGACGAGGGTATACTGATTCATTTAAAACCAATCCTTTAATATTTTTAAAACAAATTCAAAAGCATATACAGATTAAAAGATTAATGACAAGATCAAATACACACACAAGTACACATGACACTAGATTTATACATGGAAAACCCAAAGGGAAAAAATAGGATGATAATAACTACTAGAAGCTAATGTTTTAATCTAGCCTCATAGTTAAAGCCTCACTGGTTACACATTTAAGGGTACTAACCCTAAGGAGACACCAATCCCATAGTTTAAGAGCACCAATTCTAAGGAAGCACCAACTCTCTAATTGAAAACCAAATCAGCTGAACCTCACTAGTTACAATGTTTAAGGGAACCAACCCTAAGGAGACACCAAACCCCTAACTGAGCACTAACTCAGCTTGTCTGATGGCACCAACCAATCAGATCTATGGAGCTACAACTACAATATAAAAAATAGATTCATAAATGAATCCAAATCTATTCTTTTTATTACAAGTCTAATTTTTAATTGATCATGCTCTACACATTCTCTTTGTGCTTTTCTTCTCTTTACCCATCTGTCTCTATTTCTAGATAGATCTCTATTCGACACACTTCATCTCTCTCACTTTGCTCCTCTATGTCACTATATTTTTTGTTTGACACAATTCAAATGGCTCTAACAACATCTACCTATGTCCTTGTTGTCATATATATAATAAAATTATATAGGGTTATATATCTTCTATGTGTTCACATTCAGACTACAACACATCATGCCAATTATAGACATTAGTTTATTAAGACTTGAACTATTAGTTCTTGTGTCTCGATTCCATGTATCACACCATAATTTTAGGTCTCTTTACTATTTATAGCATCTGTTAGACTCAAGTTTTGATGCATAGAATATTTAATGTAGATTTGATTGGTTGGATTGATCAATCTCATTGTCTTATTAATGATTCATGGCTTACTCTCATGTTCCTACATGTTTCTCCACTTGATCATTGGAATTTAAACACTTTAAATACTGGCCTTTGATCTCTTTCTTCATGCCATCTCCAAGCTCTCTTGCTCTGTTAGATCTCTATATACTGCTAAACTTTAATGTTCCACTCTTTAAAATGCATCCATCGATCTCCATATCCTATCTCCCACGTGTTGTTATATATTTGAACTTGCATGAACTTTACTTTAATTTGGTCATTAAATTTTGACACTTTGACCTCATCTCATTGCTTCCTATATCTTTGTATCGCTTTCACTCTGTTAATATTTTCAAACCTACTCAATCTTTAACTTGTCACTATATCGATAAACATCAAACACTTTATAGAATTTGAGTCCATTCATTTTGTTGGATCTCCTTTTAACAATCACCCATGCACCGTCAGATCTTCTAACAAGTTTGATCATTAAATCTAACAAGATTATGCTCATTAGGTCTCTGTCTGATAAGCTCTACAAATGTGACACTTGTCACTTACATGCTCACTCAGAGCTCCTTTTAAAATTTTGACTTCATCATGCTCCATTAGATCTCCAATGTTCAATTAATCACAAATCATTGATCTTATAACTAGCTCTATATTTATCTTTGATAGGTTCACTCTCATTGGTCCTCTATCTGATAGACTCATATGCTTGTGACACTTGGCATTAGTGCATTCACTCAGAGGGACCTTTGACACTTTGAATTTTCTTCGATTCATTGGATCATTTGCATACAATGAAGCAATATATGTCAATCAATCTTGGACATATATTAAGTCTTAGACTTTGGAAAATATAAAGTCCTTTGATCATTACTCAGAGCTGGTAATTGCTAGGTCAAGGGACCAGTTTTTAAATAATGATATGGACTTAAGTTGTAACTTAAGTTACCGGTTCCTAGCTATACCTAGTCAATATTAAAATAGAAAGTTTTGTTGATGCCATGACTTAAACCCTTAAGGTTTTATTGAGAAACCCCATCCAATTTGAGAGAAAAGATAAATCAATTTTGAGCTCATTCCTTCTCAATTGAAGATGCAGTCCATATATTCAAGATGCTCAAGAAAAACTCATAATAGATCTACTATCTATTTCTTTTACAAATGTCCATAGATGATCTTTGTAAAAGCATGAAAACTTTGCATGACCTTGTGCAAATTTTGTCTAAGTGTGGAGACCATTTCATTTTGCCTAGAAAGCTAACTTTGCACCTACATAACTCTTATTTTGCTTAATCACATGACCTACAAGTTGATGCATTTGTTCCTCTTTCATATGAGATTCAATCCATATATCCATTTGGCCTTGAAGCCTTCTTATATGCAAGATATAACATTATAAAAGTGCCTACTTATCTTTTCTTGTTTGGACCCAAAATGTCTAGATGATCATTATGAAGAAATGGATGAATTCCATTCATGCACACAAGCATTCCAATCATACTTGAACTCTGATAGGATCACCATGATCACCATATTCATCCTTGAGCATTAATTAAATACTCATAATGTCCATTTTGACATCAATGACAATCATATTTCTAATAATCTCCCCATTTATCATTGATGGCAAATTAGATGCTTTGATCTTCTAATATTCAACTCCTTCTCTAGCATTGCTTGCATTGGATTCTAATAATTATGTACTGAAGCTTGTTCATACCAAAATTTTTCCCCCTTAGGCAATGGCATATTTGCCTAAACTCATCTTGGACACTTGCTCTGCTCTTCTAAACTTTTACAAAAAACATTTGTACTTTTTCTCCAAATTTTTACAAAGAGCTTTGCCCTTTTTCTCCCCCTTTGATATCAATGAAAAAGGGACTCATTTTCATTGTTTATCCAAAGTGTTCTCCCTATTTATCATATAGAGGAGTTTGTCCAAGAACCTGCAATCATCAAATCATTAGAAATTTACAAAAATATACATACTTGAGTTGCCTTTTCTCTTATTCTAGGGATCAACAAGGCTTTTATGATCCTTTCTCTGGACTTATGCTCCACCAATAGTCCTCTAATCCTAGGACCTAACCAATTACAAAGCTCCCACTTTTTTTATGCACGAGGATTCAATACACTATCTTATCACCTGACTTGGATTGTTCAAGTCATAATCTCAAATTGCTTGAGTTAACATCTATAGAAAATAACACCTTATCTTTCAATAATGACTGAAGCATCTCACATATGATCCTTTTCACATAATACATAGCTCCTCAAGCCATTAAAGCTATCTGAGTTAGATCCCCCTAACTCCATGGTATATACAACTTGTCATCTTCAGAACTCAGAGACCTTTTGCATGATTTTCTTTGTTAGGCAACATAGACAAGTCTAAAACAACATCCACCTATGCATTTTCAAATTTGCCACCACAGAACATACAACAGGCTCCTCTATTCTAAGCCTTCTTGATTCTGATAGACTGAACAATCTAGCCCCCCCTTACTCCACTGACCTACTAATGATCAATATAAGACTTTGTAACATAGGATAATTTATTCTATATCAAAATAGTATTGGTCTAAAAGACTAATCAATAATCTACATACCTCTGTAATGATTGGTATGATGATTTAGAACAAACACACTTACTTCCACACTTGAAAGTATCCATATCCTACCTTTAGAACTAGAGTCTATGAACACATTGTTGGCACACTCATTCTTTCCCTATAGAAACTACATACACAACACTTCTCTCATTTTGACACACCAAATTCAACTGGGAGTACTCATTTCTTATGTTTATAAAATTTTGAATAACACCACTTGTTTCTTTATAGAAAGGAGTCTCTTAAGAAGCATAGATAAAGACACCCTGATTCACAATGTCATAAAACAATGTCAAACCGTGAGTTACCCATAAATCCTCATATTCCTTCTCTTCCTTGGTCATCTTATGCTTTCTATTCTTCTTCTTCTTAGGATTAAGAGAAGTAACATGCTCATCCACTACAATGTTCTCCTTTTCTTCTATGATTGGATTGACATTACATGGAGACAACATGTGTCACACCTTTTCATATGATGAATCTTCCTTATAGCTTAGAATCTCATCACTAGGTGTAAAATACTAATGTTCTATACTGAATACTTACTCTATAGCAGCAAAATGTTTAATTGCATTTGTACATACCTCAAAACTATCCTTGACCAACAACTTGGACTTCTCCTTGAGTTTTGTCTTCTCATTATCAACATGTGTAGACATTGAGAGCTCTTGACATTTTCCAACCTCTATAGCATTATTCATCATGGATTGATATTTCACTTTCCATGCATGCTTGGATTGCTTATATGTCCTATTGGGCTTACTTTTCTCTTTTTCAGAGACTTGTGAACCTTTGTTCACACTAGGAGGCATGCTTTTCTTCACACTTTGTACTTTTATTATTTCAAAGCTTGTTCTACATTGTTTAGCCATGTGACCAAATTTTTTACAATTGTAGTACATTAAATTTGTATCTACCAAGGGTGAAAATGAATTTTTGCTTACAAATTTGGTTCTCCTTATAAGCAAACTAATTACATATATAACAGTAACCATAAAAAGATGAGGAATACATGGTCATAGCTTTTCTTTATGCAGGATGGGGAGTTCTCAACTCTTTATTTTTCAAGTTTCTTACCCTTGTGTAACCATCTGTATTAGCTGCCTTTGTCTTTTGCATCTTCCTTGAGTTTGAAGAGATGGACTAATTATTCTTTTTCCTTTCCTTAGGCTTATTTTTAGCTTTAGCCTTCTTCACATCAACATTTATTATGTTTGTCTTTGTATCCTTGCAAGCTTTCTCTTTCTTTGCTCTTGATCCTTCTACTTTGAAATTATCATATAACTTAACAAATCTACTAGTTATGGAAAATTTCCCCTTTTCATAACCAAGACCAGATTTCCCTTTTGATGGATTTCGAGAGTTGATCAATTCATCAAGAATGTCTGATCCTCCTATCAGTTTAGACCTTTGACTATTTTTTATTTAGACTTTTCAAGCTCTTTTTTCAAATCCACTATCTTTGTTTCTAGCCTTATACACTCATCAAATTTGAATTATAGTTCAATCTTGACTACATCTTCTATTCTTGCAGCCTCTTCAACCTGAGTCTTAAGACTTCCTATCATTTGATTATATCTTTCAATACTTTTGGATAGTTTTTCAATTTCTTTTTATCTAAGATTCTTCGGCCTTGAGTTATCTTTTCTTAGCTTATTAATCTCATCTAGAGCATAGATGAGTTCACACTCAAGGTCTACTTCTCCTTCCTCTTCTTCATCAAAGTCTTCAACTTCTTAATTTAGATCTACAAAATTTGATTATAATGCCATGACCAGGGATTCATTTGCCTCAACCACAAAGACACAATCATGGTCATCTTTTGAGCTATCACTATCATCCAATGAGTCACTATCTTCTTTTATATACAATATTTTCTTATTTTTAAAGAAGTTTCTCTTTTTGGAATAGTGGGGCTTCATAATTTTGCCATCCTCTTCTTGCTCAGAGTTATATTTTTTCTCATAAGGGCATTTAGTAGAAAAATGTCATACCTTACCACAGTTAAAACATTTAAAGGGTAACTTACCTTTATACTTTCCAGATCCTCTTTTCAATTTTCTGACAAAGTTGGCTTCTTCTTCATCAGTCTCCTCATATTTGGATGTAGATGCTTCTATTTTTGCTTTCCTAGATGCTTTAAATGCAACTTCTCTCTTAGAATTATGTGCTTCTCCCATTCTCATCTCATAGGCAGTGAAGGTTCCATGCAACTCATCAATAGTAAGATTATCTATATCTCTTGCAACCTCTATTGTAAAGATTTTAGAATTATACCTTGATGGCAAAGATCTTAGGACCTTTTTGACAATGATTTATTATTTCATTTCTTCTCTAAGGACTCTAATTGCATTGACTATTTCATCTACCTTGAGGAGGTAGTCTGCAATCTTCTCTTCTTTAATCATTTTAAGACTCTCAAACATTCCTCTATATGTTTGTAGTTTGGCCTGCTTTACTTTGTCATCACCTTCGTAGATGCTCTTCAACCTTTTTTAGATATCTTGTGCATTTTAAAAATGCATCACTTTAACAAACTTTGATTTGGACAATCCATAGAGAATAACATTATTTGCCTTGTCATTACTCTCATATGCCTTCTTGGTAGCTTGATCAGTAGGAGTTGTAGCAAGAGATATATATCCATTTACTACAAACATACATACATCAAACCCTAATGAGGATAAGTATGATTCCATTATTTTTATCCATAATGCATAGCTAGATCCATCAAAGATAGGTGCTTTGTTTGATGAAGATCTTTCCTGACTAGCCATTGTGTTCACTATTCCAAGCTTTACCTACACTGATTAACCTTGTTTCAAAGGAACCATAGGCTATGATACCAATTTTTACAACATAAATATCTAATGAGAGGTGGGTGAATCATTATATCAACTAAAACCAATCCTTTAATCCTTTTAAAGCAAATTCAAAAGCATATGCATATAAAAGATTAATGCAGAGATCACATACACACACAAATACACATGACACTAGATTTATACATAGAAAACCCAAAGGTAAAAACCATGATGAATAGCTTCTAGAATCTACTATTCTAATCCAGCCTCATAGTCAAAGCCTCATTAGCAAAACCTCATTGGTTACACATTTAAGAGCAATGACCCTAAGGGACACCAACACCCTAATTTAAGAACACCAACTCTAAGGAAGCACCAGTTCCCTAACTGAACACCAACTCAACTTAACCTCATTGGTTATAATGTTTAAGGGCACCAATCCGAAGAAGATACCAATCCCCTAACTGAGCAACAACTCAGCTTGTTTGATGGCACCAATCAATCAAATCTATGGAGCTATAACTCCAATATACAAAATAGATTCATAAATGAATCCAACTCTATTATCTCTATTACAAGTCTAATATATAATTAATCATGCTCTACACTTTCTATTTGTGCCTTTTTTCTCTTTACCCCTCTATCTTTATGTCTAGATATGTCTCTATTTGACACACTTCATCTCTCTCACTTTGATCCTTTGTGTCGCTATATTTTATAGTTGACACAATTCAAATGTCTCTAGTAGCATCTAATTATGTCCTAGATGTTATATATAAGAAAATGATCTAGGGTTCCATATATTCTATGTGTTCACACTCAGACTACAACACATAATGCTGATTCTAAACTTTAGTTTATTAAGAATTGAACTATTAGTTCCCACATCTCAATTTAATACATCACACCACAATTTTATGTCTCTTTACTATCTATAGAATTTTTTAGACTCAAGTTTTTATGCACATGCTCTTTAATATAGTTTTTATTGATTATATCGATCAATCTCATTGTCTGTGTCATGATTTATGGATTACTCCCATGTTTCTGCATATTTCTCCACTTGATCATTAGAATTTAAACACTTTAAATACTACCATTTGATCTCTTTGTTCATGCCATCTCCAAAATATCTTGATCCATCAGATCTCTATATGCTACTAAAATTTAATGTTCCACTCTTTAAAATGCATCTGTTGATCTCCATATCCTATCTCCCATGTGTCATCTTTGAACTGGCACAAATTTTACCTTGACTTGGTCATTAAAATTTGACACTTTGACCTCATCTCACTACTTCTTATATCTTTAGATCACTTTCACTCCATCAATCTTCTTGAACTTGCTCGATCTTTAACTTGCCATTATGTTGATAAAAATCGAGCACTTTATAACATTTAAGTCCATTCAGTCTGTTGGATCTCCTTTGCATGATCACCCATGCAATGTCAAATCTTTTGATAAGCTCAATCATTAACTCTGACAAGATTATGCTCATTGGGTGTCTCTATCTAACAAACTCTTCAAATGTGACACTCGTGACTTGCATGCTCACGCAGAGCTCCTTTTGACATTTTGGCTTCATCGTACTCTGTTGGATATCCAATGTCTAATTAAGTGTGAACCATTAATCTTCCAACTAGCTACATATTTATTTTTGATAGCCTCACTCTCATTGGTCCTCTATCTGATAGACTCATGTGCTTCCGACACTTAGCATTAGTGCGTTGACTCAAAAGTACCTTTGACACTTTGACTTTGCTTCACTTTATTGGATCATTTACATACAATGAAGTGATATCCATTGATCAAGCTTAGACATATATTAAGTCTTAGAATGAGAAAAATATAAAGTCCTTTGATCATTACTTGGAGCCAATAATTATTAGGTCGAGGGGCCAGTTTCTTAACTAGGATATGGACTTAAGTTTTAACTTAAGTTACAGGTTCCCAGCTAGACCAAGTCAACATTAAAATAGAAAGTGCCTATTGAAACCATGACTTAAACCCTTAGGGTTTTATTGAGAAACCCTATCCAACCTGAGAGAAAAGATAAATCAATTTTGAGCTCATTCCTTTTCAATTGAACATGTATTCCATATATTCAAGATGCTCATGAAAAACCCATAATAGATCTACTATCTATTTCTTTTGAAAATGTCCATAGATGATCTTTGTAAAAGCATGACAACTTTGCATGACCTTGTGCATATTTCGTCTAAGTATGGAGTCCATTTAATTTTACCTAGAAGGCTAACTTTGCACCTACATAACTCTTGTTGCGCTTAGTCACATGACCTAGAAATTGATGCATTTGTTCCTCTTTCATATGAGATTCAATCCATATATTCATTTGGTCTTGAAGCCTTCTTATATGTAAGATATGTCATTATAAAAGTGCCTACTTATCTTTCCCTATCTGGACCCAAAATGTTTAGATGATCATTATGAAAAATTGAATGAATGTCATTTATGCACACAAGCATTCCAATCATCGTTGACTTCTGATAGGATCACCATGATCACCATATTCATCCCTAATCATTAACGCCATGCTCATAATGTCCCTTTTAACATCAGTGACAATCATATTTCTAATAGATGAATAGAGAACACAGGTGAACTTTGAGGTTCAAGTCTACCCATTACATGATAAAAGAGGGAGTCCTTTACCATAAAAAATATGAGGGAATCTCCCTAAGATGTGTTTGAAGAGAATTATTTGTAGATATCTTAAATAAATTGCACAACAAATTAGGCAGTGGTCATCCTTTCAGAACCATAACAACCCATAAGATCTTGAGAATGGGGTACTATTGGCCCACTATTTTTAGAGATGCCCATAACCATGTTAGGACCTAACACAAATGCCAAGTCTTTGGGAAGAGGGAGGATAATGCTACTATGCCACTACACTCTCTCATTGAGGGCCATCCTTTTGCACAATAGAGCCTCAACTTCATTAAGGTGATCAATACCAATTCTTTAAAATAACATAAGTTCAACCTTATCGCCACTGATTATTGTACCAGGTGAACTAAAGTGATGGCCACCAAGAAATCTAGAGCTCAATATGTCATTAAGTTTCTATAGGAGTATGTACTAACTAGATTTAGTAATCCCATATGTTTGGTCAGTGATAATGGCCTAACTTTTCAATCAATTGAATTCATTGAGTGGGCCTATGATAATACAATAACAATTAAGTCTTCTTCAAACTATTACCCCCAAGGGAATGGAGTAGTTAAATATACAAACAAGAACTTGATAGATGCCATTAAGAAGTTAGCCCAGGATAAGCCAAGATGGTGGCACCTTCTGTTGGAATATGCATTATGGGTAGATATAACAAAATAGAAACATGACCTCAAGACTTCACCTTTCCTAATGGTGTATGGATGATAATCTATTTTCCCCATTTCCCTAAAACTCATAACCTATCAATTTATCTAAGACTACATGGAAGATGATCCAAGAGTTCAGTCTAGATTGTTGGAAATAATCGAGCTTGAGGATGCAAAGACTGAAGCACTATAAAGCTTCAATAAACACCTAAACAATGTTAAAAGGTGGTTTGAAAAAAGATGCAAGATCAAGGCCTTTTTAATTTCAGACCCAATTATCCTATGGGATAAAGCTCATGAAAAAAGGATCCAACACAACAAGTTCACTCCCTTATGGATTGAACCATATCAATTGTTGAAGATTTTTGATAATATCAAGTGTCAAATATTTTAGGTAATAATACCTTCCATTTCAAGGACCTTGAGGTTAATAACCCAGCCTTCCTAGTCAACAAGTAGTTTTTGAAGCACTACTTCATAGATGATCCCATTGAGAATATCTCTGAGTAACACCAGATGTTGTGATAAAGGTAAAATTATTATAAGTTTTACTACTTTCATAGTTTTCCTTCTTTTTGTCTTTTAATATCATTAGGGTTAGTTTTCATGCTTTCTAGATTAAATTTTCTTGCTTCCAAAATTTTGTTTCCTTAGGTCAACTTCCCTATTTTCTAGAGTAGGTGTCATTTTTTTTAGAGTAGCTTGATTGACTCCTTTTTGAATAATTAAGATAATATTTTATATTTAAGACCCTTTGGGATTCAATTATGCCACAAGAAATAGACCATGGCCATTTCACAATTAAATACTCTTATCAGGTACGTAAAAGTTACTCTCATTACCACATGCAAATTAAGAATTTTTTTTATTCCTTGGGTCAAGCATGTTTTCCAAACTAATACTTGTTTTTAAATAATACCCATTGATATGGAGACCATTGGTAGGGACATTATGGGAAATTGAATTTTACTTCTCCCATACACTAGATCACAGTGGTCCCTGACCCTCTCCCCCATTTGTATTTAAAAAAAAAAGGGAGGATCAATGTATCCTAAAGAGTGACCAAATGAGCCTAAATAAAAAAAATTAAAGTTTAAAGACTCACATGATGAAATAAGATCAATGTATCATGCATCATGCAAGTTTACGAAGGAAGAAAAAGGGGAATAAAAGGTAACTCTGTTGAGGATATAAATGCCTAACAAGCAACAGAGCAATGCTTGAGCCCCTAATTTATTTTTATGCTTCAAAGAAGCCATTTTGAAACCTATAGTTTATTCTAAGTCTTTGATAGAATTTTCAAAATAAAGATAAAATAAATCACTCCACCACACATAGACTTAAGGTGTAAGCAAGGCTAGTATGTTGCATGTAGTCTTGAGAACTTTTTTCATGTTTCTAGTTTAATTATCTGTCTGTGGTATGATACATGTTTAATTATAATTTATAAACAAAGATTATAGATTCTTTAATACTCGAGAGTATTTCCACTGTGAGTCACCATTTTTTGTGTCCCAACATACCCCATTTTTTTAATAAACAAAGACCCACTTTATTAAATAGTTTTCCTTCTTTCAGAATTTGTGAGGTAACCTAAGCTTGTTTCTTGAAAATCAAACTGACGTAATGAGACTTCTATTATTTCAAACCAAATCTATGCTCAAGCTTGTCTCTATTTACATCTCCAGCCTTTAGTTTATTTTGTGTATGTCTGTCTAAGTCTTTTTAGAGTCAAATTAATTCATGAGAGTAGTTCACTTGTTTAATTTGAAAGAATGATGAATTTTTTTAGACTAACTGACTTACATGTTTGTCAAGGTTTTGTTGCTTTGTGGTTTGCCTTATGCAGATGGTTCTTTACTTAGAATTCTTTATACTTTTCACCTAAACCCATGCCAAGTCATCAAAACTTTCCATGTGGCATTACCTCACTCCCCCAAAACCCCAAGGGCAAGAAAAGTATGCTTTATACTTTAATGTTATAAAAATGTTTTATACCACTAAGTGTCACTATCCTGCTCACCTAGTGACTGGCAGATTGAAGTGTAGTGTACGAAAGTCTCAGGGTTTACAGAGCAGTGACAGGTATCCACATGTCACGATCCTACTTGCCTAATAACTTATAGAATGAAGTGTAGTGTATAAAAGTCCTATGGATGGTAAAGTAGTGACAACTATCTATATGTCATGATCCCACTCACCTAATAATTGACATAGTGAAGTTTAGCATATGAAAACCTTGGGAATTTTGGGGTAGCGACATTCATCCACGTGTCATAATCCCATAGACCCATAGTTGTTAAAGAAACCTAAGAAGTTTCTAAGTTACCTGGGTGAGTAGAGTATTGAGATATAGCCATGTGTCATCATCTCACTCACATCGAGTCTATACAGTGATAACAGAGGGTAGATTACTCTCAAGACCAATAAAGTGGTGACAACTCTCTATGTGCCATGATCTTGCAAGCTTGAGGCTATAAATAAACTAGTCAACAAAGAAAGAGCCCACATAGTAGTAATATGATGCTCTTCAGGGAAGAAGAATGTTTCCAAGTGTCAAATGGAGGTGACAAAGTACTTAGAGCGAAAGTGAGAGAATCCACCTAGTGCTAAGGACTATAAAAGGTGATGACACTTTACCAAACAAATTCAAAATATGAAAATAGAAGAAAGTAAAGAAAGACAAGGCCATTGGTGCCATCAATCCACATGAATTGGCTAATTGAGTTCATTCAATTCAGTAGAGGTGGAAAATCTAAAAGTAATATATATGATCAACAAAGTTAATTACAGATACATTACCATTTAATGAATAACTACTAGTACAAATTTGAGCTCTTTGATGACTAAAAAATTCCATAATGTTAGAGAACCAAAGCTCTTAAGTGCAAAATAATGGCTTTTACTTCACAACTTCCACTACCCCATCTACATATTCCATTGTAGGCCCTGAGAAGTACATGGATATAAGGTTTGATGAAGCTACCCTCAACCATGAATTCAAACATTATTCCACTATATGCGAGGAAATCAAAGCAACAAAACCTTGTGTCCCTAGAGATAAAATCTCAAGTTTTACATGAAGAAATAGGGAGGACATGGTGGTAATAAAATTGGTAGGCTTATATGATGCTACAATAAAACCTGAGGTAATGTCATACATTGACTTGTAATTTGATTTATTTGTGGATACCCGAATTTATGGAAAAATCCTACATTTCTGCTAATGTAGCACCCCATAGACATATATTAGTGGGCATGATTTTGAAAAATACTATAAGCTCCCCCTCTTGAAATGGCCTATAATGAAGCCCTAGTTAAATCATGGATGTATGTAAAAAATGCAACCAACAAGTTATGAGAATGGGTTAGTAACCCTAGTACCTTCATAATAAGGGGCCCTATTTATATTATTCCCATTTCCATCTTCAAGCCTAGAATTTTAATTGTTATGGATTTGCTAAACTAAATTTATAGTTATCCTAGTATTACCTACGTTAATGAGGTTTGGATTCCCCTGTTGGACACCATCCTCACTTCTACCAAGGTCATAGCTATTGGTGAGATCCTTAGTACCAATTTGATTAGCCAAGTCCTCAATTCAAATAACAAACTAGATGACAAATTCTATATGATGTTGTATCTGGTAGGTGCTAAATATGGACTGTTCACTCAGTGTTCAAGGAAACCTTGGGAGCCATTAACTAAGTATCTTAAGAACTAGATTTATGATGGGTTCAATGTGTACATAAAACCCACATCAACAATGACTACAATATAAGCGATTGTATAGAAGTGGAATTCTAATGTGAAGTTATTTAAACTTTATAAATAATTACTCTTCTTATAGTAAGACAATTATTGAGCTCTTTTAAGTGTTAGATATGTTAGACTAGTTTCAAGGTTTTGAAAACATGTTACAAATAAGGAAAACAAACACAATATGAAAGAGAGATAAACAAGAGATACCTTGGAGAAACTCAATGTGAGAAAACTCTAGTAAGAGTGAAGCCATGCTTCCTCATCTTCACTATGTTTTGTAGTTTACAAGATTTTTTTTTCTTGGGATTATAAGGACACCAACTTCTCAATTGCTTCTATACTCATAATGACGTTTGCACTCTTCAATGTAAGACTTGCTTCTTTAGCAAGAGAGACATTGAACTCAACCATCTCATTTTTGGAGTCTCTAATTCAAACCTTCTTTACATCTGAATGAGTTTTCTACACTTTACAAAGCTCCCATTCACTCACTATGCTGTCCCTACTATAAATTACACATCTCTGAACTAACTATTCCATACACAACACAAAGTCAATGCATCAATGTATATGATTTAAATCATTGAATGACTTTTATGAACTCTAAAGGTTCACATACATGCACAAGAACACTCCTTAGGCTCACACAAGAAGCCCAATTGTCATAAATTGAAGCCAAAAAGCCTCCATGTACCTTGAACTTTCTATGCAAATGTAACCATCACTATGGGTAGGCTGAAACCACTGAGGTGGTTACAAAATTACCACTAATAGTTGTGAAACTATTGTGGTGGTTGCAAAATTATCAAGTCAATTTTTAAAACTATTGGGGTGGCTGTAAATTGCCACTATATGTAAACCAATAGTTTCACAATATGTAAGGTCCTCTAACTTCCACTGGCCATAACCATTACATAATAACTAGAAATCACATACCCCCTTTTTAAATTAAATTACCTTTTGAGAAGAACCCAAATATATACTCTAATAATAATTTTGATGTCAACTATATTTTGTTTAAACTATTATAATATAAATTATCTCTTTTCTAAAACTCAAAATGTTGTAGATAACTTTATTTTGTAGTTGTTTGACTTATCAATTAAATTAGATGATTTTATTAATCCAAAATTCTAATAATAAAGAGAAGAAATAAGAAAATGCTCCAAAACAAAGAAAACGTTTTACCAATAAAACTTAAATTGAACAGCTGATCAACAAACATAAAAAATATAACCTAAAATTGATACAATTTTACAATAAATAAATTAGTAAGGACCCGTTTTACATCTACTACAATAATATCTTAAAAAAGATTCACCCATAAAATGATAATATCATAATAGATTTGAACCACAACAAGAAGATGAAAGATCATGATTATGCTTCATTCCTTCAACTAATAAAATTATATTTGACTCGGCTAGTGAAGAACATTTAGTGACATTTAGACTATTTTAAAAAATGTCAATGACATTTAGCATAGTTTTGAAAATGTCAATTTGACATTTAGCATATTTCAAAAAGGTCAACTTCACATGTGATTGGCATAGTCTAATTATTATTAGTCTACTCGGAATATTAGTAGCTTCTAGACAAGACTAAATCAATCACAAATTTGGTATGAAGTCGTTGATTTTTTTTTAATAATGTGGGCAAATACATAGAAAAAATTGGATTCATTAACATGCACATATTTGAGTGCGAAAATATAATATAATGTAAGCGCACAAGAAGTGAGTCAACTCAATCACCAACCCTACTGGAAGGTAGGAACAAATCACAAATCCTAATGTACAGCCGACATTCATGGCTTAAACATTATCCTAAATTGTCTGAATCGCCATTTTGACTAAGCGAGCAATCTTTTGAGTAGGATTTTTTTTTTCAAAAAATTTTATGATTGGAATCGGTTATTATTATTATTATTTTTTAAAATTTAAGTTTGGAGGCTTACATTAATTATTTATATATATATATATATATATATATTTTTTTTAACTCTCGTTACATTTAAGGTTTTGATTGGAGATTGTATCCACTATAATCCATTTTCATTTCAATCAAATCTATATAAAATGAGTGAAATCTTTAAAAACAAAGTTTTTAACTACTAATTTTCAACTGAAAATATTCAACCACATACGAAACATACTACCAACTACATCCAGAATAACAAATATTTTAATACCACCGTGCTATCTATGACAGTCAGATTCCATACAATTTCAACGCTTATAATTGTTTCGTCACTATATAATAGGGGCGGATCATACTAAGACTGCACTCATCCCAACTCTTTTAGGCTTGTATTGAAAGGTACCAATGGCTCTGCTTAAGAGCATTATTGCATATACAGTTATGGTTCTGTGCTGGAATGCCGTTTATGGGCAGCTGAACTCATCATTTTACGTAAAGACATGTCCGAGGGCCTTGTCAATAGTGAGGGTCGCAGTACAGCAAGCTGTGGTCACAGACAAGCGAATGGGAGCATCGTTGCTTCGTCTTCACTTTCACGACTGTTTTGTCAATGTAATAATAATTTCTGTATCTGGGTGACCATTTTCACTGTGATCACCGTATTAAGATTGTCTGCGTTTGGGGTTGGTTGCCAATTGCAGGGTTGCGACGGGTCTGTACTGTTGGACGACACCTCCAATTTCACGGGAGAAAAGAGTGCAGGACCAAACGCTAATTCACTGAGAGGCTTTGAGGTGATAGATAACATCAAAGCTCAACTCGAGAAAGCCTGCAAAGGAATGGTGTCTTGTGCTGACATTTTGGCAATTGCTGCGCGTGATTCTGTTGTCCAAGTGATTATTCCTCCATACCTTTGGCATTCTTCCATTGATTAAGAATTCTCTTACCATCTGGTTACCATTTTTGTTCAAAATTTAGATATATAAAATAATTTTACTCGATGATAATGATTTATTAGGTATTATATTTATTAAAAAAAATATTATTAAGAAAAAAGTTGAAAGTTTTATCATTCCTCTACTATTAAAAATGTTTATATTGATTTAAAAAACTATCTAATTGTTATTTTTATTCAAAACTTAAATATATATAATTCCTTAACTATCATATTTATTATAAATTAATATTATTTTATTTTATTCTAATATTTTATTATGAAATTGAAAACATACATTATATTTCTAAACATCTTAAAATGTTTACAACTATATTTTGGTTGGTGTAACACCAAACCAAACTAGAATGATGGATTGTTTTGAATATACATATTTAATTTTGATGATTCTTCTTCTTTTATCTTAACTTTTGGTAAGAGATTTTTCTTATTAATAATTTTTAAAAATAAAATATAACGGAAAATTTAAAAATAAAATTATAAATTTAATAATTTATAATTATGATGATAAGAGTAATATACAATAAAAATTAAAGTTGATTGTGGAGTGTTACAATGTAAAATATCAATAAAAATAAATTTACATTAATTTAATATTAATTTGATTGTCATATGAAAGTTTTTTCTTGCTTAAAAAAAGTAAAAAAAAATAAAATAAAATTGAATATAGAATTGAGTATAGAGGTTTTTTTTTAAAATTAAAAAAAATAAAAAAATTCAACATAATGGTAGAATGATATTAAAGTTATCTATTACTACTTAATTAAAATTTTGTAGAAAAAGTAATAATATCAGTAATCAATATAAATTTTTTAATAAATCAATCATCTTAAGATTAATATATTTTATCATTTTCAAATAAATTAATTTAAAAAATTTGATTGTTATAATAAATTTAAGAAAGTTTTTAGAAATAATTTATTCTTTTTTCTATTTTACAATTCTTTTTCATTTATATTTTTAATAAAAGTTTACCATTATTTATGCCCTTCACATTTTATCTGTAATTTGGTTGGCACTTTGAAACTTTTGTTTGGTGAGCGTTTGGAGCTTTTATTTGATACCTCTTGTTATCTATAATTTGGTTGGTGCTCGGAGCTTATACCTCTTGTTATGATTGATAGATATTAATAAAGGGAGGAGGCAGATGTTAATAAAAATTGATAAAAATTAATTTTAAAAAAACATAATGTGGGACATTCCAATTAAAATATTTCTCTAACAAATTTAATATAAACAAAATACTTTCAGATGAATCTTAATATTTTAAGTAAATAAATTTATTACATTGATAGCAGTAACCTTCGAATTTCAGAAATTGTACAGATTGTTTATATTTGTGCTATCTTCATATTTGTTAACTGTGTTATTTTTGTTCCTCTCTAATCCCATGATCATCTACTTGCTATTGCAGTTAGACTTCAATTTTATTTTTCTGATATAGAGACCATTAATTACTGCCATAACACAACCAAAAATTTAAGAACTTTTAAAAATTTGTATTTACAATTATTAGCTGGGAGGTCGAACATGGACGGTAATGCTGGGAAGGCGAGATTCAAGGAATGCAAGTCAAAGCAGTGCAAACAGCAACCTTCCACCAACCACTTCGAGCCTCACCAATCTCATCTCATTATTTCAAGCTCAGGGACTATCTCCTAAGGATATGGTTGCTCTTTCAGGTGAGCCAAATTACTATTGTTATTTAGAAATTAAATTATTTATTTTCGGATAAGTTTATCCAGCATTTACAAATTCTTAATTTTTGTTGGATAATTAATCATAATTTTTTTTATAGTAAATTTTATGATTCATAGAGAATGTAAAACCCTACTAATTTATGAGTATTTGTTAAGCTAATGCTTATCTTCTAACCCCATACTTTTTTTCTGTTTATACATATCAGGTGCTCATACTATTGGTCAAGCTCGGTGCATCACATTCAGATCACGAGCCTACAATGAATCCAACATAGACAGCTCATTTGCCGCTTCTCTGAGAGCAAAGTGCCCCAGCAGTGTTGGAACCGGCGACAACAATCTCTCACCTTTAGATGTCGCCACTGCCAATTCCTTTGACAATAACTATTTCAGAAATCTGAGAAGCCAAAAAGGTCTTCTCCACTCTGATCAGGTTCTAACTAACGGATCCACAAATGCTCAGGTTACTACCTACATTAACAATCAAAATGCCTTCTTCAGTGACTTTGCTGCTGCCATGGTGAAAATGGGAAACATCAAGCCTCTCACAGGAAACAGTGGAGAGATACGCAAAAATTGCAGGAAAATCAACTGAATATCTGCTCCCACCATTTTTATATTTCATCGCAGCTTTCTCGTGATAAAAATTTACCTACCTCGGAGCAGGTACCTATAAATAATGTGATTAGTGAAAACCAAATGTTTGTCCCTGTATTCAATCTCGGTGGAAACAATGGAGTAAATTGTTTGGAGATCTATTTATTAACCACATCGCGTCCGCCTATCTAATTACGAAAATTCTGGTGTTTTTGCCATTTTGTTTCCGTCGAATATGTATGTGTAATACAGATCAATAACCAGCATCAAATTCATGTACAATACACCAATATTGTCTTATTAAATATCTAACTCCATTAAAACAAGCAAGTATATAGGGTTTAAAGGTGTATTTTGAATATGATATTCTAATATATTTGTAATCTAATTTTAAAATTAGAAATGTAATATTATGTTTATCAGAATTTATATTAAAAAATTTAGACGTAGTCAAAATCGGATGTATAGAGTATTGGGAGCAATTTAGAGAATCCTCAAGAGTGTCTAATACTTCAGAGAATCTCCAAGAATGTCTAATGCTTCATATGGGTGATAGGTAAGGTCCAAAAGAAGTTGATGGTTGTGTTAACTTGGTTATGATTTCTTATTTCCTTGTTCCAATCTACACACTGTGATAATATTTCTTTTTTATAATATGAAAACTCCAATTCACCTCCTATTTCTTAAGCTTAATAACTTTTAGGGCCCCATATTATTCCTAGTGAATATTGTCACTATCTTATTATTTGTTAAGCCCCAAAGGGTGAGAACTGATATATAAATAATGTTGAAAAATACAAGTTGCATAAGTGAAATGAATTGAGATTACAATTTGTGTTTATAAGGCCTTATGTCATGTGCCAAACGTGACACAAGAGAAATTCTATCTTTAGACAATGACGAATGCTCTGATGATTGCATAATATCTTTTGAATGTATGTTGCTACTTAATAAAATGCCAATAATGTTCTTTACATATCTTTTAGTTTTAAATGAACTATAATGTTTTTATGTTTTATAAACAATTGAATTTAAATTAGGACTCTGTTGGTATGCAAATTGACAATTAATGGTTAAAAGTGAAAAAAGTAAGACAAAGAGAACGAGTGCACTTTAACTTAACAAAGAGCCACATCAAAACCCAAAATCATTTGGGACACTCTAAAAATATGTCAAGAGCATTGGATGCTTCACACATGATTTAAAGTGAAACATGAGAGAGAAATGGTAGAGAAAGTGGGGGACGCAAGAGGCTAAGAAGAAGAGAGAGGACCATCAAAGTTAAAAAACATGTAATTAATTGTCGAATATATGATACACAAGGACTTCTTTAGTCTGCATAATAAGTTCTCTTTCCCTTTCACCTTGAATCCATCATGTTTCCACATGTAGATTTATTTTTTAAGCTCTCCATGGATGACCATTGTCTTCACATCCATCTATTCTATCTATAGATCGAGCTCAGTAGTAATGGCTAAAAGAAACCTATATGAAGTTATTTTTGAATTTGGAGAAAATGTCTCACCAAAGTCAATTCCCTCAATTGAAGAAAATCCTTTTGAAACCATGTACCTCTCCATTTTTATTTTTTATTTTGATTCCTTTTGAAAACTCACTTGTAACATACATGTTATCATCCAGGAGGTAGATTCATCGAATGCCATGTCTCATTCTTATCCAGAGACTCCATCGCTTCGTTCATAGCCTTCTTCACATACTTGCTCTTTGCATAAATCAATGCATCCTTCATTATCTTGGGTTCATCAGTATTAGTCACTAATAATAGGTTTTCAAAATGAAATTCTAATGGACTATACCTTTTAGCACTCTATGCAACCATTCTAATTTCCTTATACTAGGAGTAGTTGGCTCCTCATCTTCTTGTGACTCTTGTGACTCAACATCAATCATACCACTCTCAGACACCGGATATTAGAATTATACATCAAATTGCATCTTTTATGTTTCTTACTTTGGTTATTCATGGCCAAGAACCTTACACTATACCTACCTAAAGACTATTTCCAATTATAGATGGCCTTCTTCATTTGGGGGTTCTATAGCTTGTAATATTTGATGCCACCTTTATACCCAATGAAGATGCACTTTACAAAATTTGATTCAATATTTGACATCTTATCTTTTGGAATATGAGAGTACACCTCTCAATAAAAATTAGGTAGATGTTTCAAGCATAGATTATTATTAGTTCACACTTATTATGAAGTCTTGTCAACTATCAATGATGTAAGGGATCACTTGATTAAGTAAAAAGTAGTATTCACTGCTTTAACCCAAAATTTCTTCTCCAAATGATCACCACTAAGTACACTATAAGGCTTTGTCCATCAATGTTCTATTCATCCACTTTGTGAATTCATTCTATTGCAGAGTATATGGAGTCATATTCTTTCTTTGAATACCACTCTACTTGAAAAATTCATCAAATTAATTTTATAAATACTTACCCCAATTATCCATCTACACCACCTTTATCCTCCTCTTTATCTAGTTCTCCAACAAAGATTTGAATTCCCTGGATTTATTGAGAACCTTAGTTTTTTCAGGATGACGTATAGTTAGGTCTTGTGACTATGGTCATCTATCAAAATAAAATAAAATATAAACATAATCAGCGATAGGATGCCCATGAGTCCACACACATTAATTTGGATCACTTTAATTATTTCACTTTGTTGTGTAGCACCCTTGGTTAACTTTACCTAACTCCACTTTCTATAAATATAATGGTTGTAAAAGTTGAAAGCCATAGGACAATTTTTCATCCCTTTCACAATATCCTTACTCCATAACACGCATATTATTTCTCAATAATATGGCCTAGCCTTTAATGCCATAGCATTGTTTCATTTGTTAGAATTAATTTACATGTTCCTTTTGCAACCTTCGGCTCAAGAACAATAAAGTTATTACTTCCATTACTCATCATAGTCACATCAAGCTTGAAAATAATAGTTGCATGTATTCCCCTTGCCAACACCATGGATCCAAAAGCCATTTACACCCTTATTTATTGAATGAGACATAGAAACTACCATCATTCATCTTGATCAAATAGATCAAAGTCATTGCAAGGCCAAGAATGTGCAAAATAGGTGGGATAATTTTTGTCCTCCTATATCTATATCTCAATTTTAATCTTCCTCTCCCTATTATTTGATAGGTTAATTTGTCTTCTAAAAGACATCACCACCATCATATTCTTCAAATTCATAAAACCAATCCTTCTCATGAGTCATATGATAGGATGCTTCATATTCAATCGTCCATACATCATTGCATGAGTGAAATCTTGTGGATACATGATATACATCTCTATCTCCCTTGTTGGACATCTTCTCACTTAAGGATTGCACAGTGTGTCACAATTTTCCCTTCTCCACCTTCTTTACTCTACATTAATTTTTGAAATATCATGTATTGTTGTAGTTCTAACATTTATTCAAGTATATATCTAGAGTCATTGATACAACCTTATAATAAAGAACATCTCCCAAATATTTTGCTTGCCTCATTATTGTGAGAAACCTCATACAATGATGAAATTATTAGTCTTATATATGTTCATAAAATTTCACATCATCTCCTTTGATAACAAAGCTACCACTACATATTTTGACTCAGCTCTAATGTAGTTATGGTGATGGCTATCACCAAATTATTGCATGAGTCTAGAAAAGGATCAAAGTAACATGATATAGTTTTATTCATCTTCCATCTTCATGTCCACGAATTTAAACCAACTAATTTACCATAGTGTTAAAGCCATTCAAGTGCTCTTTAGAAAATGAGTCACCATCGTGTATTTATATTCATTACAATTTTTTTGCATGAAATATTTTACTATTAGTGACTTGATCAATTACAACATGCCCAAATTGTCCTATACAAGCTTTGTAATTTTTTTAACAGATTCATTTAATAAATTTGAATTCAAAAAACAAAGTCTAATAGAAATCAAATATATACCATTCTTCCCTTTTCATTCAAATGGGTATAGTGGCTACTATGGAAATCCACTAATATCTATCTACCAAGAGATCTTCCATCTTGAGCTTATATAATTCAAAGTTATGACTGTTCAATTTTTTCAATTTATGCTCAGTTGATTCTAGTCATCTTGTGCACACAAGATTATCCTACAAAGTTCCCACTACAAGGAAACCTTTAATTTTAATCTATTCCAATTTATACAAAGATTAAAACCAAACTCTGATACCAAATTTTGGGATAGACTAAGGTCATGATAAACAAATACAAAGGTTATTTTTGTTAATTTGAATCTAACACAAGCAAAGATAAGATGACAAGCACATACAAGTTGACACCTAGAAATTTCACCTAGGAAAACATTTTTGGGTTAAAAACCTAGCACAAAAAGCTACTTGAATTATAATTATATGATATAGTCATGAGGTTCTATAACCTTCATACAATAATTTACTATATATTTGAATGCACACACTTGAAAGTGTGTCTTCAGCATTAAATTTTTTGTTGTCACACATATTATTTGTAATTATGATTTCACTTTTTTATTCCTCCACAAAACATTACCTTACAATAGACACTTCTTTTGTAGTGTCTACACTATAGAATAATATACATGAACCAAGTAGTATTTTAAGTGAACAACATATAACTATACGTTATAGGTCCATGTCAAGGTGCCTCCTAGACATTACTAACACATATTTAGTCTAATAATTATAATTAAATAAGTGTTAAAATGCTTAAAATAAGCTATAATTTTTATACATTTGTATATTTATTGAGATAAAATTATTTTAAGTCAACCCCAAAGTACCACATCACAAAATCCTAGAGTGGAACTGAAACTATGCAATGTGCCTTGTGCATATTTTCCATCATTCTTGCATGTTGAGAACCTTGGGAAATTACCAAATTCAATATCCAAGAAACACTTCACAAGCATCTCAACTTGTGGAACCAAATACTTTCACAAAACACCCTCTTCGACAACAAATTTGCACACAATTAATATTGAGAATATTCATTCAAAGTTGATATATTTACCAAAAAGATATACAATTTTTTTAGCATTATCAAAGTATATGATATTAAAAATTGGCCAAAAATATATATCAATGTAATTTTCACATTTCGTGTTGATTTTTTCAATAACTCAATTGTTGTTTCAAATCACCTATAAATTACATTACAATGTAAATATCCTTTACATAAATTTACAATAGTCCCAATAGAAGATAGGAGAAACTATAAGATCCAAAGCCCTTTAAATTATAAAATGTATTTTGTAAAAATTTCCAACATTCACTCAATAAAAACAAGTACAATTTATTTGAAAAAAAATATAAACTGATGAATCAAAGTGTCATTGCAGCATGGTATAAAATGGGTAAAATGAGTCTATCTATTAGTGAACCACTCCACCCCATCTATCAAATAGTAATTTTATGGGTATATATCTTAATTGTCTAATCATATAAATGGAATACATCTATGAAGTCCAGACCTCTAAAATAAATAATAAAGTTTACAAATCAGTGCCATGCAAGTCAATCACAAAACATAATGTCATAAATAGTCAAGCCACTTTACTACATAATCACTAAGCTCATTACAAAATATTCTTGTTATCAAATAAATGTAAGCTAATGAGTCCTTTATTGGAATAATTATGTATATATTAAAATTTGGTATTAAGTAATTGATAATGACAAGCTTGACATACATTTACCATGCATGACTTGAGCACAAAAACATAGTCTTAAGTCACTACTGTCTCACACCTACATGATACTTATGAGTTTGTGACTTCCCTTCTACTATTACATATCTACAAGAATCTCACTGTCTATTTCAAATAATATCTTACATAGATATTTTTAGATGTTCAATTTAGTCCAATTTTACATAGGTTAGTTTCGTTAGTTTCAGTTGGCGTTGCTAGTTATTACTGATTTAATCTAGTCAAAACTGGCCATATCCCAACAATAGATATTTTTTAATAAAAAAACCTTTCCTTAGGGTTGGGCCATCTAGCTAATATGTCAATGACATGAAAAATTAAATAATTGGACTCTTATATAAACAAATCAAGGTATAATTTAATGGGATAATTAAAACTTATCTGATACACATCTATACACTATTACACATTGAGAAAATATTCTTTATTCTTCTCAAAATTTAAATCTATCACTAGGAGAAGTCACTACCCAAGTCTGAAGCATACCAAATTCAACCCAAAGTAAACATTTTCAAGTATCATCTCTAGATTATTAACTTTATACACATGGTGAAGGATCACAATTATAAGAGGTGGGAGAACTATGAGGCTTAATTTCTCTCCTCAAATTATTAGATAAATATGAAATAATTGATCATAAATTTGTTTGATTTGGGTCAACTCATCCCATTACACTTTCCCTATTTTTGTAGGTTTCTAGCCTCACAAGTACATATAAGATCTCAAGGTGAAGAAAGTTTATTTATAGAGTTTCATGCATCATCAGGGTTTAACATCATAAATAAATATTTGATTGAGATAGATGAAGGTGATTTTATGTCCACACTCCATCATTTCATCATGTCATTACTAGCATGCACAAAGTATCGACAATATAACAATAAAATCGACCCTACATAGAAACAAAAAAGTTATTGAACTAGTCAAATCAGAGCCATGTTTTAGTCTACTTTATAATTATAAAGTATATATTGTCACATATATTTAACCATAAAATCTAAGTACTCATTATTTGTTGTCCTAACTATATTTAACATATGCCACTTTCTAAATCATTGCAATCAATTTTAATATTTTACATTTAGATGCATGCTTAAATGTTAAATATTAATATCTGAATTATTCTAATAGTTTATACCTTATTAGGGTTCATAAAACTAAATTAAGGTAAAACATATTGATGAACCCGATCACATGTTGAACCATTTCAAACCTTCGGTCAATCTTAAAGTTCTACTTTTTTAAGTTTCATATTTTAGATTAGAATTTTGTATACCTATTTTAAGATTATTGTCTAAGAATACACAATATTCGTAGCTATAATGAATGAATATTACTTGTGAGCACAAATCATGAAGCTATTATTTTCATATTTTTCTATATGGAAAGTGTTATATGAAAGACACATGTAGGCTATTGAAAATCTCAAATTTTTCTAAGATCGTATCAAGAGGGCATATGGAAAAAAAGAGTGTAATAGTGAATTTAAATTTGGAGACTTGGTATTAGATTAAAATCAAAAGAACACTAATATAGATAAGATGAATAAAGGTAAATCCAAGCCTAATTGGTTGACCCATTTGTGATTACATAGAAGGTGGGTATAGGAGACTATGGATTAGTTACACTAGAAAGGAAACCTATGGGTAACCTATGAACATTGTGCATTTTCATTGATATTATATATAATTACATATATTTAAAAAAATACAAAAACAATCAAAATGTTAAAAAAAATCAAAATCAGGGCCGATCATGACACGATTACTAGATTATAGTATTTACATATATTATTTATCACATATTTGGTAGATGAATTTTTTTTCATACACACATGCACTTCATGTTATATAAGAGTCATTAAAGACATACAAGTTAGACATTGACATATATATTGTTGAATTTTCTCTACTTAGTGGCAATGTTGATACGATGGGCATCTTATTCTACAGTTTTCATTACTACAAGTTATGCCTTTATATAACCTTCTACCATGTTGAGATAAATAAATTTATAACATATATTTCTAGTTAATCATGTATTTCTAGTCCAACATAAAAGTATCATGATGAATCCAGAAGCTATTTTTAAAAATTCACATCATGAAAGTCTGCATAATATCTTCTCTTATCTTACATAATGCTACATGGATATGCTATTATATTATGATGTGACATTGATACATATGGATTTTTTTAGAATAGTTTACTTTTTATCTGCTTCATTGATGCTATTAGGCTCTTACATGATAGGTTACTTGGTGCTTATCTAACATATCTAGCCATTTGACCTTGATTACAACATATTTATTTCCCTTGTGTATGGTCTTTGTCCTTTCATGTAACAAATTTTATGTCCCTTTTTTGTGACATATTTATGTCCCCTTATGTGTGGCCCTTGGCCTTTTTTATTGTTACATCTCGATTCCTTAATAAGCTAACTTACTCGATTATCTATGGATTTGTTATAGTTGATAACATGATTTGTTTATTACTAGCTAAATTGTAAGTCATATGGTGTTATGAGATAGTTATATGTTGCTTAGATTTCATGATTTCACTGCTATAAAATTAGTTATCATATATATTATTTACATTGTGATTATGTTAATGTGTTATTTCAATATTATTTTATGATATACATGTCATGATTTTATGGACTAACTACCTACTTATCATGAGTTGGATGCATGAGAGATTCATCTCTTAGAGAATGATGGAAGGAGAGCATCATCAAAGAGGGTGACATGGATGAAGATGTTGGAGGATGACATAAAAATTGGTGAGAACCCTTCATACACCATATTAGATAGTATATGTTTTATGTGTTAGGTTGTGGAGCTAAAAGCTTCAACTATGCAGACGAAGACAAGAAGGTTGCTGAAGATCCAGAAGAACCGGCGTCGGCAGCATGACCGATGTCGGTCAAGATGAAGCAGAAGGCAACCGACGTCGGCAAGAAATCAGTCAACGTCGGTCAGGACCAGTTAGACAGAGACCGACGTCAGTTGCCTGTATGTTCCAGAACTGTTCGTTGCATGAACAGTTAGTTAAGTGAACTGAGTATTTGCATGTAAAGGTTATTTCGAGTCTTGAGCTGCATGGATAATTATAGTAAACTAAGAGTCTAAGTTATTGTTTAAGTCTGAGATCTATTTATAGACCCATTGACATGTATTGTAATTATGAGCTGATAAGGAAGGCAAAGAAGATCCTTCCATTGAAAGATCATTGAGTTGTAGGTTGTTGCAAGCTCATAGGAGATCTACATGTGTAAGTATGGTCTGTTAAATTACAGGTTGCAAGTTCATGGGAGATCTACTTGAAGTACTTTAGAGTGCTTGGTGTACTGGCAGGGTTATTACTGACTGGTTGGAGAGGTGAACACCAATTCTGTGTGTGAGTTGTGTGTTGAGACCATTTTTGGTAGGAGAGTGTTTTGAAGAAGAATTACTGTACACTTGAGGTTTGGGAAGTCTCTGTAAAGTGGAAGAGAGTGGCGTCTCTTTATTGTATTCTTTTCTGTACAAGTATTAATACAAGATTGTATATTGTCTCTTATATTTTGTGCTATTTGTGGATTCTAGTTACTTGTACTTCTGGTTATTTTCGCATGTTTAATTGCTTATATTTGGTAATCATATTGTGCTCTTTCTGAGGAGCAAGATCCTAACAAGTGGGATCAGAACAGGTGTGTTTGGTCTTAGATTCCCTGACAACTGGTATCAGAACATGTTTGTTGTTCTAGGTACCTGACAACTGGTATCAGAGCTTTTGGTTGGGATACTAACAGGTTGGATTAGATCTGGTTAGTGTGTGTTGACTACAGGTTACTCACAGGGATTTTTGTTTGAGTGGGAGTAGAGTAATGGCAGAAGACAGTAAGTTAAGAATGGAAAAGTTTAATGGCAGGAGGTCCAAGTCCAGGTATGGTAGAATAACCTACTGAAAATATGGAAAGCAAGGGCACTTAAAGAGAGATTGCAGATCGGGTGAAGATCAGCATGAAGGACATGAAGAAGAAGCAGATGTTGCAGATTTTGTTGCACAGGATGCTATGGTATGTTCTTTAGATAAAGTAGAATTTTGGGTTTTAGATTTTGGTGCCTCTTTTCATGCATCCCTAAATAGAGAATTTTTTCATGAGTATGTCCAGGGAGACTTTGGAGAAATTTGTGTAGGGGATGGTAAGCCTTGTCAGATGGTTGGCAAAGGAAAAGTGAAGTTAAAATTGCAGACAGGTAACACATGGGTGTTGAAGGAGGTCATGCATGTCCCATTTTTGAAGCGAAATTTGATTTTTATAAGAAGTTTGGGTGATGAGGGTTGCACAGTAACTCTCACAGTGGACTCTTGGAAGGTTACCAAGGGTGCACTTGTTGTAGTAAGAGGTAAGAAAGTAGTTACACTTTATCTATCTACTTGTATTACTGATTCTCTTTTTGGATTATCTACTTCAGCTGTAGATTCAAAGATGTGGCTTAATAGGCTTGGTCACATGAATAAGAATGAGATGCATGTTTTTGAGTCAAAGGGTATAGATCAAAAATTTTGTATGCAGAAGAAGAAGGTGACGTTTCTTGAGGAATTCGATGATCGTGACAAGAGCAGGAAAGCCTTGGTTTTCAAGGAGAAGGTGACGGACAGAGTTCAACACAAGGGGCAGAAGAATTCTGAGCAGAGCAAGGGTGATTTAGACAAGGGTTTGATCTAAAAAGAGCTCTCAGAAAAAAGTCAGTTCTCACAAGCAAAACACAGAGACCGACATCGGCTAAAAAACTGGCATCAGCATCCAGATAGGGACTGACATCGGCTATGTCTAGCCCGACGTTGGTGACTCAGGGCAGATAAACATCGACGTTGACAAGGGGGAACTGACGTCGGCGATGAGGTAGTTGCAGAGAATCGACATCGATCAGGTGTAGACTGAGATGTGACCGACATCAATCATTGAGACAAATTTTGGGTGGACAGCAAGCTGTCAAGGAGTCTCAAGCACCCATATGGAGGACTTAAAGGGTATGTAAGCCTTAAATTCATCATTTCCCTTCTTTACACTACTTGTTGCTCACTTATGGTAAAGAATCAGGAAGTTGTTAAAAAAATAGAGCAGGTCGATCCAGGAAACAGTGGGAGCTTGGCATGGATGAGGATGTGATTCCTTGGAGGAGAACCAAATGGGAGTTTTGGGTGGAGTTGCCAGCTGAAAGAAAGCACTGAGAGATGAATGGATGTTCAGGATGAAGAAGAGCGAAAATAGACACGTGAGACAGAAGGCCAGGGTATATGGTCTTGAATAAGCTGCAGGGCAATGGAGGTTTGATCATTGTGTTTCTCTTTACCAGGTTGGATAATATTAGCTACATTATCCTATTACTGTATGATGTGCTTGTTGCAGGGTTACATATACAAGGTATTGCTGAACTAAAGGTAAAGCTAGTTCAGAGGTGTGTCATGAGGAATCTGGGAGCAACAAGATTCTTTGGCATAAGTGTGTTCTAGGAATATGTAAGGTCACATGTTGACTTTGTTTCAGGATGATTGTGTGAGATCGGTTAGCACGTTGATGGTTAGACAGTTCACAGGAATAGTGTCTTGATTCACATAATGAGGTTAAGTGCATGGTATGCACTAGACCTGAGTTTTCCCAAGAAGTGGGAGTTGTCACAAGTTTGGAGCCAATTCGGGAAAGAAGCATTAGAGGGCAGTTCAGTGGATTCTTAGAGGGACCAGCAGCAGGTGCACATGCTATGCAGGGTTAAGTTATTTTCTACATGTTTTGTAGATGTGGATGTGGCAGGTGATTTGGATGACAGAGTTGCACTATGGGTTTTGTGGTGGTGGGTCTTTAAGAGTGATCTTGAAGAGGGATATAGAGCCAAGGGAACAAACTAGATGGTGTACAGGTATAGGTATAGTTGCAGCTATTTATCTCCAAGTGGGAGATTGTTAGGTTGTGGAGCTAAAAGCTTCAACTATGCAGATGAAGACAAGAAGGTTGCTGAAGATCCAGAAGAATCGGCATCAGCAGCATGATCGACGTTGGTCAAGATGAAGTAGAAGGCAACCGGTGTCGGTATGAAGTCAGCCGACGTCGGTCAGCACTAGTTAGACAGGGACCGATGTCGGTCGCCTATATGTTTCAGAATTGTTCGTTGCACGAACAGTTAGTTAAGTGAATTGAGTGTTTGCATGTAAAGGCTATTTCGAGTCTTGAGCTACGTGGATAATTATAGTAAACTAAGAGTCTAAGTTATTGTTTATGTCTGGGATCTATTTATAGACCCATTGGCATGTATTGTAATTATGAGTTGATAAGGAAGGCAAGGAAGATCCTTCCATTGTAAAATCATTGAGTTGCAGGTTGTTGCAAGCTCATAGGAGATCTACATGTGTAAGTATGGTATGTTGAATTGCAGGTTGCAGGTTCATGTGAGATCTACTTGAAGTACTTTAGAGTGCTTGGTGAACTCGCAGGGTTATTACTGACTGGTTGGAGAGGTGAACACCAATTCTGTGTGTGAGTTGTGTGTTGGGACCGTTTTTGGTAGGAGAGTGTTTTGAAGAAGAATTACTGTACACTTGAGGTGTGGGAAGCCTCTGTAAGGTGGAAGAGAGTGGCATCTCTTCATTGTATTCTTTTCTGTACAATTGTTAATACAAGATTGTATATTGTCTCTCATATTCTGTGTTATTTGTGGATTCTAGTTACTTGTACTTCTGGTTATTTCCGCATGTTTAATTGCTTATATTTGGTAATCATATTGTGCTCTTTTTGAGGAACAAGATCCTAACAAGTGGGATCAGAACAGATGTGTTTGTTCTTGGATTCCTTGACAATTGGTATCAGAGCATGTTTGTTGTTCTAGGTACCTGACATTATGTATTGTTAAATGGTTAGCATAAGGTGTTTTTGAATGCTAACTGCATTTTGATAATTACTTATGCATGTTTAGTTGTGTGTTAGCATAATTAATACCTAAGAGGAATTAACCTTGTGTGAATGTGTCATGCTAATGTGCTCATCACTATTAATGCTTTTAAAAATGTAAATTTGCATAAGTAAAGTAGATATGAATTTAATGATTAATGACTTAATCATTAATATTAAGTCATATTATTATAAAATTGATTAATTGGATTATTAATAAATGTAAAAGTAGATAAAAAGTGGAATAAGAAAATAAAATGGAATTAAAAAAATGGGAAGTTAAAAAGAAGAGGGAAGTTTTTTGAAAAAAGGGAAAACTCTTTTAAAAAAAATAAAAAAATAGCGATTTATTGATTCAATATAAAAATAAAATAAAAATAAAGCCATTTAATTAAAAAAAGGTAAAACGCCATTATTTTTAAGAAAATAATAAGAATAAAGAGAAAAAAGGGAGTAGCACAACATAAGAAAGCAGGATAAATAGAAGAGTGGTGTAGAGCGCTGAGAATGGAGAAGGGAGCAAGCTAAACACATAATTCATTCCCATCATGCTACCCTATTTGGGTGACAAAATCTAGGTAGGGGATGTCTTTAATTTTGTGTGAATTCAGTGTCTAAAATATATATACCAATTTGTTATCCTGCATCATTTAAATCAACGATTTAAGTATGAGCATATATACAGTTTATGGTTGTAATATAACAAACCAACAACTCACATAGGATCAACACGTTTACATACTTGTTAAATTCTGAGTACGGGGATTACTAAATCAGCGAACTAATGGGATAGATTCAACAATTTATATGTGATATGCCATGTTTAAATGCCATGACCTTATAATAACTTTATTATAATCCGTATATGATAATGAAATTATACAGCTAGTTCCTGTATACATTTATATTATTGTCTATATAAGTTTGATAATTATATCCCCACTGTTAACCTTATTAAAGACTTATAAATAGTTATTTGATTTATAGTAGCGATTATATATATATATATATATATATATATATATATATATATATATATATCAACTTAAATGAATAAGCAGTGAATTATTTCTTAGTATACTGCGAACTAAATTTATAGTGGAAGGAAATAATGACTTAATGCTAAAGATTACAATGATCTGAATTATTTATTCATAACTAATTGCATTATGAAATATAGCTAACTATATAGCTAAGTCAAACTATACAATAATGTACATACAGTCGAAGGTATAGGGATTCATGATATATATATACAAATAAGGCAGCATTATCTTAAGGAATTGACTTCTTGGTAGCTCATGTCTTTTAACTCAAATGATGCTGAGTAGACAATGAATTTGCATAATTGATGTATAGCAATCTGAGTACGGTGATTGCAGCCTGCATAGTTGTTATATGTTATTATTACAGTGTAAATCTCATATTTGGTGATGTTATAAAAATGAAATCTATGATCTTAGTGAGATATGAAATTTTGGATCAGGTTTGGATATGCCAAACATCTCATGATCGAGCATTTTTAGGTATCAATTATATTATGCATAGAGATTTTAATTCTAAAATTTGCCAAACGTGATTATAATATCACCAAATATGATATTATAAACATCCCATATTATATAGTAATCTAATATGAATCATTCCCATATTATTACATGTGATGTTATGAATTGATATTATATTAAAATTATATTAACGTAATCTTATAATATAATGTAAATCATATATTTGGATATGCCGATAGAAGGATGAATCTCTTAAATACGTTACATGTTTTACATAGTAATCCGTGTGTGAAATGTTATAAATACATAATATATAAATAACAGGGGGAAAGTTGAGCAAATTGCATATATCTTCTGCTAAACATATATAAACCTTATACTTGATCGTTGCATTAACATAAAACATTTATTTTATCATTCATCTAAGACAGGCCATTGATATATATCACTGCAGTATATTTGATCTGGCATAACTCATATTTTTATTGGTTGAGTCCAATAGCTATGTTATTATTTATTTTGAGTCGAGTTGTATTCCTATTTACTAACAGCTGAGTTGTTAGTGGTATCCAAGATCATTGCATTATATGTAAAATGAATTTGTCAAAACCTTTTGGCTCAGAGAAAAACTAGTTTGGCTAAATAAGATATAATTAAAAAATTATCTAAACTTAAGTTATGTGCATATGAATAGTGGTTCGTAAAACTTGTAAATAGCATTTTTATATAGCTAGTGAATCGTGTGAATAAATCATATAATGGCTATTTTATTGAATTATGTGGTATTGGCTTTTCATGTTAAACACTGTATTTTTTCATGTGAATATTTATTGAACCATAGTATTACAAAAATATCATTATGTTTAGTAAAAGTTTGTCAATAAAGTTATATTGACCAAGTAATTAACTGAGAACCTTTAAGACTATTGATGTCCTTAAACCATATATATTGTTGAGCTTATCTATATAGAAAAGATACTTATGTGAGGATTTATGACCTATTATAAGAATATAACGTATATGGGGTAATAGGTTGTATATCTCTAAGTTGTTGACAAATATAAAATAATTGATCATGGGACTCTAGAAGAGTAAGCCTCTAACTATACATCTGCACATGCTTTTAAAACATGCTAAGACATATAAATGAGGTGTCATGTTCAAACAAAACATAATTAAGATTATGAAACTTTGATTCTTGAAATTATTATAACTATTTGTTTGAACAAAAGCTTATGCTTTCATTGATTCATAGCTACTTTATTATGATTGGTTGTGGTATTTAGTAATTATGCTTAAGAACACTAGATTATGATAATATGGGTTATCATGGGGTGAATTTTATTTGAAAATATATTTAAGTAGGGATAAAAACTATGAAAGAGTTTTAGATTATTGAATTCTTTATCTTGTAAAGATCATAAATATATCTTGTGAATTGAAAGTATAACTATTGTTAAAATCATATGGAGTTTTTGACTTAGAGATATAGTTGACCATTGATATAATATTTATATATATCATTTATGTGCTTATATATGGTACATATTATGTTGTACAAATATTTATATATAGGAAACATATTTATTATTGGACTTAAGCAACTATATATATATAAGTGTATTGGGTCATATGCCTAAGCTTGCAGCTAAATGTATGGTTATATTGAGTCATAAAATGTTTGAGAGACCAAAATTATAACCATATAAAATTAGTCCATAAAAATAAAATTACGTTATTTAAATGAAAGATTATAGTATAGCTTGGTTATAAGTTATTTGGCTCTTTGAAAATAACATAATTGACTGTTAAAATACACACACACACACACACACACACACACACACACACACAATATTAAAAATTGGTGAGTGGTACATATTATGAATAGATCTAAAAGAACAAGTGTTAAGATATATAAAGATATATATATATTAGTGCATCATGATGTGTGTTTATAAGTTATATTTCTTCTAAATACAAGTATACAGTTTAAACATAAGATATATCCAGTTCGTATAAATCATACTTGCTTACTTATTATTTAAGATTAAAGAATATTTGATTCTTGAAAATTATGAGACTGATTGTTCATGATTGAGTAATATGCTCATGTATAATGAACTATGATATTATGAGATGTCATATACTATATTATATTTGAAAACTATAGTCTAAATGTATGTTATATATGGGTGGTATAAATTGTAATTAATATGTCTAAATTTATGTATGCATTTGATGGATTAAATATTTGCATGTTGGACATTTTTAAGAATAACATGTTTATGATGTTTAGTAGAAAGTATTGTATTGTGTCTACTTACAAAAATAGTGTGTAACCTAATATATATATATATATATATATATATATATATATATATATATATATATATATATATATATATATATAATACTCAGGTGATATAATCTGAACTTATTATTTTTATTATAGGATATATATTTTTGTGAGATTCATTTAACATTTGATGAAATAAATGTATGCTTTTAATTATTTTTATGTTTAGCATGTTATGTGGTTGCTAGAAGGATGTAGTCTGTATGAATCTATTGGTTATACTAAGTTAAACATATCTTGCATTGGTGATACTGAGTAAGTAGTGAGATAGATATCACTAGTCTAATAGTATCACAATACTAGGTGAAGTAATCCAATCAAGTGGTGTGTATGAGTTTGACTAATCCTAAAGATCAATTATAATTATTTGAAAACTTTAGGCCTAGTAATGTTTAGTGAGACATTGTCATTTTATGATTATGATTTACATGTTTATATGATATCTTGATAAGAACGAGATTTTATGATACACTACATGTTTAGCTTAAAAATTATACAATATACAAGTATTAATTTATCTTTCTAGATTTTCATGCCATTACTATCTACTCATTTGTGAAAAGACATTTTATGATGATATTTATGTGAAGATCATTGGTTCATGGTTGATGTGGAAAAGCACTCGGATGATGCTCTCTCTCCTCACAGTAGTACTAATTTTGAGATGACACTTGAGATTATCACAAATACTAAAGTTTAAAAAAATTATATTTTAGGGAGCCATATATCTTATATATGTACATTATATTGTATTTATTGTTAAAAAATTATCTTGATGAGTTATAATTACTTATTGTATATTAACAATAGTAGATGTATACTTATACTAGTGATTACTGGATATCTATATTTATGTTTTATATCAATTAAGATGTGTTTCTTATGATGATAGTGATCAATGATGTATGATGTATGATGTAGTATGTTTCATTTACATTTATCACACTTAGAGTATCTTATATGTTCATTTATTAGATTCTGGTGGTGTAATCTATTTATAATATATGTTGTTTAAGTTTAAAAGAAATTATCATGTTTTCTATGTCAAATCCAGTGGGGTTGTTACATTTGTTGTGACATATTCATGTCTTGTGTATGCAACCTTTGGCCTTATGTGTGACACTAACACTTGATATGGGTGATAGGGAAGGTCTAAAAAAAGTTGATTGTTATTTTAAAATGGTTCTAATTTCTTATTTCCTTGTTCCAATCTACACATTACGATAATATTTATTTTTTATAATAGGAGAAACTCTAATTCACCTCCAATTTCTTAAGCTTAAAAAAAGATAATTACCTTTAGGGGCATGTGTTAGTATTGCTAAATAGTGTAACTATCTTATTATTTGTTAGGCCCCCAAAGGTGAGAATTGATATATAAATAATGTTGAAAAATATAAATTGCATAAGAGAAATGAATTAAGATTAACATTTACATTTATAAGGCCTTACATCCCGTGCCAAAAGTGACACATGAGAAATTTAATCTTTAGACAATGATGAATGCTTTTATGATTGCATAATATATTTTTGGGTCACCCAAGTCACTCGGAGCTTGGATCAATGCACCCCTAGAGAACCTGTGATAAAGAAACGAGTTCCCACCCATAAGCCAAATGCATAAAAATAAATAAATGAAAATGAAAAGACTTTATAGATCATTTTTGGGTCACCCAAGTCACTCAGAGATTGGGTAGACCATACACAACACTCTTTCTGACACAAATTTACAAACAATGAAAATAAACTATGCAATTTTGGTCACCTGAGTTCCTTAAAGGGGATTAGGGGAGAGCATATGTATGTAATAATTTCTAATTTTTCACAAACAAGGAAACTAGTTTAATGAACTTTGAAATATAAATAATAATAAAAATAAAAAAAACATAAAGTGAAAATGCTTTTAAGAGTTAGTGTTCCTTTGAATAGAACTAAATCAAAGTGTGATTGAAAATTTGACCCTTTGGCTTGGTTTGCACTTGTAAAAACTTTAAAAATTAAAAGGTAAGTGTGATTAAGTGGATTTTAGGCACCAAATAAAATCTATATGAGTTTTAAACTATGCTTAAGATTCTCTCTTTCCACCTTAGATCCTACAAAATGTAAGGAGGTTTGATTGTCTAAAAGCCAAAAAAAAAGTGAGTGAACAACAATCCATTTTGAGCTCTTGAGTTTTATAAAAATATAGAGTGAAGTCATCATTTATCAAGTCAAATCCACTAATTTTCTACAAACATAAACACAAATAGCAACTTTGGCAAAGCCACTATTTAGTAGAGCAAAGCCACTGATCAGTTTAGGCAAAACTACTAAAATAAGTAATAAAATACTAAAATAGAGAATAAGTTTACCTTGCTAAGCCACCACTTAATAGGAGCAAAGGCACTGATTCTATAATGCGAAGCTACTGTTTAGCAAGCCAAAACCACCATTATAAAGCCATCATTTCTCCAAAACTAAAGATCGTAAATAAACATGGAAATGGCAAAGTCACCATTACATAGAGTAAAGTTGTTTACTAGAAAAATATAATGACGTATATTTCAAGGCTAAAACTTTAAAATTGAATAAATAAATACATTTATTAGTAAAACTAAGGTTAGCATATCATTCTCCTTGGTTATACAGAATGCGTGATCCCATTAGGTGTGTCATTATGTACGTTAAGTGTTTGAAGAGTAATCAATATGTAGATTAGTCCCTTATTATTTCAAATGATAAAAATTCAAGCATAACAATACACTAGGACTAAACTCTCTTGCCAAAGAACTAGGGAGAGCATAACACAATAAATAAGATTATAAAATAGAGATAAAGATAATACAAATTTATTACTTTCTTTATCAAATTTGATGCTTACATATTGGAATAAGGATGTTTGTGCTCAACTTATGATTATTTGACTCTTCTATCAATGCTCTTCCATGGTGGTAGCATCTCTCCAATAGTCACTTGTGGCTTGGTGTGAAACTTGGCATAAATTAAGCATTATAATAGTACTTTCAAAAGCTTTAAGAAGGTCTTCTAGAAGAATAAGTTTACACACAAAAGCTTGTTGGCATCTCATGGGGGAAATTATATTTATAGCTCAAATAACTAACTCTAACCCTAGGGAGGTTATGTTACATTCTAAATTAGGTTGAGTCTAAATTAACATACGTTGAGTTAGTCTAATCCAAGGTTGGATTAAAACACTCATGAAATCTTGTTACCTTAGTTTCAGATATTTGTGAGAAATGATAACTCACTTTAAATATTTGGGAGGTTATGAATCATATTTTAGAATATTCAAAAAATAATAAATCACTTTATTTCTTATAACCCCTCAAATTGTACTTATAACATGTAGTATGTTTTTTACTATTACTTAACATTCATTCACTCAATCATAATTATAAAACATAAATTTAACCAATCATAATGAATAACTTAGAACAATAACCCTTCCAACTTATAATAAAAAATGAAATATAATATATCACAACATCAAGAAAGTAAATACAATAGGACACGTCTACAACTGGTCCGTTAATACAACAATTATTATTTAGCAAATATAAATGAAATACAATTACAATATTTTAGGTCTTCAACCTTAATATAATAAATACAAACCAAGCCCTTCAGGGTCATATCAAACCAACTCATACTCCTCTGATCAACTCAAGTGTAGTCTCTTGGTATGTAATATTATTGTGACGAGGGAGAGCATCATCTGAGTGCTTTACCACACCAACCATAGTCCAATGATCCTCTGCATAATCCTTATTTGAGAATGGCCCTCCTTTCATAGATAGATAGAATGGTGTGAGAATAGAGAGAACAAGCTAATACCAAAGTGTATTATAAAATTAAACATATAGTGTATCATAAAAAACCCATTTCTATTGCAAGATATCGCATTGACATGTAAATCATACATACAAGGATAATGTCTCACTATACACTATATAATCATAAGATTCATATTAAGTACATTATCCTAACAATCATATCACATCACATGTTAAACAAAGAGTAAGCAAAGTATTCATTTATTCATTTATGGATGAATAAATCTTATATCAAAATCAATCCCAAACTTGAAATAATGAGCACTATTATTACCACCTAGGTAAGACACATTAAATTATAGATTCTGACTACTACAATTAGTTTTATATGACTACACCCCCAAGATATCCCATTTTATCATATTTTGGTGTTCTAGGGAATAACTACTAGTTTACCTACAAGCAATCATGCAAAGCAGTCATAAACACATGAAAACATATGATTTTAAATAAACAAAAAAATATAACAAATCAAGTCAAACAAATACATATATATCTATCTTAACATTTGTTTACACTCTCAAAATGACATGCATGCATATGTGTTGTCCCACTAACTGTTACCAAACATAATGTTCAAGAGATAACCAACACAATCATTTTATTAGTTAATGTAGTTGAGAGTCTAAACATATAGTTACAATATGTACCATCTGGGCATATACTTTTAAACTAAAGTATCTTATAATATCCCATAATATCATAACTTATTATGCATGAGCACTCTACTCAAACATGAACAATCAATATTATATAAGCAAAGACTGGATTATACCTACTAAATCATACTACACAATAATAATCAGATGAAAAAATAACCTAAAGACACACAATCTAAAGCATCATTTTACTCTATATATATTTAATTATTTACACATATTGATACTCTCACAATATAAATTGTATACAAGTTTTATTTTTTAACAGTTATCATAATATCAAATAACTGTAAATCAAGTTATACTTTGTAGTAATATAACTTAAGGGTTAGTATTCATATGGTTGAAGTTTTTCATTTCCTAGAATCTTATTTATATTATCATCTATTACTTTAGATACAAATATATTACCTAATACACCTATTTCATCTATAAGATTATATGAATACCTAAGTCCATGTATAGATATATTTCTATATAAACACTCTCATACACCTTAGTTGTTTTTAAAAATACTCACCAAAATAAAAATATGGATTGCAAAGTTCAATAGTCATTCAGATTTTGACCAATGACTTAACATGGTTTCATCAATCGTTATTATCATACAAGTAGGTTAACAGATTTGTTACTAACATAAATAAAAATGTCTAATAACTAGTTTTTCTTTCCTTAAGTCAAACACTCTTATGGATATCTTGGCATCACTTAGAATAAATATCAGCTAGGTATATTATCATATTAAATATTCTTATATATATATATATATATATATATATATATATATATATATGATTTATATCATTGGATATGATCATAATGCCTCGGCTAAACTATATAACCTCTCTCCTCTATTTTAGGACTAGTTTAATATTAGGTCCATATTTCCATCAGAACTACTAAGATATAGAATCATAATATGTCTTAAGATGTTTCTGGATTCAATAATTTTACATGTTAAATTTGATCCCTATTGAATCCAAACAAACAAGACTTCAAGAAAAGTATTGGCTATACATTACCTAAAATTCGTATTACTATGAGCAACTCTGTATATAAAAAAGTGTTATCCATCTCTATCCATAGTGTTAAGTTGTGGAGCTAAAAGCTTCATTGATGCAAACATGGAGGTTGCTGAAGTGTCACAGTAACCGACGTCAGTCAGAGGTGGACCGAAAGCTACCGACATCGATCAGGGATCGGTTGACATCGGTCATCCCCAGGCAGACAGGGACTGACGTCGGTCACCTGTGTGTGCATGCATGTGTTTCCAAAATTAGACTTGGTCTATTCTAGGAGGTCCGAGTGTTTGCATATGAAGACTAGTTTAAGTCTTGAGTCTGTGTCTCTAATTATTATTTGTATGAGATCTATTTAATAGACCCATGGGCATGTATTGTAATCAAGGACAAGGAAGAGATCCTTCCAATTGTAAGATCAGTTGATCTGTAGGTTATGCAAGATCAGGTAAGATCTACATGGTAAGTAAGATCAGTTGATTTGTAGGTTGTGCAAGATCAAAGGAGATCTACTTGGAGTACTTTGAGTACTTGGTGGACTGGCAGTATTGTTACTGACTGGTGGAGGGAACAACTTTGTATTTGAGTTGTGGTTGTAATTAGTGTGAGGAGAGTGAACTCTTGAAGGAGAATTACTGTACGCCCAAGAGGTGTGGGAAGCCCTTGAGGTGTGGGAAGAGTGGCATTTTTTCATTGTATTTCCTTCTGGAAGAGTATTAATACAAGATTGTATTGTGTCTCATATTCTGTGTTGTTTCTGATTTCTAGTTACTTATTACTTCTAGTTTAATTCCATGTTTAGTTGCTTATACAAAGGTAATCATGTGTGCTCTTATGGAGTGGTAGATCCTAACACATAGACCCAAAGTAATTGTACATTTAAGTGGATGACCATGTATCGATCATTTCATGATCATTAGTTATATTAGACTAACAACATATATATAACATCAATATATAAATAGAAATAACCCAAGGGTAGCTACAAATTACTCATAAGATTGAACATTTAATAAATTTAATAGAAGGAAACATTTTTGTTCCTACAAAATGTTTAGCTTTATTTAATTTAACTATTCTAATAAAAAAATAAAGAGATTGAGAGCTTTACTTGGATTTTTAGAAATTCGATGCTAACTACGATCTATGCATTTAAGTAGACATAAAGATGGCTCATTTACAACTTCTTTGAGAGTTCACTTCCCAACTCCATCCACTCCAAACATAGTGGAATTATCTATATAAAAACAAAAAAGTTGATAACTTTTACATCATCTTCATAAGCCCACCAATCAAAACAAGGATGATATGGTGTAAGTACTTGAATGTTCATGACTTATCTGCTTCCCAAAGCTCTAAAAACACTTCATAATTTTCATAACGATCCCTTGATAATCATGCCTTTTTATTTTGAATTTTAACTTGGGCTCACTTTTCAATTTGGCTCATGGCATAACTTGGTTGGCTTTGTAACTCAACGGACTATGGAATCTAGTTCAAGCTGCAATACAGAAATTTGAAGCAAAAATAAAGTTATACCTAACATTCGATCTTGTTATCTCTTCGATGTTTTTCTCCTATTTATTAATTTTTTGCCTTCATATTGGGATCACACTGTAATATTTTGTGGATGATATCTATGGGTATGGGAGTCAAATTTGGGTACAACATGGGAAAAGGAAGAGCATCATCCTTAATGAACTATTGGACTGCCTATCCTTGTCATCAGCCCTGATTACCCTTTTTCCATCTATTCCAACACTAGTGGGACTCAAACTAGAGTCCTCTTGATTTCTAACTCTACTTCTACCTAAAGAATAAGTAGGCAAAGAGCCTTTTAATATGGCATCCCCTATTTTGTGTAAAGTCATGGAGTTTTATTGCCATTATTGAAATGGAGGAGAATTTGGATAATGTTGACCTCTTGTATCGCTATACCCTTTTTATTATTTCTCTTTCTACTTCTCGACGTCTTCCCCCCATATCATAACAATCTCTTCCTTTTAAAAACTCTCAATCTAGCATCATTCTTATGGAATCATCTCCTTTATCAGTTCCCTTTAATCTAATTCATCATGCATGGGTCTCCATTTTTCCTTGCATGCCATCAATGGTGAAGACTATTATTATTTTGAGTATGAATGTTGAGTTCACAACAAACAAACTCCCAATCAAAAGTAATAATCAGAACAATCATCATTCCAACACAAACTCAAACTTAACCCCTAAGATTATCAATTCAAAATCAAGTTAAACACCACCTTACCATCGAAGCTTTCACAATTATCCATCTTAAAAACTAATTCATTCAAAGTTGATTACATGCAACTAAATAATCATGCCAAGTAACAAAGTCAATATTACTAACACTAGGTGAGATATCTATAATTAGATTCATTAACTAATAATGGTAACATTTAATTAGGATAATTCACATAGATAAATTGCATAGATATTCTATTAAACACTAATATCAATAATTATCAACTTATATACTAATAGTCTAATGCATATCCACTAATTATTTGATGAGTCAACTATAAAACTTTGTTCATTAACTTCGATTACCTTTACAAGATGCATTAACATGGTTTACTAGATTACCAAGGATAACATCTCATAGACACATTAATGACAACAAATGTATAGAATCTATCTAATGCTATAAAATAATGAATTCACTCATTTTTAATGCACCAACTGAAATATGGTCACAAAAAATTCTCAAGCAATCACAACCATACAATTAGCTAACAAAATAAAATAAAAATAGTTAAGAAGTCATTCTATTATGGTGTGCGAGCTTGGGTCATAAGCAATCCTCTGATTTCTCCTAATCATCCCATCTAATCCATCCTCTCTATTGATGCTCTCCCTCTATCAAGTTCAGAGGGTAGAATCAATCCTATATCTACCTCATAAAAAATAGGTAGTTAGTATGAGTCATCATATATATCATCAAATGATTCATAACTAACCAATATACATCTACAATGTACATAAATAAGAAAGTACAATTGTCACATCATGTAACTAGTCAATAATATCACTGTCCCATAACATTATATGTCATAAAGCTAAAATCAAAGTAATAAATGAGATATTAACCATACTAATTTATGGATTTAAAGGTTATTAATTTAAGGGTGAAATCAAGATGTGACATCCTCAACCCCCCTAAAAATGATCATCACCTTGATGACTCTTACTCAAATAAAAGTTTTGATTAACAAACATAGTTTAATAGCATAAAAACATAGTATCTAGCATCAATAATGCTAAAAATGTAAAATTTTACTTGAAAAACTCATATTAGTTCTCCTAATTGGTACTATTCTTTAGAGTATTAGTGCCTCAAGACCCTACTCATTGACAATTCCTATATGCAAACAAGTTTTGTGAATGTTACTTATGCTGATTGGTTTTATCATGACCACCTTAGAGTTTAGGACCAAAAGACAAACCATAATATTTTATTAAAAGTCTTATTGAATTTTCAAACACACATGAGATCAATACAAAAGACAAAATAAATGACCAATAAGAGTTCCACAAAAATTTCTAGCCCCTTTGCACATCTCTCCATCCTAGAGAGTGTATTTATCATACTGAAGAAAAGTATTTAGGGAACCTAGCAAAGATGATGTGTATATATTAATGTTATCACTTAGATTTTCACCCTTTGAAGAGATACCTAAGCTCTTTTCATCTAAGTGACATGATGAAAATACCTCTAAGCTTGTGGGTAGCCTAAGGATGAGGTGAATCTGTAGATAAGGATAGCTCCTTTGATGTACCTGTTGACCATTTTTGGTCTAGCTGGCCAAAATCGGTCCCCTTTTTCCCTATTATTCTGAGCTAGTTCATTTTTTTTTCACAAGTCTTATTTCTACGGACTCTGTAGGCTAGTTCTATGGACTCTGTAGGGTTGTTTCTACGGACTCTGCAGGCTTGTTTCTACTGACTCTGTAGGCTTGTTTCTACGGACTCTATAGGCTTGATTTCTATGGACTCTGCAGGAAAAAAATAAGTTCCCAACACTTAGGCGACAAAATGACCTTTGCAACTTTTTCAAAAGGCAATTTTAGAGGCCAAATAGCCCTTGTAGAGGGCAGGAAAACACTTAAAGAGAAGAAAGACAAAGGTAAAGAATTCCTTCAAAATTTCTGTCTGAAGGAATTTTTTGCAAGGCAAAGATAGAAGGAAAAGAAAAGGTAGAATTTTTTTGGACAAAATTTTGAAGGAATTCCTTCAGACTTTTTGTTTGAATAAATTCGCTTGACAGAAAGTTTGAAGGGAGAAACTCGAAGGAATTCACCCAGGGAAAAGCCGACAGAAGGGTAAGCAAAAAAAGCATAAAGGAAACATATCCTTCAGACAAAATGTATGAAGGAATTCCTTTAGACAAAATGTCTGAAGGGTGTGACTACCAAAAGGAGCCCGAAGGACAGGTACCCTTACAGGGGAATCTCGGCTGTAGAAAGAAGGACCTTCCCCAAGCCCCAAAGGGACACCTTCCCTTCTGAAGGATTCAAAGACTAAGCTTGACCAAAGGAAATTTAAAGGAAATAAAGCCAAAGGAATTAACCAAGAAGACACAATGCTAGGAAAAGACAAAGTTAAGAATGAACTCAGTGACCTGCTGATGAAAGAGCCTAAAGAGCCAAAGAAGTAGTAGAAGATAGCCCTCAAGGGCCGAAGGAGACAGAAAAGACAGCCAAGAAGAGACAAAAGAGCCAAATTCAAAAATGGACAAAATAGCCCAGGGGGCAAAGGGGAAGGAGTTACTCCAGAAGTTGGAACAGTGCCTACCAAGTGGTCATTAAGGGGCGTGAATAGTGAACAATGTAACCCATTTTTCTCTATTTTGCATTAATGAGTAAACAAACCACGTAAATGCCTTTAATGAGCGGTCTTGTTTGTAGACAAATTACGTGGCCTATATGTTTTAAATGCCTGAAGTCAAAATTGAAGCTGACATAGCATTATCTTTCAGCGGCTTCCCCTTCCCAATGCACTTAGCACATGTGGGCCACTTGTCAAAGGGAACCAAAAGTCTTTTCAAAAAAGGGCACTTTTCTTTTCCTCTTCTCTATATATATTGTAACTTCTCATTTGAGAAAGATATCTCTCATATTGTAAGGTGAAGCCCTAGCAATTTTCACATGAAATCAATAGAATACGCATTTTTACCTCTATTGTAGTTGAATATATCTCTGAGTGTGTCTGAGTGTTAGTCTTGTGTTCAATCATTGCTTCCTACTGCTTTCAAAGGCTTGATACCAACACACATGGTATATACAAAGTACCATTCTTGTAGGTGATAAGAAGAGCTATATCTGGAGTGCAGAGGTAGAAGGAGGTTACTAGACAGTGTGCTTTTCCTACAATGCCTATGGTAAGTCATTTTTCTGTGTGTTTCCATTAAAGCCTCCCTGTCAAGCTCCCTGTATTTTGGTCCTTTGACTAGTTAAAGTGTATGTTTGTGTTCTTATGGTTTAGAGTGTGAGTGTGAGTAGATCAAACTTGTTTAGTGCATCACCCTTTTAAGTTAGGTTCTATTTTTCAATAATCCTTCTCTCTTTTCACCCCCCCCATTATATATATATGTATTAGCAACTTACTAGAATAACTTAGATGCATCAAAGGGAGCTAGTCCTTATCTAGAGACTCTCCCCCTAGTTTTTCTAGATGCACAGGAAAGAAGGGAGTTTCCATTGTGACGTGTGGAAGACAGGAGATCATCCTCTTGTCAAGGGTGCAATCTACTACATCAATAGTTTTTGGCATGCCCGGTGGGACAAAGTTTTACACTCAGTAAAGTTCCAAGATTGATGTTGGTCTTGTTACAGCAAAATCAACCATTTTTAGCATCTAGGGACTCCACTATTAAGAACATCAGTTTCTGATCAAAGACCAGTCTAACCTCCTATGCCTAAAATCACCACATGATCTACTGCTAGGGGTCTCCCTTTTAAATTCATTGAATTGCCTTTAAACTCAGCAAAGTGACTGAGGTTTGAAAGGACTCATCCTTATTAAGCAAATCACTTTCCCAGACCTGCCATAAAATACACCTACACAAGAAGGCCTCAGTTGAATCATGTCATAGCTATGGCTTTACCTTTTGTGGCCTTTAATGGTTAGATTCCTTTGAATCTATGGCATTATGACCCAATTTTAGGAGTAGTCCTTAAAATTGTGCCTCCCTTTAATGGAGAGGGGCCCATTATTGCTATGGAACATATCAAAAATATTGCTAACCTCTGCAATATTCACAATGTCATTGAAGAGAATATTACAATCAGATTGCTGGCATTGTCTTTCAAGGGTAAAGTTTTGGACTGATATGGGACTTTGCCCATGAGTTTAGTCAATTCTTGGAATGAATTGGGCACCCTCTTGATGAACTGATTTGGAGAAAAGAGTGACCACGTCTCACTTGTCGAGCAACTGACTACTATGAAAAGAGCTCCACATGAATACATGCAGGATTTCAACACTTGATTTCAGGAGACATGGGATAGAATCCCCATTCTGGTAAGGACAACTCTGAGCTATGCTTTTCTCTATTACTTGAAATCATTAAACAATGATATTACTATTATGATACAGTCCATGGGAGGACATGTGTTGCCTGCTACCTATGACATAGCTATAGCAGCCAAGAATTGCTTGGTGCAGGCTGGAAAAATAGCTCATAGGCCCCATATGCCACTCTTTTCTAAATTGTTGCCTCCAATCTAGACTACTGCTCCCACCTTAGCTCTTCTGTCTAGCATAGAAAAGGTGCCTACTACTTCATCAAATGACCTCCATGAAGTCAAAAGTTTGTTATAAAGTGCAACAAATGAACTAGTGACTATTAAAAGGTAGCAAGCTCAAAACAATTGACTAAATCAAGGATATCAATAGTATGGTCAAGCAAATAGACCCCCTTTCCAAAATTACAATCAAAGGCAACGTTAATTTGCACAAGCCAGACCTTTTTAAGGCTACATTCTAGGTGCTCCTTCATCATCCAAGGCTCTAGCACCTACTCAAAACAATCTAGTACAAAAATAACCCAGTTGCTCAACCATGGGATATGGTCAAGATTAGGCTATTTATATAAATGAAATGTCGAGTCACTACACAAATGTACAATACAATCAAGCATCTACCTAATTCCCAAGCTTTGAGGCTTTAGTGCAACCTGGCATGGATAGCAGTCAGACTCAACCTGATTCTACTCTCATGATTCACTTGGAGGGTGAGTTCTATGCAGTCAATTACGTGGGTAGTGTGGACAATCAAGGTGACTATGTTGCAGCCAACACAAGGTCCAAAAGGAGAGCAATGGAAGAAGTTCAAGCAGCTACCCAAATGTCAGCAACACCTTTTCCATCACATGTAAACCAAAAGGTTCCAAACTTTAGACCATTGATTGTACCTTTCAACGCCTCAACTTGTGTCTCAGGCTGTAAGTAATCCCAAAGAAAATTTGAAAGAACGCAACCCTCGAGTCAATGTGGTAGACCAGATGAAGAAGCTACACATGGATATCTCCTTGTGGGATTCATTGTTAATATCAGGGCAAAAAGACATGCTACAAAAAGAATTACACGAGCTGAATGAACAAGCTGTCCTAGCAAAATCTGATAACATTCTGATGATAAATGGGTAGCCTTCCACATCAGGCCAAGTTAAGAAAGAGGAAAAGGTTCCCCCTTTTTATTTATCCTTGGTCATAGGAGATTTCTTGGTACACAATTACATCATTGATAGTGGATCAAGCACCTCAATAATGCCCAAATGCATAGCTGATAAGTTGGGGCTAAAATATGAGGAAATGACTAAGGGAGTCTTACAGCTGGATGGAAAACTGGCAAAGACACTTGGGGTGGTGAAAGGTTTGAGCTTGACACTACACACCTATCCAACTTTCTTAGTTCCTCATGATGTGGTAGTGGTAGATGTCCCTCCTTACTTTGTTATTTGCTTGTCCAGGGATTTCACATCCAAGATAGGTGGCTACCTAGTAGCAAACTGGTCCTATCTAGTTTTTAGAACCAAGTATGGGACTAAGGTTAAGATTAAATCAGAGCCACTCCATAGAGATCATCTGGAGCCATACTCACTCAAGGTGGCAAATGTTAGCTATGCCATTATTGACCAGCAAAAATTCCAAGTGGATTAATCTCCATCCTCTGCCCTCAAAGGAGTTGCTAACCTATTCTTAGACGAATGGGGAAGTGACAACTTCGAGCATGATCCTTACAAATTCGTAGAAGAGGCAGGCCTTGGGATTTATTGCATGCATAAAGAGGGTAATTTTGTACCAACTTTGATAAAAGCAAGCCAAGAAAGCTTAGGTCTATGGTAGATGTTCTTTGATGGCTCAAGAAGTAAGTTGGGAGCTGGTGGCAGAGTGGTGCTAGTTTCTCCTTCAAAAGAGAAATACTTTTCAACTTTCAGGTTTCAATTTTCTTGCACAAGCAATTTTGTAGAGTATAAATCCCTCATCCATGGTTTAGAGTGGGTGACGAAAAGAGGAATCAAAGAGCTATAGGTTTTTGGTGATAGTGAGCTGATTGTCAATCAGGTAAGAGGCCAAAATTTGACAAATATTTTTTTACTAAAGTCCTATAAACATAGGGTGTGGGACTTAGTAGAGAATTTATTTGCTTTCAATGTTACATCCATTCCTAGAGAGCATAACAAGCAAGCAAATAGGCTAGCAGCAGTTGGTGCCTAGTTTGATATTCCTAGGGAAATAGGTCAAGACCACAGTTCACACCACTTGAAGGTAGTAATCTGGCCCTCTGTACCTGACAACATCACTAACTAGCAGGTCTTTGATAGTGACTAGCAAATAACACTCTTCTTACAAGAAGAAGCTGAGTTCACTACTAAAAACTAGACAAAGCTACAACAACAATATGGCAGCCAAATTGTTCAGCTGAAGAACAATAAACTCCCCAAAGGCTTGGTCACTCTAGAGAGTATTTTCAATGAAGATGACCAATTGAAACATGACAAGGCAAGCATCATAATAAAAGAGGAGAACTATGAGAAGGTTGAACTATTCAAAGATAAGTTGCTTGCACTTGAAAAAGTGTGCATAGACCGTGAAAGGCAGGCCTTCATCTTGTTGTGCCAAGAGTTTTTTGATGTCTTCACTTGGGAATATAGCGATTTGAAGGGTTTCGACCCAAGTCTGGCCCAACATACCATTGAGCTGGAAGAAGGCGCTAGGCTGATCAAGCAGAAGCAAAGGCTTGTCAACCCAAAGATTGAGCCTCTCATGCAGAAGGAACTCACCAAGTTGATTGAGTCCAGGATAATATTTCCAATCAAACACTCTTCTTGGCTGGCCAATCTTGTTCCTGTCTGAAAAAAGAATGGGGAGATCAAATTATGCATAGATTTTAGAGAACTCAATAGAGTCTCTTTGAAAGACCATTATCCTCTCCCAAGCATGAAGTAGATCCTTAAAATGGTTACAGGTAGTGAGCATTTCTTCCTCTTTAATGGGTATTCAGGATATAATCAGATTTTGGTGCAAGACTATGACTAGTACAAGATAGCCTTCACTACCAAATGGAGGATGTTTGCCTATAGGAAAATGCCATTCAGACTATCTAATGCTAGTGCCACCTTTCAGTGAGCCATGGACATAGCTTTTTGAGGCCTGATAAATAACACTATGCTAGTGTATCTTGATGATGTGATAGTATTCTCTAAGGAGGTGGGCCAACACATGAAAAACCTCAGATAGATCTTTGAGAGGTGTAGAGAGTTTGGTATCTTTTTCAACCCAAAGAAATGTGTGTTCACTGTCTATGAGGGTAAACTCCTTGGCCACATTGTTTCCAAAGAAGACTTAACCATTGATCCAAAAAGAGTTCACTCCATCCTGGAGTTGTCCTTGCCTAAACACAAAAGGGGCTTGCAGAGCTTCTTCAGTAAAATAAATTTTAGCTAGAGATTTATTCCAAATTTTGTGGAGGTAGTCAAGCCATTGACCTCTATGCTGAAGAAGGATGAGAAGTTTGCATGGACAATGCAAAGAAAGGATAGTTTTGAAGAGATAAGCAGGCTATATCCCAAGCTCCTACTTTGATCAACCCTGACTTCACTAAGGATTTCAACCTCTACACCTTCAAAATGAAGAGGTAATCTCTGCCATGCTTACCCAAGCAAATGGTGATAACCTTGAACAACCACTTGCATTTTTTAGCCAAAGCCTAGAGGGTTTTGAGGTCAGGTATTCATATGTGGAGAAGCAAGTCCTTGCAGTCATACAGAACCTGAAGAAATTTAGGCATATGTTGTCTAATAGCAGAATTCACCTCATGGTTCCACATCCTGGCATCAAGGATTTCTTGACCAATCGTGACCTGAATGAAAAGAGAGCGGGGTGGATCACTAAGGTACTGGAATATGACATGGACATCAAGATCACCAAGATAATAAGAGGGAGAGGCCTATGTGAATACATTGCTGTAGACTTTAGATAGCAAAAGAAGGATAGTTTGCTAATTCATGATGTAGCTACAAGAGAAGAACTAGCTATCATGAAGGATTAGACATTAGACTTGAGACATTTCCTTCTCACTGGTGAGTGCCTACAAGGCCTTGATAGGACCAAGAAGAGATATTTCAGGCTCCAATCTCTCCCTTATGTCTTGATTGATGGAGTGCTATTCAGAAGGGATCTATCAGGATTCTTTTTAAGGTGCATAGACCCAAGTCAGGCTAACAGGGTGCTGTCTGAGTTCCATGATGGGCCAACTGGTGGTCACTTTGCTCCTAGGCCTACAAGAATAATGAGAGCTAGTTATTTTTAGCCCACTCTATTTAGAGACACCCATGCCTGGGTACAAAGGTGCCAGAAGTGTGTGCTCTTTGATGGGAAGCAATGACTGCCATTCCTTTACAACTTATTCAGGTGGAACAGCCATTCATGCAATGGGGCCTTGACTTTATAGGGATGATTAACCCTCCCTCCAGTGTTGGACACAAGTGGGTCCTAACTACCATAGACTACTTCACAAGATGGGTAGACGCTGTCTTTTTGAAGGAAGCTAATGAAAGTGCATTCCTAGATTTATATGAAGACCTGGTGGCAAGGTCTGGGGTCCCAGATACCATCATCTTAGATAACGCTTTAGCTTTTCTGGGAACTAAAATGAGTGAATGGGAATTGAAATATGGTATCTATCTTAACACTTCATCCAATTATTATCCATAGGGAAATGGGATAGCTAAGTCCACCAATAAGAATTTGATCAGGATTATCAAGAGGACAATGGAGGAGAATCAGAGGACTTGGCATGCCAAGTTGAAAACAACCCTATGGGCAGATAGGGTCACTCCAAAGAGGGTGATTGGTAACTCACCGTACACACTCGTATATGGAAGGGAAGCTAGGCTTCCTTTCTCACTTGAATTTCTAGCCTTGGACCTTGCTCACCAACTACAGTTAGAAGAAGGCAATAACATGAAAGTTAGACTATGCGAGCTGATGGAGCTTTAAGAGACAAGGGATCAGGCTATGGCTTTTATGACCAGCTGCCAATAGCAGATGAAGAAACACTTTGACAAGAAATCTTCATCAAAAGGTTTCTTTGAAGGAGACATCATCTTGAAATGGTATGCAGATCTAGCTAAGCCTAGAAAGCACGCAAAGTTTGATGCCCTATGGAGTGGTCCATACATCATCACTCAATGCAAGCAGCACAATGCATTCCAACTCTCTAGGTTGGATGGTGAAGAACTATATATCTTAGTTAATGGGATACATCTTAAGCATTATCACTGAGCCCTTCTCCCATCATGTAAATATTTTCCTTGTTTTTTCTATTTTCCCTAAGTGCTCTTGCACATGTTAGTAGTTTTCTTAGTCTTGTGTGTGTTTTCATTTCCTTTTGGGGTAAACCTTCGTAATTGATTCTTGGATATCTCAAGGTGGTTGATAACTTTTTCAAGTTGCGTTCTGACTCTATGCCCAATGAACTTTAAGGCAAATGGATTCTAAGCATAGCAGGCATGCTCCCCTTGGGAGTCACCAATTTGTTGACCATTTTTGGTCTAGTAGGCCAAAATTGTTTCCCTTTTTCCTTGCTATTTTGAGCCAGTTCATTTTTTGATTTTGCACAAGTCTTGTTTCTATGGACTCTGCAGGCTGGTTGTATGGACTCTGCAGGCTTGTTTCTATGGACTCTGCAAGCTGATTTCTATGGACTCTATAGGCTTGTTTCTACGGACTCTATAGGCTTATTTCTATAGAATCTATAGGCTTGTTTCTACAGACTCTGTAGGCTTGTTTCTACAGACTCTACAAGTTTGATTTCTATGGACTCTATAGGAAAGAAACAAGTTCCCAACACTTAGGCAATAAAGGGACCTTTGCAACTTTTTTGAAAGGCAATTTTAGAGGCCAAATAGCCCTTACGAAGGGTAGGAAAGCACTTAAAGAGAAGAAAGACAAAGGCAAAGAATTCCTTCAGACTTTCTGTCTGAAAGAAATTTCTGCAAGGTAAAGATAGAAGGAAAAACAAAGGCAGAATTTCTTTAGGCAAAAGTCCAAAGGAATTCCTTCAAACTTTTTGTTTGAAAGTCTGAAGGGAGAAACTTGAAGGAATTCACTCAGGGAAAAGCCGACAGAAGGGTAAGTGGAAAAAGCATAAAGGAAACATATCCTTCAGACAAAATGTCTGAAGGAATTCCTTCGAACAAAATTTCCAAAGGATGTGACTACCAAAAAGAGCCCGAAGGACCCCGAAGGGCAGGTACCCTTGTGGGGGACTCTTAGCTACCAAAAGAAGGACCTTCCCCAAGCCTCAAAGGGACACCTTCCCTTTGAAAGGATTTAAAGACTAAGCTTAGCCAAAGGAAATCTAAAGGAAATAAAGCCGAAGGAATTAACCAAGAAGAGATGACATCAGGAAAAGACAAAGTTAATAATGAACTCAGTGACCTGCTCATGAAAGAGCCCAAAGAGCCAAAGAAGTAGCAGTAGATATCCCTCGAGGGTTTAAGGAGACAAAAAAGATAAAGCCAGGAAGAGACAAAAGAGCCAAATGCAGAAATAGACAAAATAGCCCAAAGTGGCAAAGAGGAAGGAGTTAATCCAGTAGTTGGAATAGTGCCTGCTAAGTGGTCATTAAGGGGCATGCACAGTGAACAATGCAACCCATTTTTCTCCATTTTGCATTGATGAGCAGATAAACTACATAAATGCCTTTAAGGAGTGGTATTGTTTGTAGACAAATAGTGTGGCTTATATGTTTTAAACACTTGAAGTAAAAATCAAAGCTAACACAACATTATCTTTCAGCGGCTTCCCCTTCCCAACGCTCTCAGCACACGTGGGCCACTTGTCATAGGGCACCAAAAGTCTTTTCCAAAAAGGGTGCTTTTATTTTCCTCTTCTCTATATGTATTGTAACTTCTCATTTGAGAAAGATATCTCTCATATTGTAAGGTGAAGCCCTGGTAATTTTCACCTGGAATCAATAGAATACATATTTTTACCTCTATTCTAGTTGGATATATCTCTGAGTGTTAGTCTTGTGTTCAGTCATTGCTTCTTAATGCTTTCATAGGCTTGATACCAACACACATGGTATATACAAAGCACCATTCCTGTAGGTGACAATAAGAGCTGTATCTAGAGCGTAGAGGTAGAAGGAGGTTACTAGACAGTGTGCTTTTCCTACAGCGCCTATGGTAAGTCCTTTTGTTGTGTGTTTCCATTAAAGCCTCCCTGTCAAGCTCCTTGCAGTCTAGTCATTTGACCAATTAAAGTGTATGTTTGTGTTCTTATGGTTCAGAGTGTGAGTGTGAGTAGATCAAACTTGTTTGGTGCATTACCCTTTTAGGTTAGGTTCTATTTTTCAGTAATCCTTCTCTCTTTTCACCCCCACATTATATATATATATATATATATATATATATATATATATATATATATATATATATATATATATATATATATATATATATATATATATATATAAGAAACTTACTGGAATAACTCAGATGCATCAAAGGGAGCTAGCCCTTATCTAGAGACTCTCCCCCAATTTTGCCAGACCCACAGGCAAGAGGGGAGTTTCCATTATGACGCATGGAAGACAGGAGATCATCCTGTTGTCAAGGGTGCAATCCACTGCATCAATAGTACCACTTTGGATGACAACTACACATAAATTTTGAAAGAGAAAAGAGAAAAATATAACTAAAAGAAAAATATTATAATGGAGGTGATACACCAAATAAGATGATGACTTCCAACCAGAAGCATGTTACATATAAGAATAAAGGACTAACCAAATATACACTCCTTCAATCTGCATCTTCTCATATCAATGTTACATTTTGAGGTTATAGATGAATGTGAAAAGATAGGACTAGACAAGAGGCCTTGAATAACACTAATGAATTTTTCAACTCACTTAATTCTTAACATTTCTTAGAACACTTCACATGCCTTGCAAGAAGAAGCTTTCTAACTACAAATAATATGAAATAATGAGACTAAATGCTAAGGAATCCATAGTCTTCACTAAGTAAGATCCAACATTTAATTAAAATACACTATAAATAGTCATGAATAGGTAAAAAATAAATAGTCTTATTGATCAAATGGTATGCAAATGAGTAGGTCTTTACCATACTTAGGTGGAACATAAGTTACAATGGCCAAAATGGTTAGTTCTTATAGAACTTGAGAGAGAGAAGAGAAGAGATAAGTCCAAGGGTCACAAGGACACTTGTCAAGCTAAGATATTAGTTAATTTTGCATGAAAAAATGATATGGGTTGAAGCATGCAATGTTTGGAAGCATAAGTGTCCATTCAAGTCATAAAACTCATGAAAAGTGGCATGAAACTCTTCATTCTAGCTCAAAAAATTGCCTTCATGATTTGGACCTATTTGAATGCCCCAAAAATAATTAAGGATAACTATAATTATTGTAATTAAGGGGATGGATTTAAACATGCCTCTCCATTTATTGGTTGTAGGCTTGGTCATCTGGAATCATCTGGAAAGGAGCCATCATCATCTACAATCTAAAAAACTCTTCATTCATGCACCCTACACACTTGGCCTCAAATTTGGCTTCAATTTTCCGTGAAAATAAATGGGAGGAAGTGGATGAAAAGTTTCAATACCATCCATTGCCTTATAAGCATCAAAGACACATTAAAATTTCTCAACTTAAAGTTTTCCACCCTTCTCACTAGCTTGTCCACTATGCCAGTTTTGAATGGCTAAGATTAAGTACCCAATTGAGGAACTTAAGATCTATTTAAAGGAATTAAATTCACATAGGGAGTTATCTAAATTCCTTATCTTCCCTCCTATGTGATTGTCATCTCTTAAAACCTCTTGTAGTTTGTAAAACACATAAAATAGTTAATAAAACCCTATTTTACACCCTGTCCATATAGTTCCATACAACTCAGGAAGGTGAGGATGATCCTAAGAGAGTATTATGAAATTTAAAATCATCATCCTAGTCAAATTTGTCCATTATATTAGCTTTCCAACTCCATTTCCTCAAATTGGTCACTAGCAAAGGTTTAGTCCTGTTTTGACCTCTTAAGGTTCATTCATAAAGTTCTAACATTGGAGTTGTAGAAAAAATCCACTAATGGATTTTTGAATACCCCTAATAAATTTTAAAAAAAATCCTCTATCCTCTATGAAAATCCTCCTAAAAGATATGAGAATCTAAACCTGACTTATCAAGCTCTTTTCTCCAACTTGCACTGCCCTGATGTTGCTTTTGGACCAAAAATGGCTTATTTGATGTTTTATTTTCAAGGTGGAAGATTAAACACACTTTTAATTACCTCATTAATATTCTCCAATAGATTATAAATCATATCTCATGTGAAAAGTGAGAGTTGTTCCCCATTTGGCTTTTAGGCCTAAAGCTTGCCTAGTAGACCTGCCTGCTCTCTTGTGGTTTAAATCATCCAACTAAATTTATTTGAATTTAAATAGATTTATCACCTTTTTTGTGATCATATGAACATATTTATATGCATTGGAAATCTCTCTTAGATCTATATGTGATAGTGAACTTGATAGTGAACTCTTGTTTGGACTCTAGGCATACCCTTGCCTCATGAGCCTATCTGCAACCTTAAGAGTGTAGTGTACCTTGTTGCAATCCATAATTTTTTGAATGTTATAATATATTTAAATATATTTTTTCAAATTATCCACACATTATTAAAGTGTTTATTCAACTATTGGTTTCATTTTTTACCTTTCCTTCTTAGGTTGCAGGTTTTGTGCATGAGGGGAGTGCCTTGTGTCTGAGACAAAACAGAGGGCACTCCCATTATTTTGTTAGAAAATTTGAAGATTTTATAGGGTTATACATGTGATGGAGACCATATTCACAAAATTTTAACCTCTGGTTAGGTCAATAAACCTTCCAACTCTCCCAATCTCTAAGTGTACTGTACAAAAGGTGGACTATGCATGCTAGTAATAGGTTGACTATATATTGCCTTTGAAAAACATTTCTCTACTCAAAATACATCATGATAGTTTGATGAGGATATTTTAAATTCTATCAAGATTTTATACCCTTCAACCATCCCTCTAAACTTTACATGTTCCTCATATTCTCTACCTAGTCAAAATTGATTACCTTGCCTGTCTTCCTCAACAGTGAAACCTTTAGGTTGTTTGTCACCATTTAGCTTGAGAAGGATGTTTTAAACCTCCCTATATTCTAATTTAATCATCCCAAACCTATTTTTTCTAATTCATTTGACTCTTAATCACTGCCAACACCTCAAAATCCTCTAATTGCTCACTATTACATCACAATCACCTCTAATGGTTGTAGGTGCTCATAAGGTCTTTAGGAACCTATGTAAGCTTGTTTTAAATTTATAACGGTTAATGGAGATAATAATGTATTTTATAAATGTGTTAATATGTTTTATTTATCATTATAACCTCTTATATACTCTTTAAATGCACCTTAAACTCATGGACTGAGTCCTTCCTATTATGACTGTGAAACCCTTCCTTAATGACTCTTATAGGTGCATATTAGATTTAATTAAGATTGGTAATGGTGTTTAATTATTTATTTTAATACATTAAGGTCAAAAATATCATTTTTATACCTTCACTCACCTTGGATTCCATTAAAACATCACCAAAGCACCAAAGTTAGCTCACTGTCTACCTGTTTTGCTACAGGTGGACATTTTCCTTAAAAAGGGACACCTGTAGGTGTCTATGAACATTGAAAACCATGTATAAACCTAAAAATAATGTTATTTAATCTATGGGACCATTAAAGTGTGAATATGTGGTATAGCTTATCAACTTTGAAAACAAAGGGTTGCTCAAACTCAAAATTATATAGATGACACTGATTATTCTCATAGCATAAATGGGCAATTTGGGGTCTCCAAAAAATGAACTTCCATTCCTCATCTTCCTCTCAAAAATTTCCAAGTACTTTTCCTAGATGAAGGTTTCAAATTAAAATCATCAATATGATTTAAAAATATCTGCAACCTTGTCATAATATACTCACAATATGCCCCTAGACCTTTGTTTTGCACTTTTAGGGAATTAGGTCCTTGAATTAGTCATTTGGTCCTTTGAAGGTTCCCACTTCTTTGTATGTCAACCTATCCATTACAAAAGGTCTATCATGATGTTTTCAAATAATTATGGCCTCAATCAAGTTTCAAACACTTATTTCATCACCTTAAAAAGGCCATTTAACCCTCTGTGGTACCACTTGTAGGTGGTCATCAACATACACATGCATTAAGTATGAGTCTTAGGTATTATGTAAGATGAACAAGTTATTAAACACTTTTATGACTTCAACCAGTATCTCAATTTAGCTTTAGAAATCTTAATATACTAAGACCCATATCAAGATTTCCACCTCTTAGCATGATGTCATCAAAGCTCTTGTAGGTGTGCTTTAATGGCTACCAAATTGTATATTTGTAAATGACTACTATCAAGGTCTTTTGTGATACTTGGGGTATCAAATATGACTTATAATACCACAAAAACCTAAAAATTACCCTTTATAATCTCCTTTTCTCCTTTATAAGCATGGTTAGAGTTCAAAAACATGGTTGTAACTGAGAACAGGCATAGAGTTGACAGTGACTGTGACAAGACTAGGTGAAGAAGACAAGGTCTGATGTTTCAAGGTCCAAAATTAAAATAAGGTGGTATTTATATAATTATAACATGTAAAACATCACATCACATTCCTAAGAGACCTCTTTTGAGAACCAAACATTCTATAAACAAGGAAAACTGACATAGATTGCACATGGTGGAACCTTCTTGTAACATGAGATACTTTGCTCATCCAAACACCATAAAACATGAAATTAAATATGGAGATAATTTATAAGATATCCAACATCCTTTGGAGTCAACATCACTAATTGGTTCGTATAGACTTGCCCAAACTGGAGCAAAACCTATAAGGTGCATGAAATAGAAAGCAGAAAAACATAGTAAACTTCATGAGGATGGTTCATAAATAAAAATCCACCATTATTTAAAATATTATAATTAAAATTAATTTATGTAAGTGCACTACAACCTCCCAAAATTATTTGACCTGAAACCTCTTCAGTTGCCTATACTAAGCATAAACCTGAAAGTCACTTTTATATGTCTAGGAAAGCAAAGATATAACAGAATGGTTTTGGATTAAATATGGAAATTTCAGAGCATGTAAATAATTTATATTAGTGTGAGGAATATGAATATGCTTTCTATGATCTTTTCCCATGTGGTACACTTTCCCATGAGTTGTACAAGTGCCACATCCTCCCTTTTTCAATTGAATTCTTGAATTTTAGGTAAGCAACCTACAATATTCTAATGTAAATGATATCCCCAATAACTAAATTGACTCCTTGATATTTTAAAGAAAAATAGGACACCTGGGCACCTTGGGAACCATTCCACTTACATTTATGACCCTTAAAATCCCACTAAATAATCTAAAATAAAAAATTGACTAATATGACTAAGACCAAGGCTAAGATGACATTAATTGACATAAAATAACATATAATACACCCCATGAAAATATATTAGACCCACTAAGACATATAAAACTCATATTTTTACCTATAGGGGTTGTAATTTGACATAAAAGTCAAATTTGGTCAACAAATTGGTGACTTATAAGGGTAGTATGCCTGCTATACTGATTATACTAGTAGCCTTATTAGTCTATTAAGATTAGGAGTCAACTAAATTTTGAGACAAATAAGAAGGTTTTGACCATTAACTATAATCTTTGATCAAGACAAGACCAATGACTAGCTCAACCACACAAAATGAAAGACACACACAAAGAAAAAACAAATACACATGTGCTTCATGAACACTTATGGATCAAACACACCAAACTAAATATATTAACTCAAACACTAACTAACTTGAGATGAAAACTCCCTCTTGGAGCAAACTGGAATTTTGAAACTCTTCTTAATTCATGACATGAAGGATTTAGTGAGACGTGTAGCCTTTTTATCCTTGAATTCGATGCCTCCAACTTTTTCATGATGTTTGCTAACTTCATTAGCATGATGTTCAATAAGAACCAAGTATCTCCAAACAAACTAGCTATGGAATTGAATTATTCTTGCATCCAATCAAATTCAAACTTCTCATATGGATCCTCAATTAAAACCTATAATGGTGATTCAACAAGGCATACTTTCTTGACTTCCATAGTGCTCTCAATAAGATTAGGCTTCCTCTCAGCTACAAGTTCTTCTAGCTCATCAAGGAGCTTTGCATATTCTTCCCAATCTTGGCCATACATAGAGGCCTTTTGGATTCAATTTCTAACTCTTGGGATTCGTGTGTGAGCTTAAAGAGTGCTCTTGTGAACGTATATGAACCTTTAGAGTTCATATAAGTCATTCATTGACTCATTTTTTATACATTGATGTATTGAATTTATGTTGATTATATCAAAGGGATTGTTCAAAGATCTGCATTTGATACTAGAGGAATCATAATGAGTGAAAATGATCTTTGTGAAGTGTAGAGGAGGTATTCAAGTGAAAATAACATCTGAATTGGAGACTACATAACTGATATGGTTGAGTTCAATGTCTCTCTTGCTAAAGAAGAAAGTTTTACACTAAAGAGTGCAAATTTCATTATGAGTATAGAAAAAATTAATGAGTTGGTGTCCTTGTAAGCCAAAGAAGGAAAAATATTATAAACTACAAAACTTAGTGAAGATGAAGAATCATAGCTTCATTTTTACTAGAGTTTTCTCATATTGAGTTTATCCATGGTCTGTTTTGTGTATCTCTCTTTCACATTGTCTTTGGTTTCCTTACTTGCATGTTTTTAAAACCTTACAACTAGTCTGACATGTCAAACACTTCAAATATCTCAATAATTAGCTATTACAAGCAAAGCAACTATTCCTAAAGTTTAAATAACTTCACATTGGTATTTCAGTTCTATATAAGTAATAATATTGTAGTCATTTATGGAGCAATAACATGTTTAGAGTGTGAAGGAATGTTTTCAATGGATGTAGCATGTAGAGATTGTATGTGAAAGGTTGTATATTTTTCAATATGTTGTATATGATAGTCATAACATCTCGGATATGTCTTAGAATAAAATTTTGGGTGTTTTTGTATGTGATAATACTTGAGGACAACCCCTTATATCTTAAAATGGTTCGTGTTGGTGATACTTAGTGTGTAAGTCCACCTATTTTATAGATCATAAATTGGTAATAGATAAGGTTTTCCCTTAACCTTGAAATGGTTTGCTAACACATTTTTCAATTGAATTATATATTAGTTTATGTTTGTTTATTTCCAAGTGTAAGTTTTTTGGTTAAAAAAATAAAACCATGGGAAAAGCTTTTGAAGAGAGAAAGGGTTCAAGAGTTTGAAGTTACTAATCTAATTTGAAATACAAAATTTGATTGACAAAATATGTGGTGGCACTTGGTATATGAGAATCAAGAGTTTCAAGATATATTGATGAGCCATGGATAATTTCTCAAGGGTATCATTGTAGAGTTGAAACTTGACTTCCAAACCAAGGAAGAGATGTGGCCATGTTCCAAAATAATGGTTAATGGGTGAAGGAGTGAAGGAGAGAGAAGATTATATCATGCAAAGGAGACCATCCTCTGTCAAAGATGCACAAACCATGATTGAGGTGAGAAAACTAACTACTCTACCATATTCTATTTCTTTCTATCAAGATTTATATGCTTCCTTCAGTAAATTTGAAAAGAATACTAATATAGTCGGCTCTAAGTTGCTAACCAATGTGAATTATTATGGAAAGGACAGTGTCATCAATGACTAAAGAATGACTAATCCCATAAAGGGTGAGAAAATGCCTTAATATGTAAATTGGGATATGTTAATGGAAAGTGAGTTGAAGAAGGCTCCAAAATAGAGAAGCAATGAAATATTTAAAATGAAAAGAGGGTAAGCCATTATCTCTAAAAATATATCCAATGCAAGGTAATTGTGTCAAATATAATGAGGAGTTTGATTCTCAAAATAATGGGAAAGTATCTCATGAAGAGGAAGGTAGCATTGAGCCACTTGAAAATTTTAAATAAGAGTCTCCATGAATAGGAGAATAGCTCCATGAAGAAGGAGATAACACATGGTTAGTCCATGACCATGTGAGTGAATGCAAGTTGGAAATAGGAAAGGGACAACCTTTTAATTATATAAATAACATTAAATTTGAATGAAAATAATTTCCAAAGAGAATTGAAAATCCCAAAGGAGGAGGTATCACATATACACTTCATCATGCTTGCACTAGGTAGCCTAAAAGGTATCAAAAGAATAAATCTTCCATTTTTTGCTTTAAATGTAAGAAGAATGGTTATGTAACACAAAATTGTTGGTATATATATTATTTTTGTGGAATGAGTAACCATTGTGTGGCCATGTGTTAGAAGAGGAAATCCATCCAAAATAATACTATATCCTTTAAGATAAAGGACACAAGTTGTAAATAACACTTTTCAATTTAGAATGTTGAGAAGTGAAAGAAGGGCATGTTGAATGAAATAATGGGGCAAGAATAATTTCACTCATTGAAATATGTATGGGAATTTTAATGCATGATGTTTGGATCTTCATCAAAAACTTCACCAAAATAATTTTAATGAGCATTCCAAGAAAGAAGAAGAATCTACAAGAAAGAGGGATGTTGTTCATGCACCTGTAAGCTAAGAGGTAATAAATAAAGAAGCTTAGCAAACACTTCCAAATAAATATGTATAAAAAGAATAAACCCACTTATATAAGGAGTAATCCATGAAAATGGATCATCCCATAGAGTAACACTCATCACTATTGCCAAGAGATAAATATGGTAATAGACCTATATTTAGAAGGATAGTTGTAAAACTTATATTTTGATTTACATCTAATGAAAAATTTATACAAGATATAATCCATTAAGAGGGAACAACCTATAGATGATTCTTTATCACCATTGCAAGTGGGTAATGTTAAGCCTTTATCACTGATCTCATAGATAAAATATTTGCATAGCTAAGATGTTTAACATGCTTATGTGAAAACTTGAATATTTCTTATCATGTTCAATTATTCAGATGAGGATAAATATGGGATTTGAAAGGTCTCAGAGCCTTGTAAAATGGAGATAAAGATAAATACTTAAATCTCAAAAAATATGCCTCTAGTAATGACAAACATGGGACAAAACCAAAGAAACATAGAATTAATTATTGCTCTAAAGACACCAAAAAAAGATACAACAATTAACACCCAACAAGATTCAGCCAAAAAAATTGACATTCAAAAACATTCAACCAAGCAGAGTGCAACCTACCATAAACTAGCCAATAAGCAGCCACAAATATAATTATTTACTACTTGGGTTCAGTAGAAAATATGCATTACCATGCTTCTATTTTGACCCTATATGGATAAAAAAATTGAACTGGGGCCTTTTCCAATTCTACATTTTCTCTTCCTTTGGACTAAATTCCAATCCTTATTTTCATCAAGATCCAAAATAGGAGATATAGGTTTAAAATTCTCTATTGAACAATTTTTTTCAAAACTTCCGCTTAAAACAAAATAACTTTTACCTCTAGATGGGGAGCTTGAGGTTGCCTTGATTTATTCTTTTGCTTGATTTAAACCAACTACAAGGTCCTCAATTGAGGCTTCAAGTTCATATGAAGTGTTGACCATTTTGGTCCTGCAGGCCAAAATTAGTCTCCTTCCTTCCCTACCACTCTGAACCTCAGTCTAGTCATGCACCCACCTTCTACAAAATCTCCTTTTCTTTGCAATAAGCCATGTCCTTATAGAACATTGAAAAAATCTAAGGCCCTATAGGGTTCAGTTTAGTATGGAGCTTTTATCTTTGATCAAATGCCTTAGACAAATAGGAGTCTCTTACAAAGCTCTGAAGGTTAAATAGCCCTTGCGGAGGGAAAATGATGAGCAAGGTGGGCCATTGCAAAAGATTCGAAGGGTAACTTTGGACTTGATTTACCCTTGTGGAGGGTAGCTAGTCAAAAGGCTGAAAGGTGAGTTCTTTTGAGAAGAAAGACCAAGGCAAAGAATTCCTTCAGACTTTCTGTCTGAAGGAAATTTGTAAGGAAATAGCGAAGGATTTTTGCGGATAAAATGTCTAAATAAAATTCATGAAGTGGACTAAGGCAAAAGAAAGTCCAAAAGAAATAACAAAGGGGAGCCTATAAGCAAAAAGAAGTAATTCCTTCATACTTTTGTTTGAAGGAATACTTCAGAGAATCCAAAAGTCCATTCAAATAAGCAAGGCAAAGGAAGTACCCTTCGAAAGGGTCATTTTCAACATTCTCTAATGGCACCTACCCTTCGGGAAGGTACATAAATGAATTTGGGACATTTTCATAACACTTGGGTGCCCTCTAATTTTTTTTAAGGGCACAGAGGGAGAGAGACTAGCCCTTGCGGAGGGCACTTGGTTGACAACAATACTGAAGTAGATTTCCCAAAGGGCACTTTTTGAAGGCAACCAAAGGAAAGGACAAGGACATAATTCCTTCAGACTTTTTATCTGAAGGAATTCCTTTGGATAAAAAGTCTGAAGAAATTTGGAAAGGCTATGAGTAAGGAAGTTCGAAGAAAAACAAGTAAAATGAAGGCAAAATAGAAGGAAAGATATCCTTCAGACTTTTTGTCCGAAGGAATTCCTTCGGACAAAAGTTTGAAGAAATTCAGCTGCCAAACAATGAGGACCCGACTAAGACAAAATCCCGACCAAAGGAAAAGGCCAAAGGAACAGAAAGCCAAAGGAAAAGGGAAAGCTAAAGTAATTCATAGGGGTGACATCCCTGAAGACATCAAATTTAGGACAATAGAATAGCCGTTGGCTTTCAAATGGTGATGGGTGTGTGAGCATCAACTTTATGGCAATGAAATAGACGTTGATCTTTAAATGCTTGAGTTCCAACCTGAAGGAATTCAAAGGCCTTAAGGCCAAAAGGAAGAGACCACCGAGAAGGGAGCCCAAAGAGCCAAAGATTGATAGAAGATATCCTTGAGGGCTTAGATTGCCAGAAAGAGTCAAGAGAGGAAAAGACAAAGCTGGGAAAAGGCAAAAGTTAAGAATGAACTCAATGACCTGCTAATGAAAGAGCCCAAGGAGCTAGCAAATGATGATAAGATAGCCCTGAGAGCTCAAATTCTAGGAAAGACAGAGCTAGGAAGAGACAAAATTATGAATATGGATAAAACAACCTAGGTGGCAAATGGGAGGTGAGTTATTCCTATAGTTGAAACAGTCTTCACCAAGTGGTCATCAAGGAGCGCAAACAGTGTACGGTGTAACCTATTTTTCTCCACTTTGCATTGATGAGCAGACAAACCACATGAATGTCTTGAAGGGGTGGTCTTGTTTCCAAACAAATGGTGCAGCCCATGATTTCACATATGGCATTTAATATATTTTGAACACCTAAAGTCAAAACTAGAGCTGACATAGCATTATCTATCAAGTAGCTTCCTCTTCCCAATGCTCTCAGTGCATGTGGGCCACTTGTAAAAGGGTGCAAAAATCTTTTCCAAAAGGGGCACCTTTTGCCTCCTCTTTCTCTATATATATTGTAACTTCTCATTTAGGAAAGAGATATCTCTCATGTTGTAAGGCAAAGCCCTACCAATTTTCCCCTGAAATCAATAGAATATGCATTTTTTACCTCTATTTTGGTTGGATATATCTCTGAGTGTGTCTGAGTGTTAATCTTGTGTTCAGTCATTTCTTTCTTAATGTTTCCACAAGCTTGATACCAGCACACCTAGTATAGACAAGGCGACATCCTTGCAGGTAGCAAAAAGAGTTGTATCTAGAGTGCAGAGATAGGAGAGGGTTATCAGATAGTGTGTCTTCCTATAGCACCTATGGTAAGTTCATCTTCTGTGTGTCTTCATTAAGCCTTTCTATTAAGTTCCCTGTAGTCTGGTCCTTTTACCAGATAAAGTGTATGTATGTGTTCTTATGGTTCAAAGTGTGAGTATGAGAAGATCAAACTTGTTTGGTGCATCACCAATTTAGGTTAGGTCCTATTTTTTAGTAATCCTTTTCTCTTTTCAACCCCCCCATTATATATATATATATATATATATATATATATATATATATATATATATATATATATATATATATATATATATATATATATATATATATATATATATATATATATATATATATATATATATATATATATATATATATATATATATATATATATATATATATTAGCCATAGCACTGGAATAACTTAGAGATGCATCAAAGGGAGCTAGACCTTATCTAGAGACTCTCCCCTCAGTTTTGCCAGACCCACAGGCAAGAGAGGAGTTTCCATTATGCCATGTGGAAGAGAGAAGCTCAGTATTCTCTCAAGGGCACAATCCACAGTGTCAACATGAAGTTGGGTGTAAATCATTTCCCCGAGTTTCAACACTTCCCATAAAAATATGGCTAGTAAGAGAGTCCTTCCATCAAGTGGCTTCCATTTTTATTTTGGATCTATTTAAATCTCTAGAAAAAATGGCCAATCTCAAAACAACTATGAAAATAGAAAGGCAAGAGCTCATAGTCAAGGGGTTGGCACCAAGAGTGGTCTTATAATTTTAGGTAGATTCTTGGATGTATTGATGTTAACAAAAATTATAGCATAGGTAATGTGGAAGAATAAAGTTGCGGTGGGTTATTTTTCTGAAAATCACCTATGGAGTTACATATTGCCTTATCATAAAGGTTTGATGAGAATTGCAATGGGATATGGAGAAGACAAACTCAAATGGGTTTTATGTTGAAAGGTTTATTAATGTGAATGAAGTTTTAGAATGATGGTTTCATCGCAATCCAATCTCTACAACTTATTTTGAATCGCATCCTTATCCTCTATGTTGTCAAATACTATAATGATGTGTGTGTGTGTGTGTGTGTGTGCGCGCACGCATTATCAACTTACCTTATAGGAGAGTTTTTCATTATTTAAAGATCTAAGCACATAGATAAAGGATTTTTGACCAAATGATTTATTATTTTTATATATTTAATGGGAAGAAAAACATGAGAGACTATTCCTTTTTTAGTGCATATGGAACTATATTATGTTAAAATAGGGATATACTATTCAATCATTTCATCAAAAGATTAAAAGTTAATTCTAGAACACGTAGTCCAATTAAAAAGGATACTACTTGAGATAGTAATCCATAGTTCTGGATTATATATTTATAAGTGATTTTGAAATTATTTATTGCCAATGCAAGCTGTTAACATAGTTTCAAGATCTTATAGAAAACTAAATGCATTTCTTGTAGATATTATTTAATGATTCATTCTAATAATTTTCACCATCTCAAGATATAATCCTTAAATGCACTAACCTGTAGTGAAATTAAATGATCCATGGCCCAATGGAGAACTCTTTGCATGGGAAACTCAACTGTAAAACCCCTGGACCCCAATAGTGTACTCTTATATCTTAACATCTAATTCAAACCAAATTGTGGAATTTTGTGTTTTTTTTTAAGTTGATTTTTAAAGCATATCTAATGACTATGAAATTACGTGTTTTTTAATTATTATTATAAATAATAATAATTTATATAAATATATAATAACAATATATAATATATTTGTATATATTATATTTGAAATGCCTTTTCTTTACATAAAGCATTTTTATTTTGTATGGATTAAACCATTTCATTTTCTAGCATCATTTTCAAAATATTATTCCTTAATGTTTCATGCACAAAACTTGAGATGGTGTTAGCGATCACATGTTTCAAATGAGGTACATCCCCTTGCTTACACTAAATCAATAGGTGGGGGGTTCTACACAACTTAGCAAAAATTAAGGTTGTAGCATTCAATAATATTAAAACTCTCATAGGTGGACAATTTCACATGGTGTACATCAAGTTTGTGTTTGTGAACTCAAAAACCAAAAAATATAAAGAAATTATTGGATTGGTATGTAAATTATTGTATCTCAAATTTTTTAGAACCATTTTTTTATTGAATATTATGTTTTTATATATTCATGACATTAAAGCTCTTTGCATGCAAATGGCTCAGCATCTTCATCTCAACCACGAACAGAGATCTGATAAATAAAATAATTGTGGTATAGTTCAACATAGGTAAAAAAGAATCAGACACCACTTGGGGCAAAATAAATAATACTCCCAAATACTCTTCTTTTAATGAAAGTGTTTTTCTATTAAAATCATTTGATAATTTAGTACATAATTTATGTCACACATTTGATAGTTGTTCAAGTACTAAAGCCACATCATGACTCAAACCTTGTGTCATGAGACATGCTTCTAATTATCAAACTTTATTTGTTGCTTATCTTCTTGATTTATCACCAACATTTCCTTATATTACAATACATGTCAGGTAAGAAACTCAACAGGTGTTGTACTAAAGCCACATCATGACTCAAACCTTGTGTCATGAGAGAAGTTTCTAATTAGTAGAGTTTATCTGCTACTCATCTTCTTGCTTTATTGCCAAAATTTCATTACACTACAATATGTGTCAACTAAGAAACTCACCAGGTGTTGTGAAATCAATTCAACAAATGCTTATGGTGTTGTGTGATTCATGTAGGTATCCATGGTTTGAAGTTTACATCAAGGTTAAAAAATATTAAAAATAATATCAGTTAAAAATGGATATATAGTAAAAGCCTTAAAATATTATATGAAAATACTAATTCAAGTGTGATCATAAGTAATTCAAAATTTTAAACTACCAAAAGACTCATGAGATTGTGATGAGGGCTGCTGTCGAAAGGAAAGTCTTTAAAATCTGCAAAAGCAAGTAATAATTTATGATTAAGTTCCAAACACTTGACCATCAAACCATGATCATCAAACCAAAATTATAACAACAAAACAATTTGATTTTGGGTGATCTGTTAATTTTAGATTGAGAAACTTGAATAAACCCTTACAAATACTTAGCCTAACTCCTTCACAACACTACTAAATGCATTAGCATAGACAAAATATTTTCATAACTAATAGCAGGTACTAAAACTATTTCACAGCTCTTGTTGTATATGTCTTAGATCCTTTGATTATGATTTCATCACGTGGATGCATAATTTCTCTCATTTTATTACTCTTCTCCAAATTCTATACATTTATAGAAGTACAAATATTTTTCCTAGTGTATTACAATTGCTAGTTTTTGAAATATTTTACTTTCAATTATTTTTATGTGACATACATATGATTTAATTGTTTTCAAAAAATTAAAAACACTTGTTCAAATTTCCCTTGATTTTATTTATTCCACCTCCTTGAGATTAAATTATCTTATCATCTACACAACTTCAAATGGAAGATCACCAAAACATGAGTGCACAAAATTGAACTAATCACAAAACAAAGACATAATAAATGTAGTTTAGCACCTCCATTATTGAGAAAAAAAAATGCCATAAATATACAAAGGAGGGAATACAAGATATGGTATATGAATATCATTCCTTTTTTTCCTTTTAAAAAAAAACTTCCCCATGCCAATCATAAAAACAACCTTATTTGTTATGCAACATAACCCTCGCAACCTTGTGTTTTTATATCCAATAGAGTGACCACTATGTTTATATTATTCACCATGTGCATGATCTACCAAAAAATTGGATTTAATTTGACTATATTCATTTATTCAACTTGGGTAAGTACACTTAAACCATGTGGTTGTATTCCATGGTCTATATTATTCCACTTGGAGAAGTGATGTCGCTTTGTAATGAACCTCCAATAAACATCTAGTTGCCATGTGATAGTCTAGCTTGTATATTTATATATGATTACTTAAAAATGGAACATATTTTAATGGATTATAATTGATCCATCCTTTCACAAACTATTTAATGTGTCAAAATGATATTCAAACTATGTTCTCCATAATAGTGTAAGCCATGAGTTTGACTAAAAAAACTATGAGTATTAAGATGTACCACCACACATGTATTTTATGTATCAAAAAGTGTTTTAAAATCCATTTATTCATTTTTATAACACCATGTAGTGGTAGTTTTGGTCCCATAGGAGAATTATCTAGCAAACAACCTTATTTGTGGTCACTCTATTAGCTTCCTACATAGTAAAAGTATAATTTCTAAACATCTTACACAAAAAGTAAAGAAAATTGGAAATCTTAATGGTTATAAGGTATGAATGTGAAAATAAAGCATGAATTTTATATCCAAGCCTTAGAATAAAAATTATAAAATGATTCATATTATAAGGATCTCCAACTAAACTCTTTATTAAATTTAATATTACATATTGAGCTAACATATGTCTCTCCCATGCTCTGACTTGTCACCAACAACATTCTAGATTCTCAAAATAGTGATAAAAGATTAACTGAATTTTCAAGTAACTCTAACAACTACCAAGAATAAAAGCCATAATCTTTTGAAACAACCCTTCCTAATACAAGTATAGAGATGAAATTAAAAAAAATTACAATCCAAAGTTGATAGACCCCTAACTTTCAAAATGGTTTGTTGCCTAGCAATGAATATACCATAGTCGGTATTTTTGTTGTGGCCTTTCCCACATTTTTTCCCATAGGGGATTCCATGTTCAAATAAGCACAACTTAAGAAATCCTAATGCATGAATATGTTTTGCACTTAATTTGGTACCATGGCAATAGATTTGGAATCCATTTAAGATTATGTTATTTTTTGAAACCTTACAATGTGGCATTGTAGTTAAATAATATATATAGTATTTGTGAAGAAAAACATTTATACTAATATGTGAAGTATAATTAGTGTCAAAAATTAGGTTAATTTCTTATCATTAACTGATTTATTTTTATTTGCTCGATTAAAATTGTGTTGCAAAAATGATGCTAAGTGTGATACAAGAGTGGCACTAATTATGTCACTTTTACATTTAAAAATTATTGTGAAATCACTAGCACTATGTCAATTTTCATCACATTTTTATATTTTGGTTTGTACCACTAAAATTTATGCTGAGTTTCAAATTTTTGGTTTGTTCGACCGAAATTTGTGTCAAGTTTCAAATTTAGACAATGAATTTGTGACTTTGTTGTGGATGTAGTGAATAATATATAAGTATTTTTGAGATATTATCATCAATACTAATTAAAAACCTACATTTGAAGATTCACAAGATTCATAATCTAATCCGCACTCTCGTAGAATAAAAGATCAATATTCTTGTTCCTCATTCATATGTTATTTTTTTGATGTTATATACAAGTAGAGATGTTAGGTATGTTTTGATATTATTGAATAAAATCTACAAAAGAATTTTTTAATGGGTTTTGTGATGTGAGGTAAGGCTCATTAATATTATAAATATTATTTTGGGATATCTTTTATTTTATTTGTTGAATGAATCAATTTATGGCTATGGACATGAGATTGGGTAACAATTAGAGCTAGTATGATCATCTATTATTTTACTTTTTTTTGTAAGTTATATATTTAGTTATACTAGCATTGAAGTGGAGCCTTTTTCATTTTTTTCATAATAGCATTGAGGTAGAGGCTGAAATTTATCTTCACTAGAGTCTGGGGAGTTGTCTGACTCAAAAAATCAAGGTACAAAAGTATTTGAAACATGAAACACTTATACCAATTCTTAAGCCTCTAAGGATATTCGAACCAAAATTCTCCTGAGAGCAATAGGCATATGACCCTCACCCATAATCTCTCTAAATGACCAAAAATATTTTGAAATTTGTATGTTACAGTCAGATTGCATGTAGGATGAATTACTTTCATTTTAATTTTTAATAAAATTTAAATAAGTGACATGTAAAAGTGATGGAAATATATATATATATACATATATATATATATATATACATATATATATATACATATATATATATACACACACACACACACACACATATATATATATATATATATTTCCATCACTTTTACATATAATTTATTTTTTTAATAGTGATGTAAATGTGATGTGAAAAATTTGGTATAAATGTGGTGCAAAGGTAGTGTAAAAGTCACAAAACTAAAAATGTTTAGTTGCTTCACTTTTGCACCACCTTTGCACTCAAAAAAATAATGTAAATTATTTAAAGTTTCACCACAAAAAAAATTTAAAAGGTCAATTTGTGATTCAAATCTGATCCTAATGATGGCAAAAATCACACTTTATGTAGTAATGTTTGTGACACTACCTTAAAGACTTGTTAGATGAGAAGTTAGCAAAACACCTAATGCATTTTGGCTCAAATATTATTGGAATAAGAAAATAATCAACCAAATACAGGAATGAAATAATATACATGATCAAACAACCAAGTTGTCTTACTTTATTCTTTACATTTAATGCAAAAAACATTAAATGGTCTGACCAACACCAAACTATGCCAATTAAAATTCCACTTGATGTAAGCCCAAGACATTGATAGAGATTCAAAATATTATTAATAATCCACATATTTCATCTATTTGTATACATCATAGATTCATAATATTTTGTGAAGAAGTGTTGGAGAAATATTTACACAAACTTTTGGTACAAGTTTGTTAAAAAAAATTCTTAAATTAATTATTTTGCATTAAGAATTGTTATATAATCATCAAATTATTTTGAGAATATCTTTCATGTATGTATGAATGGAAACATAAAATTTTAATGCCTATATCCATAGTTTCATGTGGTTAGAAAATACATTAAATATGGACACACTAGACTAGGATCACTTAATTGAAATAAATGTTATAAAAGTATTCTTTGATAGATATGTCACAATATCGAACTTGAGAAATCTATTGAAGTAACTCAATTCTACACCTTCTCCCTAAAAAATGTAAATTCTTTAAATTTTTATCACTAAATTTATTCAAAAGATTGATTTGTGATGCAAATCCAACCCTACTGGTGGATCAAATCACTCTTTGTGTTGTGGTGTGAACATAACTTACTAGTAATTATTGAAGACTTGTGGCACTACTTTGAATACTTTTTGGATGAGAAGTTAGCAGAACACATAATGAATTTTGGCTCAAATATTCTTGGAATAAGAAAATAATCAACCAAATATAGGAATGAAATAATACACATGATCAAGCAACCAAGTTGCCCTACTTTAATCTTCATACTTACCACAACAAACATTAAATATTCTAACCAACACTAAACTATGCTAGAAGTAAAATTCCAATTGATATGAGCCTGAGACATTGATAAAAATTTAAAATGTCAATATAAATAATCCACATATTGCATCTATTTATATGCATCATAGATTCACAATATTTTGTGAAGAGGTGTTGAAGAAACATTTACATGAACTTTTGGTACAAGTTTGTTAAAAAGAATCCTTAAATTCATTCTTTTTCATTAAAAATTATTATTATAATCATCAAATTAATATGAGAATATATTTCACATGTATGACTGGAAACATAAAGGTTTAATGCCCATATCCATAGTTTTATATGGTTAAAAAATGCACTAAATATAGACACATTAGATTAAGATAACTTAATTGAAATAAATGTTACAAAAGTATTCTTTGGTAGTTATGTCATAATATAGAACTTGAGAGAAAGCTATTGAATAGTTATGTTACAATATAAAACTTGAGAGAAAGTTATTGAAGTAATTCTATTGTACACTTTCTCTATAAAAAAAGTAATTTTCCTAAAGTTTTCATCGCAAAAAACATTAAAAGGTTGATTTGTGATGCGAATCCGACCCTAATGGTGACTCAAATCACTCTTTGTGTAGTGGTGTGAAGACAACTTGCTAGTAACCATTCAAGACTTATGAGGCTACCTTGAAGACTTGTTGGATGAGAAGTTAAAAGAACACCTAATGCATTTTGGCTCAAATATTATTGAAATAATAAAATAATTGACCAAATGTAGGAATGAAATAATATACATGATCAAGCAACCAATTTTCCCTACTTTATCCTTCACACTTAGTGCAACAAACATTAAATATTTGGACCATCATCAAACTATGTCAAGTAAAATTCCACTTGATGTGAGCCCAATACATTAATATAATTTTAAAATATTATTAATAATCCACATATTTCATCCAATTTTATGCATCATAGATTCACAATATTTTGTGAAGAGATGTTAGAGAAACATTTACACATACTTTTAGTACAAGTTTATTATAAAAAAATCCTTAAATATTTTGTATTACGAATTGTTATTATAATCATTAAATTATTATAAGAATTTTTTTCACATGTAAGAATTGAAATATAAAGGTTTAATGCCTATATCCATAGTTTCATATGGTTAAAAATGCACCAAATGTAGACACACTTGACTAGGAAAACTCAATTGAAATAAATGTTACAAAAGTATTCTTTGATAATTATATCACAATATGGAACTTGAGAGAAAGCTATTGAAGAATTAAATTTTACACCTTCTCCAATATTGATGACCCATATTTGTTATAGATAGCTAAAATCTTTGCATCTAATATTTTTAAAGACTATGAGGAACTATTGAATTGGGTGCAATGCCACATTAAACGTAGTGGTTATTCATGTTTTTAGTAGAAGGATACACCCTTGAATGTTTTTAAAAAGTAACATGGGAATTATATGAATTCTTTGTCTTGTTTGTTGAAGAGGATGGGAATAAAACATACAAACTTACTTGTAATGATGACAAGTTAAACATTCATAACCTTGACATACTTCCAATTTTACAAGAAAATATTGATTACCAACCCATTTTCTCTCACCATGTTATGGTTAAACACATCATGATATAGGCATCAAAATTAGAGATAATATATAAAAAATTATCACCATATTTTGACCAAAGTTTCAAATATTTTGGCTTCCCAGGGCCCTGCATCAGTTTCATGTCAAAAACATTTAACATAAATAATTGTTGATCTCAATATAAATACACAAGAGATATGTCATATGTTACAAAAACTTCCCCTAGAAATATACAAGTGCTCATTCATTTCCTTAAATTTTGAGTGCAATATTCTTTGATAGGTCATTCAAGATATAACTGAATCAATTTCAACATCAACCCTCATTGGTGCCTACATGAAACATTGCCACTCTATAGAGGCATTAACATTGATTACAGTTATGAGATTTTGGTCTTATACTAGAGTCACAATTAAAATTACAAAATGGAAAGAGAGGGAAGTTAAGGCCATTGTCAGTATCATGCCCCACTATACTATTGTTCCTTCTAGATATTTAGATTTATATGAATTTTTTTTGGAGTGGACTAATTTTATATAAACCATTTTGTTGTGCCCTAACACACACACACACCATTTTCAAAAGTTTAAAAATAGGGAACCATCATTGAAAAACCTTGATCTGGAGAGCTATGAGCCTAAAGATCTATGACTAGGGTATCATGCATTTATCATCTAGAACTATTTCCATAAAATCTAGCATTACATGAGTTCAAATTATAAGAAAGTAAGATTAAACTAGTACCTTGAGTTATTTTGAACCTTGGATTTTCATGAATTTTTACTTTGATATACTTTATGAATTAATGGATCTAATTTTTATATGTCTTAGTGTGTATATATATATTGCTCCCAAGATTAACAGTAAAAGGCCATTAATTTTCTCCAATCAAGCCTATAATAAATATTTCACACAGTTGTGACATGCATTGCTCTTGCATCATTCAGAGCTTTAGATGATTATAAAATTTGTAGGTCATTCAGAAATTTGTAGGTCATTTGGAGCTTTGGATGATTACAAAAGATTAAGTCCTAGCTCCCAAGCCTCTCAGGCTCTATAAACATACAACGTGGCATATTCATGTTAAAATATAGACATGAAAACTTCATCTTTATATCAATAAATTTAATAGTTTCATATTCTTGTGTGCCAATGGTTTCGAGCTCTTGAGTCTTTGGACTTTCGATATCATTCGACGTGTCTCGATCACAATAATTCACATCTATATAAAGGTTAAGTGGTTATTTAATCTATAACCCAATAGTCCTAAGATTCTAAGCTTCTGGGGTTTTGAGAAATCAAAACTTGTCACATTTTTGATAATTTACATCTTCATAAGGTTAAGTGGTTGTCTGGTTAGCAATCTAATGGTTTTGAGCTCCTAAGCCTCCTGACTTTTGATATCATTCCACATGTCTCAATCACGCTAACCTATTACCATGGAAGGTTTTTACCAAAAGGAATACTAATCTAATGCTCTACTATTATATGCTTCTAATGCTCTGAAATTAGGCCACATGGCTTGATCATGTTGACTCATCATTATGGGACCTACCCAACATAATGAATAAATTTAAAAGGTTACATTAATGAGGACCTAATAAGTGGATCTATTTAGGGAAGGTATGGCCAAAACATAAAAGATAATGATTGACAACATGGCAAATAAGCAAGTCAATAAATGGCTAACAACTATCTTAAAAGTGATGACTAGACACAAATAATTAACGAATGATCACCACTTGACAAGTAATGGCACTTGCCAAAGCTAACTAGCACATTCAAATTAAAATGGTCATTAAAATTAAAATTTCATTATTTACATTGAAAGTGCATAAATACATTCAATACTCATGCCTGCAAGTGATATATATTAAGTCTGTATTAAAAAAGATTCACTTTACTATTGCTCTTTTGATTAAACAATTATGTTCTTAAACTTCCTAATGTCAAGTAAACCTTAAATTTATTCAACCACTAAGCACATAACAAACTAGTCTAAGACCTCATAGGAGTTACAGTGACCAAAAGAGAACAATGGCCTCTTAGTCAAAGCAAGGAAAGCCCTTAGTCCCCTCCTCATACTCATTTATGGGATTGATTGAATATAAAGATACAATATTTGACAAGAGTGCCTTGAACTTTAAATTCCCACATTATTTGGTGCTCTGGAAAGAGGTCAAATCAATCCAAACATATTTCACAAAGGATGAATTCTCTTTAAAGGCCAAATAATATAGATGATTTACTACTAATTAAAGAGAAAGGTCTCCATCAGCGTATGGATAAACCTAAGGTGATGCCATGCATTAACCTCTTGAAGGTTTTATTCATTAATAGAACCACTATTGAGGATATTGTACATTTAAGGAAAGTTTAGACTACCTTTGCTTACATCTCGAGAAGGTCATTCAAAAGATATCTTAGGATTCCCTACCTTAAGAAAATCCATAATCAAGTCTCATCCAATATTTAGCTTGACTATAACACTATAGATGAAAAGTTGAAGAAATGACTTGCAAAGGGCCATAGGCTAAATCCAAAGGGGGCAATCTCCTCTAATTATATTGTTAAATTTAGACCTGGAGTTGCAATAGCAATGGCAATGTTGAATAGGTTGTATGGTTTCCTAAGTATTGCCTATGTTCAGGTCGAATCGGTTCCACTACTAGGTATACTACTGACAATTGATAAATTGGTAGCACTATAGGAGATCATAAGTGCACGACTAAAGGTAAAGATGCTTTGCCCTAATTGAAGGCCTAAAGATGACAATTTCTACATGATGTCCTACTTAATGGATGCAGTAATGGACACTATGTACAAGCCTTATGGTCAAGAATGGCAACCATTAGGTTAGAAAGGATTTTTCCTTTATGTTCATTCATACGTACAAGAATGATATCAAAAGGATAAGAAATGACGTATATCTTCATATATACCAAGCAATGCATGGCACTCCAATGCCCAAACTGTTATAAAACATAATGCAAACCCATATCAAAATGGGAGATTATTGGTTGTATCCAAATGTAACTATCATCTGAGTGGAGGGTACTAAGATTGATCTTTTACTATTGCCACATCATGTTCCAAATCATATTGTAGAATAGGAGATAGCCTATCAATTTTTCAATAGTACTGATGAAGAATTAGGTCAGAGACATTTGGCCTACTACTTTAAGACTCCTTTCAGCATTGGACAACACCAATATGTGACTAAGTCACATTTTATTTTAATTGGTAAGGCTAGAACACAATACAAATTACAACTTGTACCATTCAGAGAATGGGACCCCAAGAAGAGAATAAAGGGGTATTTCAAAACTATCTTGGAAAAGAAGAAAGTGAATGTCTCTTATAATCACCAGGCATATGATCATGATCATATTTTTCTTAAATACTTCATATGATTCTAAAGTTTGGATAAAGATGAAAGATAATAAAATATCTATGATACTTGCATAGGCCCTATAATACAACCCTAAAGCAATAGAGGAAGAGGCCCAAAATGGATGGAGTCATCAATGGACTTCATCTCCACCATAGGGCTCTCAACAACCGAATCAACCTCTTTCCCCTTCAATAGAAGCAACAAAAAACAACCAGATCAATTGGGGATTCATAGGGAATCAAATCCTCAACTCAAGATGGAGATTTCAAGAGGACTTCCTAGTCCTCAAGTCCCTTCTACTTTAATAGCTTCATATGAACAAGTCTTGGGAACAAAAACTAATAGGGAGAGGTCAGTCATTTCCTTAGCTGATCAAAGGAAGAGTAATTTTGTGATGACTCTTTTGCCTCCTCTTACCTTAGTCACCCACATGAGCTTCCTTGGATTCCTGTAAACAACTTTCACTTCAATTCTAACTGCTCCTGACTCTCCCCAATCTCCCAAGTCCCCTCAAGGAAGTCTTGTACCTTCCACTTCATCACTTTTAGATCTACCTCCTACCATAGTTGTTCCCATGACCCCTTTACCATCTCATCTACTGTCCATTCCACCTATCTTCACATACCAAAGGAAGCACAAATACTCCCTTGCTCCTTCCCAGGATTAAAAAAATAGAAGAGAGACCATCACTTGGTCTCCCTATTATAGAATAAGTTGTTGAGGAGGAAAAAGATGTGGAGACTAAAATGAAGCTAGGAGAAGAAGAAGAACCAGAATAAGTGATATCTTTGGTTGATTACCCTTCAACGGAAGAAGATCAGGAGACAGGCATGACACAACCAATTGATGAAGAAGCCGAGCTGGAGAAAGCCAAAGCTTTGAGTCTAGGTGAGCAAGAAGGAGGAGACACCTTAGCCAGCCTCACACTAGAACAAAGTCATAAAATTGATGAGGTAGTCTCTTCTATCACTTCTTTAGTGTCTGATGTATAAAGTCGAGCTATAAGTTTACCTGTAGTAATACCTAGCATTGTATTATCCAGTTCTATTATTATTAGTATAGATTCGGATATTCTTTCCTTGCCAAAACTAATGACTCCTTGTTGAGGTAAATTAATAATGTGAACTTATTGTGTGAATATATTAGTAATTTGTTAGTACAAACTATGTAACAACAATAGTGAGATTTATTGTCTTTAATATTAATGTGTACAAATTAATAAAGTGAGTTTCATCTCACGAAAGATAAAGTTGTAGGAGAGAAATTAAGAGATAGATATTAGAGAGAAAATAAATGGATTATAATAGACTCCTATTTTATAGGATAAATATTCCCTATATATGTAATAGTTTTCAATTAATATGATGTGTTGATTGATTGATTAAAATTTTATTAGCTCTGCACATTTTTAGGCCTTTGACTCTACCAAATAATGGTACAAATTCATTATGTAGTATCAAAGCAAGTTCTCTCTTAGACCTTTCTGAACCTCTTTGACCTCAAGCATATAGAGACCAAGCAGTGAATACCACGTGCTAAAGTCTCTTCATTTGAAAGGCCATCTATCGATTCATTCATTCGGATATTGAAACAGCAGTACAGACTACGTGTTGTATTCAATGTCTACATTCGAGTTACAGATCAGTGTTTTAGGAAAACAAATTTTGGCAAGCTATCCCAGCTCACCCCTAACATCTTATGGCCAGCTCCTTCACAAATTATTCTCTACATCGATAAGTTCTAAAGTCTGAGCTACTCAGTTTGGGTGGAGTGGAAAACTCTTTATTCGGCTTGTCCAAAACCACTTTCGACATGCAGCTATTCTTGTCCTTCATGCATGGTGTAGGCGACGACATCTCTATTCCAGTGTTCTCTCCAATCGACGAGTTGCTCTCCTCAGACTCATTAAGATATTTCACGGCCTGTTCCTAGCTCGGCTTGTCCACCTCTCAGTTCACAATAGCTGCCAGACATCTTTGCCTACTATATTGCACTTGAGCCCCTGGCTCCCTCTGAAACAATGTGCATTTTGGCCTCAAACCTACAAATATCGATGGACCTGGATTAAATAAACACAACCTACATTGGATCTGGCTGCAGATATTGCATCGAACCCAAATTATCGCTGCAAGTTGGCATATCTTTCAGCGATGCACATAATAAATATTATTGCCATTCAATGCCTAATCAATCCATGTGATCACCGCCAGTTTTGGTGAGGATAGCGGGGAGACAGAATTAACGGTGGAAGACCCATGGTATTGCTTATGTTTTGAGTGATTTTAGCTTTTTGGTTTATATTAATTGCGTTTTTTTTTTTTTTTTTGGTTTTAGGTTGAGCTTTGTTTTTATAAATTTTGGTTTTGTAAAGATCATTACGTATTACTTTTTAATTAAGTTTAGTTTAGTTTGTTAAGTTTTTTAATACTGTTATGAGTTTTTTTTTTTTTTTTTTTCTTCCCGAGTATAAAGTTTAGTTTTTAAGTTCTGTCTTTTTAGGTATTAGTTTTTTAATATATTTTTTAGTTAAGTTATTAGGTAGTCTTTTAAATAGTTATATGTATTTTATATTTGGTTCGTTTTTTTTTTGTGGGGGCGGGGTATTTTATAGTTTAAATTGTTGTATTCTTTTTAGTTTATGAGTTTTAACATAGATTTAAATTTTGTATTATTTTTTTAATTTTTAAGTGTTAATATTATGTGTTGTCATATATATATATATATATATTTTTAAGGTTATTGTCAATAATTGTTATTTGTGTTTTAAAGTCATGTTATTTTTTATTTTTATTTTCTTGAGTATTTAAATTGTTATTTGTGTTTTAAAGTCATGTTATTTTTTATTTTTATTTTCTTGAGTATTTAAATAATTTTTGTTTATCTAGTGTCTTGTGTTGTTCACAGTATTTATATCAAAAATTCTTAAATAAGTTTTGAATTAGAATTTTCCAATAAAACAAGATTTTTAATATAAAAAATTATTTGTTTGTATTGGATGCATTATTGGTTGAAACTGACGTTTATAAGTTCACATTAGGAGAGAGAATGTTGAGATAAATTAATAATGTAAACTTATTATGTGAATATACTAATATTTTGTTAGTACAAATCATATAAAAACAATAGTGAGATTTATTATCATTAATATTATTGTGTGTAAATTAATAATGTGGGTTATATCTCACGAAAGATAGGGTTGTGGGGTAGAAATTAAGAGATAGATATTGGAAAGAAAATAAATGGATTATAATAGACTCCTACTTTATATGAAAAATATTTTCTATATATGTAATAGTTTTCAATAAATATGATGGGTTGATTGACTGACTGGGATTTTATGTGCTCTGCACATTTCTGAGCCTTTGGCTCTATCAAATAATGGTATAAGTTCATTACTCCTAGTGCAGTCCATTTTGAGAATTTGGTTTTGGTTTTTATTTTTAATAAGCCACCAGCTCCTAAGAAGAAGTTAACCCAAATAGAGATTTTCATGCCCTAACCATTGGCCCTACCAAAATCAATCATGACTATGGAGATAACCTTAAGTTTAACTAGATTCTTCGCTGAGGTGACACCCAAAAAAAAACTTGATCTCCATGGAAAGTGGTTGGCCATAAACTTCACCAAATCCCTATTCAAATAAGTATCTCATTGCCAACCACTGTGATCACATCCCTTTCAATGACCTCTCAACCTTCTACATCTTCGGCGCTTATTCAAGAAGAAGAAATCGGAGAACTTATAGTTCCTCAATGGGTAAGGGAGATGTATAATGTCAGAGATGAAAGGCAAAATCTAGTTTTGATAGAGTTACCCATAGTCTCAACTCGGTTTGACAAAGAAAATGAGACTATACAGAGAGTGAGGAAGAGGAAGATGGTAAATACAAGAACAAAGGGAGAGGTAGAATTTAAACAAAAAGAAAACTTGTTCTCTTTAGCCAAAAGGCCCAAAAAAAATTTCAATGATCCTACTAAATACATTGAGGATTTCAACACTTTTGTGGATTCCATTGAGGTGACAATGAAGGAGATGCACCAGAGTACCAAGCAAGCCTTGAAAAGGTGGAAGTAGATGTAGATTATATAGGCTCTTCAAAGTTGATGTACGGAATGTAGCTACAAAGTTGTATAATATTTTGTTCAATATTAGAGTGTCCAGGGTAGATAGTCAGGGACATAGAATAGATATTGTCACATTATGGAACATAATGAAGGATAAAGAAAGAAGATTGAATTTTTTGGTTCAGTATTTTAGGATTAGTGCTATTGATCAACTCAATCTCATGACCAACATGGATGTTTATTGGTGTTTAAATTATGTGATTGCCAAAAGGGATGCCTCCTTAAATTGGCATAAATAAATGAAGAAGTTGTTGAGTCTTTTTATTAGCCATGAAAGTGAAGCATTACAAATTTTGGGAGATGTGAGAGTAATCAAGGTGATCACCCAAGTAAGTGTGTTGGTTAATACACCCAATTTTGAGAACCTTCTCCACTCAACTACTGAAGACTTTAGACAAGAAGTGGAAGTTATTTTGTATAAAATCAATGAAGAGATACTATAATTAATTAGTTTTGTCAAAGATAGAGTAATTAGGGCTGAGGCTTTGGTAGCATAGTTCAAGAGCTCAAAGGTAGAGTAAGAAAGATTAATGTCTGAGGTAGTTAGAGTTTTGAAGAATTTATTACTAAATTTTGAAGTCATGGATAACGAATTTGATGTAGCTTACACACTAAGTGAAGTGATAAAGGTTAAAGAAGCAATTTTTAGGTCTATAACACGCACACAACTGACTGTTAGTGCCCCACAACTTCATAAAGCTCTTAGTCCATGCTAAAATTACAATTGTATTATCTTCATTGATTAATACAGTTAATGACATTACATCAATGCCTTAATTTTAGAATGATTATGTATCTACATGGTTATTACCAAGATGAGACTTTAGTTCTCAATATATTTATTATACATGCAAAATTTACTTTTAGTTGAGAAATATATTCTAAGTATTATCATTTATTTACATGATTTTGAAAAAAATGTTCTATTTTGGTGTAACATCTCCACTGGGATCTACTTAGAATAACATAAAAATTTTAAATTTAATCAATATATTTTTTAATTAGATTACACTATGAGAATTTAATTGGTGATCCAACTAATACACATTAAATATCTTAATAGTAAAATAAATATGTGACATGTATTTGTCACTGATCACTACCATCAGATGAAACAAAACATAACTAAATATAGAAAGTAATTACAAATTTTCAAAGATGATTGGTACAAACATACAACCATTGTTGTTATAGTACAATAAATAATTAATTATATCCAATCATAATAATATTTCAATAATAATAAATATAATATAATATACAAGATACAAAGCTCCATGGAGCATTAGTTCCCTAAACTCGACCATCTATGGAAATCTCAAGTATCATCTCCAAATAAGTACTATTGTAGGAAGGGAGAGCATCATCCAAGCATTTTTTCACATCAATCACGGACCATCGATGCCTTGCACAATATCCTAGAAGGGAATGGCCTTCCCTTCATGGATGAGTGGATAGTGACAATGTAGAAATCTAGAGAGACAAGCTAGTACTAGTGTGTTGTATAATTTTTAAGAATATGTAGTGTACCATAAATAAATCTATTCTAACATGATATCACATAAATACGTAAATCATACACATGAAATGACTGTCTAATTAACATTATTTTGACCAAAGTTTTCAATAGTTATTGATCTCTAGGATCAATCAATTTCATACGCACTATTTGATCAGATACTAGAAAGCTAGTGAAGTCTATCTCGATACTTACTCAGTACCAGTAATACAAGATTTGGTTACATAAATACAACTAATAGATTCATACATATTACTTCTTACTAATAGGCATAACACATGTTAAACATAAGAATAATCAAAATGCATATATTTAATCCATCAAACATATGAATGAATTTTCATAATATTATTTATCACATGGATAATAAGTAAAAAAATACAATTTATACCAACCGGGTATAATCCATGTTTAGACTGTATAATCTATTTTTTTAAGTAGATTAAATACATATTATATTTTATGTTAAGTAATAATATCATAGTCCATCATTTTCATATATACACTACTTAATTTCAATAGCCAATCATAATAAATAAGGTTATAATTTTTACATAAACATAATCTTTCATTTAAATAACATATTACATCTTTAGGAGCATGTATGCATATATAAGTAGTTTTCTATTCTTTAAGAATTTATAACATAGTTTTGATAATAATAAAAACTATAACTTATAGTCACACATCACGATGCACTATTATATGTTATATATGTATTATCACTTGTATATATTAATATATATGTAATATGTACCACTCACAAGTTTTTATTACTGCATGTATTTATATCAACAATGATTTATAATTCTAATCAAAAAAATTATAAGATTTCAACAATCATTACATTCATGAATCATCAAGATATAAACTAATTACTATAGTCAATAAAGTTTTTTATATCAATATTATGCTCTCATTATTTACTATTGGTTCTCAAAATAGAATATATTAACCTCTAATTTAAATTCACCATATAAGGCATTCACAAATTTTATTTATGTGTTTTTACTCTATAATAGTCTATATATTTTATCTATATATGTTGCTACAAGTTTGACTCTATCGACTTGTTTTATATAAACTTATTGTGATTCAGATACATTATTTAGTCTCTACATAGAGTTTGAAACATAGCCAAAGCATAGACTTAGCCTCTTCACAACTTACACATATATAAATATTTCTCTATAGTTTTAAGTGTCAATATATATACTTAGTTCATATATTTATATCAATAATGGATATAACATTAGTTAATCAACAATATAGTGCCAATGTAGCATTATAATAGAAATGTTTATTATTTTTATTGTTTATACAAATATTAGCGATCTCCCCATTAATGAATTATATAATATTATTCATCTTACTATAACCATGTATATAAATATCTATGCACATCCATTCTCAATCACGGTCATCATATGACTGTGGTTCATAAGATATATAAAAGATATGTAATCACATCTCAATTTACTAATTGATTATATTCATAACTCATCACTTTATCTTACAAAGATTACAATATATTTTTACTCATCAATCAACTAATATGAATATATTCAAATAGAAATATACATAATATCAAGATCTATGGCTATATATCACCAAGCTAAGATCTACGACCAAGCTTTGATCAAGATCTATGACGAATATTATGATCTATGGCTATATAGCTTATGCCTCTTTGCATCATGGATTCATTGTTTATTCAAAGTGATATCTATGTCCATCAGAATTATCAATATAGATAATTGATAAATTGCACAATATTATATCCATTGAATCCATTAATGAATTATCAATTATTAATGGTTTATTTATTATCAATTATCCATGTAAATTAAATTGTCCTTTATGTCACATTTAATGGATAATTACCATTAACTAATGTTTTGATCATGAATTATGTCTAATTTAATGGATTACATCCTGTATTATTAGGATATTTATATTGATAGGATTATGCATTATATTCGATTAGAACCATGGACATATATGTATGCACATATTGGTGTGTGTGTGGATGCATAGTTTAATGAGAAATAGGGATTTCATATGTGATAACCAATCGCTAAGGTAGAGCTCTTTCAGACTCGTATGGCAATATAGTCAAGTGGATGCATGACCAAACCATAAATAGGATTTGTATCCACACATCGATTTTGAATTATGCCAAAAAATCTACTGATATAGGTTTAGCATCAGATGAATGAAATCATGTTGTTTGACACTTGCATTAGTAAGTTGAATACTAGAAAATAAGAATGTTGTAATTAGATTAATATTACAAAATGGTTAATATAATAATGAACTCGCATACTAGGGGTTCAAGTTATTTGTGATTGGACAAATGCTAGCCACCATATATGGAAGTAAAAGTTCTAGGGTCTTGCCAGATGTTGTAAAATATTATTACATGATTTATTCAACATAGCTTGGTCCTTACAAGAATTGGCAAGAAAAATAAAAAGATTAAAGCGGATTAATATATAACAAACACCTTACAAAATTCTAAATAAATACTTAACAGTAATTCCTATTGTCACTCCATGAGACCCATCTAAACCCTTTACCATCCACATAGATACCAAAAATTACTGTAAAGAGCATAGTAAATGCCATATGCTATTTACAATAGCCAGTCATAAATAGAGGAAGGAGTGCATACATTTAGCAAACATCATTGCTATTTAAAGTAAAGAATATAAAAACAACTATATGTAGTGCCTCATTTAGATATAATTCTATATTTAAGTATATTATTATTTTTATATGTATATATATAGTTCAACATACATATTCAGTCTTTACATTTTATATGATAGGTACATATATACATAGCTGCCCCTAAACTCTTTTCCATAATTTGGAGGTCCTAGGCGCCATTTCTTTAGACATGATATATACATAGTTTACCATAAAATATATATGCATAGCTTGATTAGTAGTTTGTTATTATAATATATATAATAGCAATATGTATATATATTCAATATACTCAACTCATAAATAAATTGATTACATATAGTTACATATATTTTCACATTAGGATAATAATTATCAAAGTTGAGTATGTATATGGGTATACCTATAGAGATGTTGAATAATAATTTCATCTATTACATAGTATATTAGGACATACGATTATTCATTTTAAATTATGGAAACATAAAATGGTCAGATAACATTATTAATTACAACCGTAATTTATCTCTATTCGCTAGACCATATAATGTTGTATATGGTTAATTTATGAATGTTCCATATGGTTAATTATGGATACCCACAATTCTCAGATAAAATTATGTAACTAAGATATATTAGGAGATATAAATTCATATTCACTTAGTTAAAACACATATAAACTGATGTTATGATTATCATTTACTATATTAAGTCTTACGATTTTGATCGGTTGCTTCACACTCTACATAGTTTGATAATTCACATATTCACTATGCAATTTGAATACCAAACAATTGTAGAATTTTCTTATGTTAAAATTTATTAACATCACCAATGTATTTATCATCAAATGATAGTAGATGTTGCTTCTTTTTGTGCTCCCTTTGCTCCTCTCTTCCTTCTTCTTCTCTCTTTTTCACTCTATTCCCTCTCTTTTCCAAATGCACCCTCATTTTATCTTTTTCCTTTCTTCAATAATATGGCACTTTTATTTATTAAATGACTTCATTTTTTTAAAAGATTACTACTCTTTCTTTTTATCATGATTTTTCTTTTTGTTTTTCTTTTCTTTTTTTCCTATATACATATTTACTGATTAGAACATAATGGGTTTTATTTGTTTTATTCCTTTTTGAGTCTTTTCATATTGTTATTTTTCTAATTAATTAATAATAATATTTATTAATATAGACAAATAATCAAAATAACTTAATGATAATGCGATAATTATAAATTCATTTATGTTTCTTTATTAAAATGGTAAGTCACACACTAATGTACACCAATCCTAATTATAACAACGTATTGTTGTGTTATTACTACATTGTATAGATTATCCACATCTTTTGTTATCTATACCTATTAAGGAGTTTACTAAACAATGATATTCCTCAATATCATAAAGATAATTGGTTAACATTTCAAAAATATGGAGATTAATCCACATACAAATATTAAACTGAACTAACACACACATTTATAATTATCTAAATACAAATAACATAAATAATGTACTAATATAATCATTTTAATTATGTATATAATATGTACTATTTAATGTAGTGTGTGTAGGGTTTTAGTTGCTCCTTTGTTATCTCCTAGTAACTCCATCTATGTCACCTTCTTGATGATTCTATTCCTCCATCATGCTCTAAGGGATGAGTCTCTCCTATGTCAAACTCACAAAAATAAGATAGTCCATACATCATGGTATGTATTTCATAAAATACTACTTGAAATAACAATTCAACATGATCATAATGTAAAAATATACCATACAATTAAACTTATAGCAATGAAATCATGTAATCAAAATAATTTTCAATTGTCCCATATAACAACATATAACTCATAGCTTAGTTAATAATAACCAAGTCAAATCAACAACTATAAATATATATGGATAATCAAGTAAGTTTTCTTAGTGAGGAATTGAGATATAAAATTTAGACTTGTTATTTTAGGTGAAGCCTAAAGAGATGAGGCCTTCCTCATCCCAAGCTTATAAATACATGTAACCTCTCAGTCTCAAAAAGAGGAGAATTTTGGCTATTCAAATTAATAAAAAATTTAAATAAGTTTTGTTTAACTTAATTTTTATGTCCAAATATTCATTCTTCTCTAATTATGTGTATTGCTTGAGATGTTCCATCATTTTGGTATATTAGTGCTTTGATTGTGTATGAGGTATCTATTTTAAGTACATCCTTATATGCATGTTAAAATTTTCCTAAATAAAATTTTTAAAGTTTCCTAATGAGTAACCCACATCTATAGTTTGATCTTATATAAATTTAAAAATACGCACCACTTCTAATATAATACATAGATATGTTTTCACATTTAGTTATATATCTTTATATGTCATATTTGTGTTATTTGCATAGATACACTTGTTTTTTTTCTTGTTGTGGCTTTGATCCTTTGATTGTGCTTCCATCATGTGGATTCATAATTTTTATCATTGTATTACTCTTTTCCAAATGTTGTACATTTGGAAAAGTACAAATTTTTTCCTAGTGTATTGCACTTGCTAGTTTTTGAAACATTTTACTATCAATTATTTTTATGTGATATGTATATGCTATAATTATTTTAAAAAAATAAAAAACACTTTGTTCAAATTTCCCCTAATTTTATTTATTACACCTCCTTAAGATTAAATTATCTTGTCAGACACAACTTCAAATGGAATATCTCCAAAAAATGAATGCACAAAGTTGAACTAAGCACAAAACAAAGACATAATAAATGCAGTTCAACACCTCCATTATTGAGAGAGAAAAAAATACATAAATATACAAATGAGAGAAAGACAAGACATGATAGATTCACATCATGCCTTTTTTCCCAAAAAACCAACTTCCTCATTCCAATTATAAAACTAACCATTTTCTATTTGTTATGCAACATAACCCTCAAAATCTTGTGGTATGTGATAGTAAATTCCCCTATGGGACCAAAACTACCACTACTTGGTGCTATAAAAATTAACAAATGGATTTTCAACCACTTTTTGATACATAAACTACATATGTGGTGGTACATCCTAGCACTCACAGTATTTCTAGTCAGACTCATGGCATATGCCACTATAGAGAACAAAGTTTGAACATCATTTTGACACATCAAATATTTTTTTAAAGGATGGATCAATTATCATCCATTAAAATATGTTTCATTTTTAAGGAATTATATGTAAATATACAAACTAGACTATCACATGGAAACTATGTTTATTAGAGGTACATTATAAAGTGACATCGCTTCTCCAAGTGGAATAATATATACCATGGAATACAACCATAGGGTTTAAGTGTACTTAACCGAGTTGAGTAAATACATATATTTATATTAAAACCAGTGTTTTTGGTAGATCGTGAACATGGTGGATAATATAAATATAGTGGCAATTCTATTAACTTCCTACATATCATAAGTATAATTTTCAAATATCTTACACAAAAAGTATAGAAATTGGAAATCTTAATGGTTATAAGGTATGAATGTGAAAATAAAACATGATGTTTAAATCATTAAATATTTTAGAATAAAAGTTATAAAATGATCCATATTACAAGGATATCCAACTAAACTCATTAGTAAATTCAATATTACATATTAAGCCAACATATGTCTCTCCCATGCTCTGACTTGTCACCAACAACATTATAGATTCTCAAACTAGAGACAAAGGATTTAATGAATTTTCAAATAACTCTACCAAATACCAAGAACAAAAACCATAATCTTTTGCAACAACCCTTCTTAATGCAAGTATAGAGATGGAATAAAGAAGTTGTTTACAATCCAAAGTTGATAGACCCATAACTTTCATAATGGTTTGTTTCCTAGCAATTAATATACCATAGTCAGTATTTTTGTTGTTGCCCTTCCCACATTATTCCCTACAGGGGATTCCATGTTCAAACAAACATGACTTAAGAAGTCTTAATGCATGAATATGCTTTGCACTTAATTTGTACCATGGAAATAGATTTGGAAGCCATTTAAGATTATGTTATTTTTTGAAACCTTATGATGTGGCATTGTAATTAAATAATATATGTAGTCTTTGTGAATAACAACATTGATACTACTACATGAAATACAATTAAGATCATAAATTGGGTTAATTTCCTATCATTAAATGATTTTTTTTTATTTGTTCGATCAAAATTGTGCTGCAAAGGTGATAAAAAAGTGATGCCAATTATGATGCAAAAGTGGCACTAATTGCATCACTTTTACATTTAAAAATTACCATTAAATCATTGGCACTCATCTCAAACCAAAATTTGTGTCAAAATTTTATTCTTTTGTTTGTGCACTGAGTTTTAATTTTTTGGTTTGTTCCACCAAAATTTGTGTCGAGTTTCAAATTTAGGCAATAAATTTGGGCTTTTGTTATGGAAATAATGAATAAGATTAAATAATTATTTGTGAGATATCATCTTCCATACTAATCTTACATTTGAAGATTCACAATCTAATCCTCACTAACCTCGACTAGAAGATCAATATTCTTGTTCCTCATTCTTATTTTATTTTCTTTATATTTTATGTAAGCAGAGATGTTAGGTATGTTTTGATATTATTGAATCCAATGTATGTAAGTATTTTTTAATGGGTTGTTTGATTTGAGTGAAGGATCGTTAATATTAGAAATATTAGTTGTGGGATACCTTTCATTTTGTTTGTTGAATGAATCAATGTATGGCTATGGACAAGAGTTTGGGTAACAATTAGAGATACTATTTTATTTGCTATTTTTAATTTATATATTTAGTATAAATAGCATTGAGGTAGAGCCCTTTTCTTTTATTCGTAATAGCATTGAGGTAGAGGCTGAAATTTGTCTTCACTACAATTTAGAGAGTTTTCTGAATCAAAAAATCAAGGTACAAAAGTATTAAAAACATGAAAGACTCGTACTGATTCCTTAGACATTAAGGATATTTGAACCAAAATTCCCCTGAGAGAAATAGGCATATGACTCTCACCCAGAATCTCTTTAAATGACCAAAACTATCTAAAATTTTGTATGTTCCAGTTAGACTGCATGTAGGATGAATTTCTTTCATTTTTATTTTTAATAGTGACACAATTATGATGTGAAAAATTGACATAGATATGGTACAAAAGTCACAAAACTAAAAATGTTTAGTTGTTTCACTTTTGCACCACCTTTTCACCAAAAAATTAAATTCCTTATAGTTTCGCCACAAAAAACATTAAAAAGGTCAATTTTCAATGTAAATTCAATCCTAATGGTGGAACAAATCACACTTTATGTAGCAGTGTGAAGACAACTTGCTAGTTATCATTGAAAACTTGTGATACTACCTTGAAGACTTATTGGATGAGAAGTTAGAAGAACACCTAATGCACATTTTGGCTTAAATATTATTCAAATAATAAAATAATCAACTAAATATAGTAATGAAATAATAGACATGATCAAGCAACCAAGTTACCCTACTTTATTCTTTACATTTAATGCAACAAACACTAAATGTTATGACCAACACCAAACTATGTCAAGTAAAATTCCACTTGATACGAGCCCAAGACATTGATATAAATTCAAAATATTTTGTGTAGAGGTGTTGGAGAAACATTTACATGGACTTTTGGTACAAGTTCGTTAAAAAAAATACTTAAATTAATTATTTTACATTAATAAATGTTATTATAATTGTAATCACCTAAAAATGACCATTCATGCCTTAGATGTCTACTCGAGGTTACTTTACCCTTAGTATAACACTTAACCCATCTTAGGGGCCCTTTTGATCCACTTTTAGTCACATGGCAACTAAAAATAGCACCCAAGCTTATAGAACACCACGTGGGACCCATAACGATGCAATTCATTAGTTATTTATATCTCTACACCCTCCAAAAAGGTAATTTACATCTCCCCAAGAGGATTAAGGTTGGCCTACACCTATTCTTATGTCACTCTCCCAAGTCATTTTTATGAGAACACTATATAAGCACTACTCTCGCACTCTTACACCCTAGGTGGACATTATAAAAAATAAGCACACAAAATTACTTCACATTGAGGGAAAGTTCCTAATTATTCCAATATTATATTGACTTAGCCCATACATTCAATAATCCAGTCCTAGCATAGGTATTTAGATCTCAAGTGGCCTTCAAGGCATCCTCTCATGCATGCACAATTAGGCATTCTAGCATTCACTTGCACTTGTACCAAGCACTTAGCCAAGAGAACTACATCAAGATTGATCCCTCCTTGGAGTATTGGTATGTAGGTAGCATGCCCACATAGGGGTGTGGATCACATGTCTAGTGCATCATACCCACTAACTCATTTTTCTCATGGTGTTCATTTAAACCCTTACAAGCATGAAAACCTAAGTTTTTTGGAGGAAAATAGAGCTATAAGAAAAAGTATTGGTCGCACAGACCTAAAATTTGGACCAAAGCTAGAACAAAACCTAATTTATCAAACCCAAAAATTGTTAGGACATCAAAGTAGAAGGAAATTACTACCAATATAAGGACACTATCACCACATTTTTAACAATGGTGCTAATGTCCAATTATGGAACTAATATCCAAGATGTTTTCTAACACTGGGATCTTATTTATGACACTCATACCATCTTCTATCTCAATTTCTATCACCCAAATCATCTGTATCAGGTGTTTTTTATCTAAGTTATTACTTGCACTATTTATTACTATTTTTAATAAATTCAAGCTAGTCAATTATATAACAAATCAATGGCTTTATTTATTGCTTATTATTTGATTGATTTAGTCTACTCATCTCTTTAACAAACATAGGATTTATACTCACTAAGTCCTAAATGGTTAAAACAATAATCATCAAATTATTATGAGAATATGTTTCACATGTACGTATGAAAACATAAAGGTTTAATGCTCATATCCATAGATTCATATGGCTATAAAATGTACCAAATATGGACATACCAGACTAGGATAACTCAATTGAAATAAATTTACAAAAGTTTTCTTTGGTAGTTATATCACAACATGAAACTTGAGAGAAATCTATTAAAGTAACTCAATTATACACCTTCTCTAATTTTGATGACCCATGTTTTTTTATAGATAGATAAAATCTTTGCATCTAATCCTTTTAAAGACTACGAGGAATTAGTGAATTGGGTGCAATACCACATTAAATGTAGTGATGATTCATGTTTGCAGCAGAAGGATACACCCTTGAATGTTGTTACCAAGTACCATGTCTTATTTTTTGAATAAGGTAGACATTAAATATACAAAATTACTCATAATTATGACACATTGAACATTCATAACCCTGACATACTTTCAATTTTATAGGAAAATGTTGATTACTAACCCATTTTCTCTCACCATGTTGTGGTGAAACACATCATGAAGTAGGCATCAAAATTAGAGAAAATATCTAAAATTTATCATCATATGTTGACCAAAATTTCAAAGGGTATGACTTCCCATGGCCCTACATCAGTTTCATGTCAAAAACATTTAATAGAAACTATTGTTAATCTTGATATCAGTGCATAAGAGATATGTTACATAATACAAAATCTTCCCCTAGAAATATGCAAGTGCTCATTCATTTCCTTGAATGTCAAGTGCAAGATTCTTTGACTGACCACTCAAGATACAACTTAATCACTTTCAACATCAACCCTCATTGATGCCTACATGAAATAAAATTGTTCTCAAGAGACATTGGCATTGATTGAAGTTGTGATATTTTGGTCTTATAATAATCACCTTAAAAATTAAAAATGGAAATAAAGGGAAGTAAAGGCCATTTTCATTGTCACACTTGTTGTACTATTATTCCTTATAGATATTCAGATTTCTATGAATTTTTTTGTTGGAGTGAACTACTTTTATATAAATCATTTCGCAACATTCTTATAGGCATTGGTACCTATAAAGAAGAACTTTTTGAAATTTGGGAACAATTAAGAAGCTCATACCATCCATGGCATGTTGGCCACTAACTATAAAAAACCTAACAATGAGGATCATATAAATAATGAAATCAATCAATAAGATCTCATGAAAATTTATGAGTAGCAATTGTTATCTCAATTCCATCCTAATGATAGTACAAACTTAAATGGCCTAGATATGCTTGGCCATCATGACTTTAAAAGAAACAATAATTGAAATTGTATGATGTTCATTTGGCTTTGTATGATATAACCATACCATTTATAGACTCAAATTGTGTAATTCATCAAATCCCACACCTTGTTATTACTTCAATTTCCAATCTATAGAAACATTGTCTACTAAACAATGCATGTTAGATTTGATATTGTTTTAGAACATTCCACAAATAATGCTAACACTTCCCCTCTAAAAATTATTATCCAGTGGCACTAAATTTTTTTATGTCATTAATAACATTAAATGTGTATTGTTTGCACACATGGGAGCTAACCAATCTCTCTGGTAATTACTTTCTCCAACTGGTGTAACCTTCAATATTAATGTTTCAACTATACATGTAGGTTTTACAATCCCTATAAAGGAGGTGAATCCCTCCATAGGGACAAACATTTTCATCTTTTCAGATGTTTCATCTTTTCAAGAAGACTCAAAACATGTTTTTTATATTGTCATTGATAAGATGATTTTCATAAGGTAAAAATTAATGAATCAAATTAATGATCTCTTGCATGAAGTGTTCCTTCACTAGAATAACACCTCACTTGGTAGTCATTCCATTATTATTTTAGGGAACCTAGGCTAGTTTCTGCTAGTGAATAATTTCCCTACTTATGCAAGAAACTCACATGGAAATAAAATTTGGCACAAATTTGACATGTGTCACGTTGGAAATATTTTTTTTCCAATAATGTACTAGCCCATGTTAGGCCTCTTTCCATAAATTGTTGATGAAAATCATAAATACAAAGCCAACCTTAGAGGTCTAGAATATTCTAGTTTCTCATACATACATTTATTTATATTTGAAGAGCAAAACATTTTCAAGATTCAATCCATTAATTTTTAACTAACACTTTGGTTATGTTGCACAACAAAAATATGTTGAAATTATTAAGCATATCAATTTCTTGTAGTAATGTTGAGGAAAGTAGATGAAGAAGTTTATTAAAACCTACTAATGACTAGTTGGAGGCTAAATTACTTGTGTACAAAGGAGAGTAAGTTATGCTCACTTCTAACTTTTGGGTCATTACAGACCTTGTTAATGGACCTCTTAGGAAAGTTTATACCATTGTGTATATTCCATGTTTGAAGCCTCCATATTTTCCAATGTATATGGTTGTAAACTTCAATATCTATGTTTTTCCACTATGGGATGTACATAGTCCAAAATGTGTTTCAATCATACCGATAACTGATTCAAAACTCAAAAGCTTTGGTTGAAAGATAATTCAATAAATAAGAACAAAACAATTCAAATAATGTTATCTCTGAGAAGAGATGTTTTATTGATTAAATTTGCAGACCCAAATATATGCTTATCTCTGAGAAGAGATGTCTGATTTCCATTTCGGGTTACATATTCATTTATAAATGTTTTGAAGGTGTGGGGAGGATGTGTAAGGTCACCAATCTTGAGGGATATGAATTGGTTTGATTTCCATGATTTACAACAATACAAAATTTGAGGAATTACTATTTTTAGACTGCACTATTAAAATTGAAATTTGGGACACTTCCATTGGGTTTTAGGGGATCAAAATTCATCGATCAAATCTCCATGCCATCTCATGATGTTCCCCTCATTATTATATTTTTATGGTTTAAATGGTGAGTCAATTAGAGCTACGGTGCAAAAGTTATGGCTCATAGAAGTTTCGTCATCAATTGGGGTGGACCCATCACCTGAATTGTCATCTGAATTGTTGCTCGAATCATTCCTCCCTCCTTGAGAAGCAATGGTCCCCATTTCATCAATAATTTTCATAATTTTGGTAGTTGTACTTTGATTTGATTCCTGATGTAGACTTGGAAGGGACTGTGATTTATGGAACTGTGCAGGGCCCGATTGTTCACCATTTCTATTTGACCATCAGTTCATTTGGATTTTTGTGGCTTGACCACCAAGAGAACAAATTTCTTGGAACTAATCAAAGAGACAGATATATAATTTGGTACCTCTAGTACCCTATAGTGCCGTGTTCCAAGAGTGAGAGTAATCCTTCGAGTTCTTGATTCATATATGCCATGTCGATCATACATGAATGGCTAACCAAAGAGTACATCACAAACATCTAGATTGACCACATCACATAAGACCTCATCTTAGAAGGGTTTTATTGCATATGAGAGAAGACATTTGTGGGTGACACGGAGGTTTCTCCCTATACTCAACCATCGAATACTATATGGCTTTGGGTGAGGCTTCATGGATAGATTTAGGCTTTTCACAACATTAGCAGAGATTAAATTCTTTCGACTTCCACTATCAAGAATGAAATACAGAGGCTTACCTTGCACCCATAACTTAGAGTGAAACAACATTTCCTTGTCATCAAGCCTCTCCTCATGGGTTTGTGATGAAGCAACAATGGCTTCAAGCTCAGCATCTATAATCTCTTCTTCAACCTCTTCAATTGCAGGGTCTGTATGAGGTAGAGCAGTAGATGTTGAGGACTGTGACTCAGAAAGTAGGGACTTGATGGCTCGACATTCTTATTTGGAGTGAGTCCCAGATTTGTGATAATCACACCACTTCTCAGCCTTTCCTTCCTTTTGCTTCTAATTTTGGCCTCGTGTTTGACCTTCTTTGTCACTTCTCCATTTTGAAGGCTGACTCTTCGTATTCATTCTTCCATGCTTTTGCTCAATCTTCACTACAAACTTATACGCCTCACCAAGGGTTTCCAAATTGAAGAGTTCCATTTCTCCCCATATGTACCATTGTATTCCACCATGATATTTGAGAACCTTGTGTTTCTCACTTTCTTGGATGCCCAATCTTATAGATAGAGAATGAAAATATCAGTGTAATCTTGAACAGATTATTCCTTACCTTGGTGAAGTTGTTTCCACTCTATATAGATCGTCATATGCTCCAATGGGGTAGTATTCTTTCTTCACAGCTTCTATGAAATCATCCCAAGTAGGTTCTGTCTCAAGGCCAATATCATCTGCACTGAATCTCTTTTTGTACACTTCCCACCAATTTTTGATAGGCAATGATGCTTTTAGAAGAGCAAAAGTAATCTTCTCTTTATCGATGAATTTATTTACAGAAAAATAAGATGACAATTGATCCAACCAATTTTCTATTGCATCAGCTTTGATTTTGCCTTCAAATGTAGGGATATCAAAATTCACCTGAACCTTGAAGGGTGTTGGGGCACTGAAAGGATGTGCGGTACAGATGAGGAGCCAGAATTTCCCATCAAGATTTGTTGGAGAATTTGAGAAAAAAAATTTAGAATTTGTGCTTATTTTTTTTAGAGGGCTTCATTCACCATTTCCTTAAAAGGATTGGATGTCTTGGTGTTGTCTACCATTTGAAGTCATTTGGAGAGAATAGGTGGATAGTCTGTTGGTTCGATTTTCCACCCAAGATTCCTGTAATTTGACCTCATTCTTGGGATCATATAGTCTAAATACAAACCACTCTGATACCACTGATCTAAAACTCAAAAGCATTGGTTGAAAGATAATTCAAGAAACAAGAACAAAATAATTCAAATAATGCTATCTCTGAGAAGAGATGTTTTATTGATCAAATTTGCAGACCCAAATATATGCTTATCTCTGAGAAGAGATGTCTAATTTCCATTTCGGGTTACATCTTCATTTATACATGTTTTGAAGGTGTGGGGAGGATGTGTATGGTCACCAATCTTGAGGGAGATGAATTTGTTTGACTTCCATGATTTACAACAATATAGAATTCGAAGAATTACTATTTTTAGTAACTTACTATTTTTAGACTTCACTATTAAAATTGAAATTTAGGACACTTATATTGGGTTTTATGAGGTCAAACTTCATTGCGCATAGCTCCATTCCATCTCATGATGTTCCCCTCATTATTAGCATTTCAACGGTTCAAACAGTGAGTCAATTGGAGCTACGGTGCAAAAGTTATGGCTCCCGAAAGTTTCGTCATCAATTGGGGTGGACCCATCACCCGAATTGTCATCTAAATTGTTGCTCAGATCATTCCTCCCTCCTTGAGAATCAATGGTCCCCATTGCATCAAGAATTTTAATTGAGTGTGGTAGTTGTACTTTGATTTGATTCCTGATGCAGACTTGGAAGGGACTGTGATTTGTGGAACTGTGCAAGCCCCAATTGTTCACCATTTCTATTTAACCATCAGTCATTTTGGATTCTTGTGGCTTGACCACCATGAGAACAAATTTCTTAGCACTAATCAAAGAGACAGATGTAGAAAGTGGACCTCTGGTACCCTGTAGCACCGTGTTCCAAGAGTGAGAGTAATCCTTCGAGTTCTTGATTCATATATGCCATGTCAATCATACATGAATGGCTGACCAAAGAGTACATCACAAACATATAGATTGACCACATCACATAAGACCTCATCTTGGAAGGGTTTTATTGCATATGAGAGAAGACATTGGTGGGTGACACGAAGGTTTCTCCTTGGACTCAACCATCTAATACTATATGGCTTTGGGTGAGGCTTCATGGATAGATTTAGGCTTTTCACAACATTAGCAGAGATTAAATTCTTTTGACTTCCACTATCAAGAATGAAATGCAGAGGCTTCCCTTTCACCCATAACTTAGAGTGAAACAACCTTTTCTTGTCATCAAGCCTCTCCTCATGGGTCTGTGATGAAGCAATAATGGCTTTAGGCTCAGCATCTATAATCTCTTCTTCAACCTCTTCAACTGCAGGGTCTGTATGAGGTAGAGCAGTAGATGTTGAGGATTTTGACTCAGAAAGTAGGGACTTGATGGCTCAACATTCTTCTTTGGAGTGAGTCCCATATTTGTGATAATCACACCACTTCCTAGCCTTTCCTTCCTTTTTCTTCAAATTTTGGCCTCATGTTTGACCTTCTTTATCACTTCTCCATTTTGAAGGTTGACTCTTCATATTCATTCTTCCATGCTTCTGCTCAATATTCACTATGAACTTGTATGCCTCACCAAGGGTTTCCAAATTGAAGAGTTCCATTTCTCCCCATATGTACCATTGTAGTCCACCATGATATTTGATAACCTTGTGTTTTTCACTTTCTTGGATGCCCAATCTTGAAAATAGAGAATGAAAAATATCAGTGTAATCTTGAATAGATTGTTCCTTACCTTGGTGAAGTTGTTGCCACTCTATATACAGATCGTCATATGCTCCAATGGGGCAGTATTCTTTATTCACAACTTCTATGAAATCATCCCAAGTAAGTTCTATCTCAAGGCTAATATCATCTGCATTGAATCTCTTTTTGTACACTTCCCACCAATTTTTGACAGGGAATGATGCTTTCAGAAGAGCAAAAGTAATCTTCTCTTTATCGGTGAATTTATTTATAGAAAAATAAGATGACAATTGATCCAAACAATTTTCTACTGCATCAACATTGATTTTGCCTTCAAATGTAGGGATATCAAAATTCACTTGAACCTTGAAGGGTGTTGGGGCACTGAAAGGATGTGCGGATACGGATGAGGAGCCAAAATTTCCCATCAAAATTTATTGGAGAATTTGAGCAAATTGTTGTAGCATCTATGCTTGTTTTTTTTGGAGGGCTTCATTCACCATTTCCTTAAAAGGATCGGATGTCTTGGTGTTGTCTGCCATTTGAAGTCATTTGGAGTGAATAGGTGGATAGTCTGTTGGTTCAATTTTTCACCCAAGCTTCCTATAATCTGACCTCATTCTTGGGATCATACACTCTAAATACAAACCACTCTGATACCATTGATCCAAAACTCAAAATATTTGGTTGAAAGATAATTCAAGAAATAAGAACAAAATAATTCAAATAATGCTATCTCTGAGAAGAGATGTTTTATTGATCAAATTTGCAGACCCAAATATATGTTTATCTCTGAGAAGAGATGTCTGATTTCTATTTTGGGTTACATCTTCATTTATACATGTTTTTAAGGTGTGGGGAGGATGTGGAAGGTCACCAATCTTGAGGGAGATGAATTGGTTTTACTTCCATGATTTACAACAATATAGAATTCGAGGAATTACTATTTTTAGTAACTTACTATTTTTAGACTTCACTATTAAAATTGAAATTTGGGACACTTCCATTGGGTTTTATGGGGTAAAACTTCATTGATTGGAGCTCCATGCCATCTCATGATGTTCCCCTCATTATTATCATTTCAATGGTTCAAACGGTGAGTCAATTGGAGCTACAGTGCAAAAGTTATGGCTCCCAAAAGTTTTGTCATCAATTGGGGTGGACCCATCACCCGAATTGTCATCTGAATTGTTGCCTAGATCATTCCTCCCTCCTTGAGAAGCAATGGTCCCCATTGCATCAATAATTTTCATCAAGTGTGGTATTTGTACTTTGATTTGATTCCCAATGCAGACTTGGAAGGGACTGTGATTTATGGAACTGTGCAGGCCCCGATTTTTCACCATTTCTATTTCACCATCAGTCCTTTTGGATTCTTGTGGCTTGACCACCATGAGAAAAAATTTCTTAGCACTAATCAGAGAGACAGATGTAGAAGGTGGACCTCTGGTACCCTATAGTACCGTGTTCCAAGAGTGAGAGTAATCCTTCGAGTTCTTGATTCATATATGCCATGTCAATCATACATGAATCGCTGACCAAAGAGTACATCACAAACATCTAGATTGACCACATCACATAAGACCTCATATTGGAAGGGTTTTATTGCATATGAGAGAAGACATTGGTGGGTGACACGGAGGTTTCTCCCTAGACTCAACCATCCAATACTATATGGCTTTGGGTGAGGCTTCATGGATAGATTTAGGCTTTTCACAACATTAGCAGAGATTAAATTCTTTTGACTTCCACTATCAAAAATGAAATGCAGAGGCTTACCTTTCACCCATAACTTAGATTGAAACAACCTTTCCTTGTCATCAAGCCTCTCCTCACAGGTCTGTGATGAAGCAATAATGGATTCACTCAACATCTATAATCTCTTCTTCAACCTCTTCAACTACAGGGTCTGTATGAGGTAGAGTAGTAGATGTTGAGAATTGTGACTCAGAAAGTAGGGACTTGATGGCTCAACATTCTTCTTTGTAGTGAGTCCCATATTTGTGATAATCACACCACTTCCCAGCCTTTCCTTCCTTTTGCTTCTAATTTTGGCCTCATGTTTGACCTTCTTTGTCACTTCTCCATTTTGAAGGCTAACTCTTCATATTCATTCTTCCATGCTTCTGCTCAATATTCACTGTGAACTTGTACGCCTCACCAAGGGTTTCCAAATTGAAGAGTTCCATTTCTCCCTGTATGTACCATTGCATTCCACCATGATATTTGAGAACCTTGTGTTTCTCACTTTCTTGGATGCCCAATCTTGCAGACAGAGAATGAAAAATATCAGTGTAATCTTGAACAAATTGTTCCTTACCTTGGTGAAGTTGTCATCACTCTATATACAGATCATCATATGCTCTAATGGGGTAGTATTCTTTCTTCATACCTTCTATGAAATCATCCCAAGTAAGTTTTGTCTCAAGGCCAATATCATCTGCACTAAATCTCTTTTTGACACTTCCCACCAATTTTTGATAGGCAATGATGCTTTCAGAAGAGCAAAAGTAATCTTCTCTTTATCAGTGAATTTATTTACAGAAAAATAAGATGAAAATTGATCCAACCAATTTTATACTGCATCAACATTGATTTTTCCTTCAAATGTAGGGATATCAAAATTCACCTAAACCTTGAAGGGTGTTGGGGCACTGAAAGGATGTGCGAGTACAGATGAGGAGGATAATTTTCCATCAAGATTTATTGGAGAATTTGAGAAAATTGTTGTAGCATCTGCACTTTTTTTTGTTGGAGGGCTTCATTCACCATTTCCTTAAAAGGATTGGATGTCTCGGTGTTGTCTGCCATTTGAAGTCATTTGGAGCCAATAGGTGGATAGTCTGCTGGTTCGATTTTCCACCCAAGCTTCCTGTAATTTGACCTCATTCTTGGGATCATACACTCTAAATAAAAACCACTCTGATACCATTGATCCAAAACTCAAAAGCTTTGGTTGAAAGATAATTCAAGGAACAAGAATAAAATAATTCAAATAATGCTATCTCTGAGAAGAGATGTTTTATTGATCAAATTTGCAAACCCAAATATATGCTTATCTCTGAGAAGAGATGTTTGATTTCCATTTTGGGTTACATCTTCATTTATACATATTTTGAAGTTTGGGGAGGATGTGTAAGATCACAAATCTTGAGGGAGATGAATTGGTTTGATTTCCAAAATTTACAACAATATAGAATTCGAGGAATTACTATTTTTAGTAACTTACTATTTTTAGACTGCACTATTAAAATTGAAATTTGGGACACTTCCATTGGGTTTTATGGGTTCAAACTTCATTTATAAAATCTCCATGCCATCTCACAATGTTCCCCTCATTATTATCTTTCCATCGGTTCAAACGGCGAGTCAATTGGAGCTACAGTGCAAAAGTTATGACTCCTGGAAGTTTTGTCATCAATTGGGGTGGACCCATCACCTGAATTGTCATCTAAATTTTTTCCCGGATCAATAACACATGGGAATTGTAATAATGTTCCATTGAAGATGGAATGAGCTTAAAAATTTCATAAATCATAATTTTTGACATTATAAAGACAATAATAAACATTGGAAACATTCAAAGATCTTATATTTCCATAGTCCATACAATAATAAAGTGTGTTGTTCTACTATTCCTACACATATTATTTTCCTAATGAAGGATCACATAAGTGGATCTGAAATGCATTGAGATTTAAAACTTGACATAATTTTTCTAGAAGATTATTTATTATTGGTAACATTGATCAATTGGGTTTGACCTTCATTTCAATATCAAGAGTTAGGTCGCTAAAATATCTCTCCATCTACCTTCCATTTTCATTCATGAAAATTTATATTTACATCCTCCTCTTTGCTTCCCTTCAAGGTACACTAATTACATAGGTTATTCATAATATATTTTAGAATTCATATATGACAAAATAGTGATAATGAAATTTTTATATTAACTTCTCCACACATTTTATGAAAATATACTTAAATCATGTATCTAACATTACAAACATGTTTGAGAGATTTAGCATATTTATATATTGTAACATTATAATTATAATTTTAAGAAATGGTTTCTACAAAAATTATATAGTTTCTTTTATTTTTACACAATTTTATATGAATTATATTTCCTATTCATTAGTAATGGCATTACACATAGCACAAACCTTATAAACGAGAAAAGAGGTTAGAGAATGAGAAGCCCAAATCAATTAATTAAATTCATCACAAATTTTGTAAATAAGGAAACAGATTAGAGAATGAGAAGCCCAAAATAACTGATTAAATTAATTGAATCTCCCCTAATAGTTATTATTCATTTTATTACTTAAATATTTAATTATATATAAATAAATATCTACAACACAGGTAGCATAATTGGTTAAGGGTTTTGGGTTCTTCCCATATAGGTCCCAAGATCGACTCTTGTTACTTAGGCTATCCTAATTTGTTAGCTTATGTGGGCCCGACTGCCTCCCCAAAGATTAGTGGTGGCTCTTTCATTGATTGCAAATTTCGTTAATCAAAAGCCCAAGATGAAACATTCTACAAATTCCTATCAATGTACTCTTTACACCTTCAAGTGCTAGTACTGACCTTAACCTATTTGACTAAAGATATCACTACAAAAAAATTCAAAGTTAAGTTATTCAACTATACCTATATTAAGGTATCCATCCATACATCCAATTTAACTCCTTATATAAACAAGTTTCATGAAGTGGCTTTAGTATAGGTGTTGTTAAGAGTAATTTTAGAGTTTGAAGAAAAGTTATTTCACATGTGGAAGTAATTTTTTGGGATTTTAAGAGTAATTATTTCAATGTAAGGAAAAAAAAATTGTCTAGTTTTTGGAGATGATGATTGCCCATATATTTTCTAGCTTCTATACTATTTGACCCCATTATAGAGCCTATCTAGGTATACAATATTATGCTACTTATTTTCTCTTTCAAGATCTTATAAACTGAAGAGAGACACTTTTATTTGGAATTTTAATTGATTTGGATAAATATCTATTTTATTTTTAAAAAAGAAACAATATTTAACCATTTAATGATTGACAACATCTTAAGACAATGCTCAGTACTCAACCCTCAACATTCATATAAATACACGAGCATGTGAAGAACATAAACCCACATCATAATATTGAACAGATCACAACAAATAGATAATTTAGATGCACAAACTCAAGTTTGAATTAAATTTGTAGAGCATTAAACCTATACTCACCATATCAAGAATAGGCATCCAAACATCAATGGTAATTAAGAATACTTCCAACCTCAAAAGCTCAAAATTAAGAAGACTAAAAATGTGTTCCCAGAAACATTCAAAATTAGTACCAAATAGATGATTAAAATAATAATCAAATTGACAAATTGAAATGAAAACAAAAATCCTAGGAAAATCAAAGAACGTGGTCACAAAGACTAAGCATTCAATATTCAACCATTTAGTGATCAATAACCATAATCAAATTGACAAATTGAAATGAAAACAAAAATCACAAGTCAATCAAAGAACATGGTCACAAAGACTAAGCATTTAATAATCAACCATTTAGTGATTAATAGACAAATTTTTAAAAACATTTCAATGCTTAACCATGAACATCCTATTAAATACACATGCATATGAATATCACAAAACCACATAGGTTGGCCATTATAAAGCTAAAGAAACACATATTATGAATAATTTAGGCATACATATTATAAGATTTGAATTACATTTATAGAGTATTAAACTTTGCTCACCATAACGAAAATAGGCATCCAAACATTAATCGCTAATGACACTTACAAAGAACACTTAAAAAAAATATTCTTAAAACACCCAACAATTTCAAAATAAAATTGATAATACCAATAAAATTAGAGAACAAACCCCAGTGGTTAATAGTATTCTCTCTAAAAAAAATAATAGGTGGTTAACCTCATCTTTATTTTCACTTCGCCATCAATACAACATCTTCATAAAACTAGAGTAGAAGATGAAAATCATGCTAAGCAATTTGTAAAAATTAGGGAAATATCAAGAGAAGCATCTTATTAGAGTTTTGTGAATATTGATAGAGAATCCTTCTAGAATAATAGTGATCTCAACATATGAATCCTATGGAAACCCCAAATCTCTTAGTGCAGGTCCTGACAATGCTGTAAAAGGGAAATAAATTTTGATCCAATATTATTTTCTACATGAGATTCGAAGTCAAGACAACCTCCCACATAATCTTCAGCTCTACCCTGATCCCTTTGTAGAAAACCCATGGATGGGGACTATTTTTATTAAAATAAATTCACACAAATGAGAATGTTTTCCAATTGTGCCTCCTCCAAATGGATGGCATACCTAAAACCCTAATAGACGAAAAAAAATTAGACCACGATCTAGGGTTCTTGGGGTTTGGAAAATAAATCAAGAACGTCAAAATTGTCTTGTAGACAGTCATAATTTTTTCCCTCCCTATGGACCCATCCAAAATGACATCAATGAGATCATCACCTTCTATGTAATGCCCCTTAACCTAGTTATTTCTAGCACCAAATTATCCAAAAAAGAAATTGTTTGGCTGAAAGGTCTGCCTGTATGTCCCCATTATGATGTTATACATGGTGTTTGGCACCATATCTATGACCACAACCCTTGATATAAATGTTAGCATAGCTCTGATCTATTTTCATTAAAAACCCTTGTCTTTCAAAAATTAGAGTCGTGGCTTGCTTATCTACAAATGATGGAGGAGAAGACCAAAATAAACCCACACTAGAAAATGCAAACAAAAACATATACAAAATTCTAAATAGACTAGGAATCGAAAAACATGCCGCTGACACCTTTGTCCCAATCAAAATGTCCTAATTTTTTATGGGGAAGACCTGTGAGCAATAAAATTAAACCTTAAGTGCCTAGATTGAGTTCCAGTAAGATTGAAATATTGGGCAAATGTTATTGATTGTTCCCTAGAATCCCATACAGTTGTGCCATAATGTATTGTGTTAGATCTATAAGAATATGTGTTGTGTTAATCATCTAATTTTGCACCAATTTTCTAAGTTTTAGGAAAATCACTTATTCTTCTGGAAAAATGTGAACCAAAAAAAGCATTAGAAAAAATAAATATTTATTTTTTCTTAAATTTTTAATTGGTAAATGCTCAATTTTCCCAAACAATTAATCTTATCAAAGCTTTGTGATCAATCACACATTAAAAAATTAATTTATTTCTATTTTTTACTAATATAATCTCTCAAACTTAATATTGAAATTGAAAAATTATTTATTTTTATTAAATATAGAAATTCCAAAATAAATTAATAAATAGAGAAGATCATGCTTGCAGCAGGAACTAGCTAAATGTCCCACAACATTAAAACCCTTAAACAAATATAATTATCTACCTTGAGCTAATATATAAAATTTAAGCGTTCACACCCCCCCCCCCCATCTTTTTCCTCTATAAAAGGCTCCTAAACACACCATTTTTACATGACTACAAGAGGTCTAGACTGTAACATCAAGCATAATCCCTATCATGTTTGCATTAATTTTTGCACTTCCCAACAAGAACATATACCCACAAGCCTTAAGTTATGTAAAGATTAGAATTTGGAATGAATGCAAGTTTAATTGGTGCCTATTTTAAGTGTACGAGAAGGGTGGCAAAAATGGCGACAACCACCCTACAAACCCATCACACCAATTATGTCTAGACATAGAATTCTCCCATTTTGCTAATGCTCAATACTTTCTTTTTCTATTTTGGAGAGATTTTAAGGAAGATGTCTAAGGACAAGATGCATGAAATAGTATAGGAGGAGTATATAATTTTACCCACTTATACTTTTGCCAAGAATGGTCCTAATCAAGCTCCCTAATTTAAGCATTCATTAGTTTCTGTGGGCTTACATTTCAAAGCTCTGGGTTTTGCAGAACTATGAGACAAGCTGAGAATATTGCTACAAATGTTGCTCTTGATGCCCTCTCGGCTAAACCAGATGATGAACCCATGCAAACAAATGATCTTGTGCAAACAAATGGGCCCATGCAAACAAATGGACCTGCTATGATTGGTAAGTTATCCTCCTAGCCGTTGATAAGGTTTTATGTGTTTCTTGTGTGTTTTTAAGGATACTCAACTATGAATTGGGCCTGTTGTGTGTATGTGTTTATTTTTAGAGTTTTTAAGGATACTCAACTTTGAATTGGACTTGTTGTGTGTATGTGTTTGTTTTTAGAGAATACCCATATGGGAATTATGATATGCTCTATGTGTTTATTTTTTTAATGTCACCAAAGTGTGAAGTAGGTCCTTTTGTTTTTGTTTTTTTTTTAGGACACCCAACTATAATTTTGGTTTTTTTGGGGTTTCTTGGGATAGTAAGGGTTCACATGTGTTGCATTTAGGTAAAGACTCATTTTTTTCACTATGATTTCATAATGAGATTTTCAAAAAATGAAAAACGTGTGAATGAAATCTTTTATGTGGATAAAAGTTGTGTTTTTGTCCATTAATAATATTTTGTGTGTTTTTGTGTCTTTTTAGGACACCCAACTATGAATTAGGTCAATGCTCAGGTGGGAATTAGAACTACTTGTATGTTTTTTTTATTTTTTTTGAGGTCATTAAACTGTGAATTATGTTTATTTGTTTGTGTTTTTAAGGACACCAACTGTGATTTTAGTTTGTTTGTTGCATTCACATGTGCAACATTTAGGTAAAGCCTCATTATTTTTTGGCAACAAACTTTCATTGGAATTTTATAAAAGTGAAGAATAAATGTGTGGATGAATTCTTCTGCGTGGATAATAATTGGGATAATAGCTATGCTCTTGGCGATTGATAAGATTTTCTATGTTCCTATTGTCTTTTTAGGACACCCAACTGTAAATTAGGTCGATAGCCAGTTGGGAATTAGATCTTGTTGTTTATTTGTATTTTTGAAGTCATCCACTTGTGAATTATATTTTTTTGTTCGTGTTTTTTTTCTTCAAATTAAATCAAGGACACCCAACTGTGATTTTGTTTTATTTGGGGTTTTTTGAGATTTTAGGAGTTGACATGTTCCATATTTAGGTAAAGCCTCATTCTTTTGGCTGTGAAATCACATTGGGAATTTATAAGAATGGGAAATAAGTGTGGATGAATTCTTCTATGTGGATAATAATTGTGATCTTGGTGATTGAGAACATTTTTTGTGTGTGTTAATTTTTAGGACACCCAACTGTTAAATAGGTTGATGCCCAACTGAGAATCAGGTCTTGTTGTGTGTGTTTGTTTTTCAAGGACACCTAACTATGAATTAAGACTTTTCTTTGTGTGTATGGTTTTTCAGGACACATAAGTATGGAATTGTGAATCTAGTTAGTTTGGTGTTACTTGAGATAATAGGGGTTTTCATTTATTGTGGAAAAGAAAAAGAAAATATTCTGAGGGCTTCCACAGATAATAAGAGCTCACATGCTCTGCTTTCATGTGCACCCACCTTTTTAAATTTTATTTTGCTTTGAACTCTCATTGAGCCTTTTTAGGGTGTGTGGTGGGGGGGAGAAGTGAATGAATTATTTCTAGTTTTTGTTTTTTAGGTTGATAAATTATGGGTGATTTTTCTTGTTCATACCAATTTTTATTCTTGGTTTCTCTGGAGAAGGGATGTAGGTACCTATTCTAAGGCACCCATTTCTTTTTTTATCTATTTATTGTAGGTTTTGTTCACACTCTCAAAAACGCTAGGACATGTAAAGGGTAGTTATGTCAGTGGAAGAGCATAAGGAGGTGTATTTGGAAGGTCTTAGGTCTGAGCCCTAATTGTCGTATGGTTTTTCAACATAGTAGGGTTGCATTAAAGATCATGTTGGGTGATGTGGGGATTTGAAATATCTTGCATTTTCACTAGAATTAGGTGTGCATGATTTATTGTCAGTCTATGGGTTGGCAACATCATTAAGGTTGTGTTGGGTAATAAGGCAAAATTATATCTTTGTTGGGAAATGTCAATTTGAGTCTTAGTTGGTCAATGGTTTTTCAATAGCATTAAGGTTGTTCTGGATAATGTAGAAAGTTGTAAGATAGTGCATTCTCAACAACGTTAAGGTTGTGTTGGTTATGGCAGATTAAATTGTGAAATGTGGGTTTGAATCCAAGTTGCTTAGTGGCTTTGTAATAGCATTAAGGTTGTTCTAGGTAATGCAAAATATTTTACATCATGGATTTTGTATGTAAAGGGGGATTTTAGAGAACTTGTGCATAAATTTTTTATTAAAATTTTGGATCACAACCTGTATCCATCATCATAGGTTTTTTCCCAGATGATGGATCATGGGTTGTGATCTGAAATGTTGATCAAAATTTTTTGCATACAATGTATTAAAAATCCCCTTTTACATTTCATGGATTGTGAAAACATAAAATCTCTGATTGGGGATTTTCCTTAGGTCTATGTTGGGTAATGTAAATTCAAGGGAAATGTGGGTTTAAGTCCTCGTTGGTTAATTGTTTTTTAACAACATTGAGGCTATTGTGGGTAATACATAAGGTTGAAACATTATGCATTTTCAAGAGCATTAGGAGAGTGTTGGCTAATGTGGGTTAAATTCAAGAGTATTAAGGTTGTTTTGAGTTATGTGGGTTTTGGTCGTTTTTGGAAATTTATGTTTCAAACTTTATGCCCTATTTGGTTCATGGTTTTCAAAAACATTATAGGTGTGTTTTGCAATGCATGATGTTGAAACATTATACATTTTGAACAAAATTAGGGCTCTGTTGAGTAATGGAAAGTGTTGGGTAATGTGGGTTCATGTTGTGTTGGGAATTGTAGGTCTAAGTCCTAGTTGGTCCATGGTTTTTTTATAGTATTTGGTTGTGCTGGTTATGTCAGCAAGTTGAGACATTCTGCAATTTCAACAATATTAGGGTTGTGTCAAGCAATTCAAGAAGTTGAAGCATGGGTAATGCAGGATGTTGAAACATTTTGCATTGTTGACAACATTAGGGTTGTTTTGGGTAAAGTAGGGAATTTAAAATTTCTACGTGGTTGGGTCAGTTGTGATTTTTGGAGTGATAGTGGTGTAGCATGTTTATTTCCCTTTGGGATATGTCTACCTTTTTTGGACTAAAGGCATAGGCAAACTTTTTTTGGGCGTGCCCTTTTTTGGCATTGAGTATGCTTGAAGATATAGGGATGTAGGTGCCCTATTTTTGGGAGGTATTAGGTTGGAGTCCTATCTAGCCCATGTTTTTTCAACAGCATTAGGGATGTTTGGTATAATGTGGGTTCTTGAGTTCTAAATAGTTAATAGGTTTTCAAAAGCATTAGTGCTCTTTCCAGTATTCAGAAGTTGGAACATTTTCTTTTGTTGGGTCCGTAGATTGTGGTATAGATTTTATTTTCCTTTGGGTGTGACAATGGTTTTTTTATCAACATTTTATTTTGTTAGGTCTGTAGATAGTGGTTTAGATTTTATTTTCCTTTGGGTGTGACAATAGTTTTTTTATCAACATTTTCTTTTGTTGGGTCTGAAAATAGTGGTATAGATTTTTCCTTTGGGTTCGACAATAGTTTTTTTTAGCAAAAAGAATAGGCAAGGGTATGAGAGCCTTTTTAAATCCAAAAGCATAGGTGAACTCCTCTTTGGAATGACCATTCTTGGCTTTGCTTTCCCTAAAGAAACATTTCTGTAGGCTCCCTTTTTTTGGGTGCAACCATCTTTTGCTTTAAGACTGATTTACATATAATTTTGGGATTCTTGTAGTGACAGTGGTAGCGCTTACCTTTTTCTTTGGTCATGTCTGCCTTTGGGATTATAGTCAAGTTTGTTTTGGTAGATATGGGTTCCTTGAATTGGCAATAGGCATAGGTTTTGGTTTCATGTTCATGGATGTACACTCTTTGGTGTCAGCATGGTGTTGTATTGTGATTCGTGGCTTCTTGGCGTTGTCCCTTGCTTAAACATTAAGGAGTGTTGCTCAAAATTCCTAGACAATACGTGTTGTTGTATCTTGTTGAACCTTTGTGCTACATGACCACAGTGACTAGTGCATGTAGGGCGCACAACCTAATTACAGAACAAAGGCAATTGCAGGTAAACATGCTCATCTCTCACTCTTCTTCTAGGAGATGAGCATGTTTACCTGCAATTGCCTTTGTTATGTAATTAGGTTGTGCGTCCTATATGCACAAAGGTTTTTTTAAGGTGAGGTCTACATAACTGCAATTACCATATAGTAGGTTGAACTTGAAGTATGACTAGGAGAATTGATTTTAAGAGCATTTCAGTTAACTCGCCTAGATGTTCATGTTTACTCCAGTGATTTTGATGTTCAGACGGGTTACGAATCCTATCACCTGGAATCTTTGAAGAAACTCATCCTACAGGGGAAGGATTTGGTATCGAATAGGGCCTTCAAAATTATTGATGCGCTATGTTTTTTAATCTTCATGGTTAAAGTATTTTGTTTTTTAAATTAAATGTCTTTTTGGTCTTTGGTGCTAGAAATTTTACGAACAGGTTGTATGTAATTAGCCTTTGAAACCAAGCCCTTTTTATAGCTTTTAGGTGTTTTTCATTTTTACTTTTAATTTGTAGATGGTATTGTTGGTCTGAAACATAGTGTATATTCACTTACAGTCCAAATCCGGTCTGGTGAATTGCATATGAATTTTCAAAAAAATGGAAACAAAGAGGAAACACTACAAAGAAATGTATCATCTACTTCTGAATCTGGCATAACAATTATGCTGCCAACAAGTGAAAATAAAGAACAGACAGCATAGATGCCACACACTCATCCTCAGTCATTTCCCAGCTTGAGGATTCGAGAATTATCAACATCTAAAAATTCAGGAAGAGTTAAAAATAAACAAAGTAGAGACAATGTCAGTTTAATATCTACAAATGCTAGGAATGAGACAAACAAAGAACAATGATATAATGTAGCTGCAGGCATGCTAGGAAAGAGGCAGTGGATTGAGGTCTTCCAACAATCACAAGAAGGAATATCAAATCCACAGTTTCTTCCAGGTATGTGGATTAGATTGTTACTTTCTAAACATGTTCTTTTTGAATCTTGATTTATTCGCAGAATGATATTTTTTGCCAGAGTAGTTCAAATTAAGTTTATCATTTTGAAGGGTGCTATCAAATTTGGAATAAAAGGGTATGAATGGTATTTTAAATTGTTTCCCATTTCTATAGCTTATATAAATATATTTTTTGACTGAATACTTTAAAGAAACGATATTTAATTATTTAAGGATGCACTGAGATGTAAAAGATACCAAGCAACCCTTATAAAATGAATTTCTCTTTAAAATTAATGTCAAACAATTTTTCTATTAGTTGCCTAATCCGTTGTTCATCTTATGGTTTCCTATCAATATAAACCAGTGCATATGGTCCTTCAGTTTATGTAAAATGCCTCTTAAAAAGCAAGTTCACTAATTAATCCTTCACCTAACATATGACTCTTTCCATCCACATATCTATCACAAACTTACACATGTAGATGTGTGTATTGTTTATAATGTTTATTTATTAATTGATTGCTTAATTATAGTAATGATTGTGGTATTCTTTTCTCTCACTTACATTTGTTCCCTTTGTATTATCCCATCATTTTACATTTTTTCTGTGTATATGATAAACCATCAGCTCCGGGCCTTATCCTTTTTAATGCTCATAAAAAATACATAACAGATATAATTGGATATATAGGTGCTAATATTAATCTCTATAAATTAGGGTGCTAGTTTCCAACTAAACTTTACTTTGTGGTAATTAATAATGAATTATAATTGGATATATACTAGGTATTATTTGTAATGAAATTAATTTCTCAATAAATTAGAATCATATCAATGTATCATAGTACGATTGACATAAGAGCATGATATTTGAATAAATAATGAGCCACTTCAAGGGGGCAACCTTCACAACCTTACGAAAGAACAAAATTTGCAATGTGATCATTAAATACTAATCATTGTCTTCTATATATATCCTAATCATGTAATAGATACACCTTAGGCCGACCACTACCAATTTGAAGCTATAAAAATTATCATATGACTTAATTAAAGGTTATGTTAGCCACAAGTCGGCCACACATATACCAATACATGCTATAGGTTAAAGGTGTAGCATGCCCCCCCTCTTCAAATCAACGTTGTCTCTAACATTGATAACCTATGGATGCTTTTGCACTAACGCTCCATCTTCCCATGTCATATCTTTATTGTGCAAATTCTTTCACTTGATCAGATACTTAGTAATTACCTTTGTCTTTAACCTCTTAGTGTGTTTTTGAAGGATTTCTTCAGGTTCCAAAATTACTCTACCCTCCCTGTAAAGCTCTGGTAACTCTATTTGAGTGGAAACCCTCTATCCAATGGCCTTTTTCAAGAAGAAAACATGGAAGATCAGATGTATTTTTGTTGATTAAGGCAATTGTATTTTTTAAATTACATTGTCAATCTTTTACTAGACTTGATAAGGGCCATAATTCTCATTTGAAATCTTGTTACCCTTCTTCCTTGTTTGAAGGACATTCGCTTATATCATTGTAATTGCACAAAAATATAATCTTTGACTTCAAACATAATTATTAATTGAAATATTATTACCCTTCCTCCTTGTTTGAGTACATTTGCTTATATTTCTGTAATCGCACAAAAATCCAATCTTCGACTTCAAAATGACTTTAATTGTAGTGTTGGTCAGCTTGTTGTTTCATGTGGTTTTGCGCCATTGTCAATCTCTCTTTGAGACTAGAGAGTCCCTATTGTTTATGTTGAATGTGTTCTTTGATTGTCGTTTGATCCTCAAGAATGAGGTGTGGAAAGAAGCATTATTCCACCATTTTGGAAGTGACAATGATTGAACCCATTTCTCTTGTTCATTTGAAGCAAAACAATGAGGATAACCTCCAAGCACTTTTTTACCACCTTAGTTTGCCCATCAGATTGGGGATGATATGATGAGTTATGAGCTAGCTGAGTACCCAAACAGAGAATAAATATTTTTAAAAATTATTGGTAAATATAGGATCATGATTACTTATTATGATATTTGGTGTTCCATGCAACATTTGAACTGTAAACATAAATGACATTATTATTGCACTTGCTAAAAATGGATGTGACAAGGCACAAAATGGGTATATTTGGTGAATCTATGCATGACCACCATGATTATATTTTTCCCTTTAAATTTAAGCGATCCTAAGATCAAATCCATGGAAACCTCCTCCCATATCTAGTTAGGAATACATAGAGATTACAAAAGTGATCTATGCACAACTTTTTCACCATCGAGTTCACCCCTCATTTCCTCTTCTACACCGTGTACTCACATCTCACCCAATCTTACACACTCTTTTGCATGAAGTTGGCTAACAACCTTTTGCACAAGTCCCACACCAGCTTGTAGACTTTCATGAAATGGTCACCTTGGATCACAATGGCACACCTCACCTTTCCACAGCTCATAGCATCACGCTAAGTCTTATGCCTGCTCATCAACTTCCATGCCCTTATATGCCTTGCAGCTCTGTGTTAGCTTTTGCTTTTGCTTGTTGACTCCTGCACCCTTTGCATCTCACAGATCCACATGCCTTGCTCTTGCATGCCCTACAATCTCAAGACTCTTCAACTTCTTGGATTCCACAACACATCTACATGTCAACTCACCCTGTCCACATACTCCAAGAGGTTCCTTAACCATCATCCAGCCTGGAAAATGAACCATCGTAACCATCTTTTTGGTAACTGATAGCAGTTGTAACTACTCTTGTATTCTACTTGTACAATTATGTAATATATGCATCTAGTAAAAAGTTTGATTCTTTTTACACAATCATCACACATATAGCATGTTCAGCATATCTACTTTCTAATACATGCACTATAGCACATTGTACTAGTTTTCCCTATTCACCATTAATGAATAAAAGTTGTTTTTTATGCAAATAAGACTTCCACTCCATTGAATGTGTTTGCTTACTTATTTTTGAATTAGCTTTACTTATTTGCTCTGCACAACCAAACTCGGTTATCACCCACGTACTTGGTCTTGGGCCCCATGGTGCAAATCATTGGTATCAAAGCAAAAAGCTCTACCCTACTTTTATACCTGTAGACACACGAGCACAACTCAAGAAGGAAGGTTTATCAATTTATTTTTTTTCAAAATACTCAGAAGAATGCCATAGAAAAAATAATATGGATGACACCCAAAAGCAACCTGAGGTAGCACCAGAAGTTTAGAATCTCATTACTGATGCTCTGGAGGCACAATGCACTACACTTTTTGGCCAATTATGTGACTTTTTGGTACAATTTAACCCAATCTCTTCCAAACCACCTCCATAATTCACTTAGTAGTGGTTTCAACAATAGACCCCCTTTAAAGTGCAAGTCAATCTTGACATCCCTCTATTTGAAGGCAAGATCGATGCCAAAGCATTGGATCCTTAGATTCAACAACTTGAGGTGTAGTTCTCATTAAATCACTTCACTGAGGTTGATAAGATCGCCTTCACAATGTCAAAGATGTCCATTTTGGTGATTTATTTGTGGGAGGTTTTTAATGTGTAACGTGCACAAAAGTGCATTCCAATTAAATTCTAGAAGACTTTTAATGATGCACTGAAGGAGAAATACTAACCTATGCACCACCTTAAGGATGAATACATTAGGTTCCAATAATTATGCCAACACAAATATCAGTCCATGGAAGACTATACCAACATATTTCATGAATTCTTTGCATGCCTATGTGAGAACCTAGATGAGTCATGTAAGGTGCTGATGTACATCAGTGAAATTTCACCTTACATCCATGTGAAGATGGAGTTCTTGAATTCTAACACGTTGGGTCAAGCATATTACAATGCCACCAAAATTGAATCTAAGGAAAGGATGAAGTAGTGTGCCACCTCTTCATCCAACATAGCCCATAATGCCTTCCTATGCATAATTTCACATCATAAACTTCTACACAAAAGTAACAATAACACACCTCATAAATAAGAGCAACACCAGAAGACTGATCAACAATCAAATGCCCTAGCATCTTCTACTTCAAACAAAGGCAAGAATAATAAGTCTAGTGATAAGTGGTGCCATCTCCATCACTCATCCACCCATGATGATTTTGAATGCTTCACATAGCAATATTTACTCACCTAATCTACATTGGGACCCACATCGATGGTTGACACCAATCCATATGTATCTTATTTGAGCACCAACACCATTGTGATAGACATCTCTAAGGAGCATGAACACCTCTTTCACACTAATTTCTAGGTGAAGGGTCAACCTCTTCATGTCATCATCGATAATGCTAGCTATAAGAACATCATTATGCAATCCATAGCTCAACACCTTGGTCTTGCCACTACTATGCACTCTAAGCCATATTCTCTAAGGTGGCTATAGCAGGGGAAGGATATACAAGTCCAATGACAATTAAATTTTTAGTACAAAGTCAAGCTTATGGAGGACAATGTCACTTGTGACATCACACCTTTGGAGGTTTTTGACATCTTACTAGGAAGATCGTATTTTCATGATCATGAAACTACATATCAAGTCAAACCACAACATTAGACTATTCATGAACAAGATTGTTTCTACAACCTCTTTGAATTAGTACCCATGACAAAAGTTACCTTGGTCTCTGTCAAGTAGTGTCATAAGCTTGTATCATATACACAGAAGTTCATGTTCCTCATGGTCTACCCTAACACACTTGTGCAACACAAAATGACAAAGCATAGCCTTGCAATTCACAACACTCATACACCATCACACCATTAATAGCTTGACAAGTTACTAGTGTAGCAAAGTGAAGTCTTCTTAGAACTTGAAGGCCTTCCAATGCACTATGTATTAAAACATTGCATTGATTTAGTTCTTGGATCTCACCTTCTCAATATCCCATTATATCATAGATTAGTTTGGGAGAATGATGAAGCCTAATGCTAGATACAAGAGCTCTTTGATCAAGGCAAGATCAAGCCTAGATCTTCACCTTGTAGGATGCTGATAGTCCTTAAACCCAAGAAGGATGGGTCCTAGTGACTTTGCATTGACTATAGCACACTCAACAAAATCATGATGAAGAATCAATATACACTACCACACATTGATAACCTCTTAGACTGCACAATAATTCACCAAGATAGACTTGAATTCAGGTTATCATCAGGTTCTAGTCCATCCTGAAGATGTCTGGAAGATAGCATTCAAGACATGGGAGGGATTGTACAAGTGGTTGATCATGGATTTCAACCTCACAAACACACCAACCACCTTCATGCACTTGATGGATGATCTACTTAGGCCTTTCTTGAATTCCTTTATCATTGTATACTTAGATGACATCCTCATCTTCAACAAGACTTGGGAGGAACATATGGAGCACATCTCACATGTCTTAGACATTTTGTGCCAACACAAGCTACAAGCCAACTTAACAAAGTGTATATTCAGTGCCATGTAGATCTAATACCTGGGCTATATCATTGATTACATCAGCATCAAAGTAGATATAGAAGATCAAAATGATCCAAGATTAGCCTACTCTATGTAATCTCATCAAATTGAAGAGTTTTCTTGGACTTGATAGATTCTACTAAAGGTTCATCCTTGGTTTCTCACACATCTCTTAGGCTCTTAGTTAGCTCACTTGTGCCAAATCCAAGCTTGACTAGACTCCTACAAAATAATGTGCTTTCAAAGCACTCAAGCAATGCCTCTGTATAGTGCATGTTCTCAAAATTCTTGACATTACGTGTTCCTTCAAAATCCACACTAATGCATTTGACTACGCACTCGATACAGTGTTCATACAACATGGGCATCCAGTCACATACCACTTAGAGATGTTTAGTGACATGGTGCATAGGTAATCCACCTATGAGAAGGAAATGTATGTTATTGTGCAAGCCATAAAGCAATGGTGCCACTACATTTACAGGAAGGAGATAGTTCATTCAGACCATCAACCACTTCAATTTTTGTAAACATAGAACAAGCTAGAAAATGTGCACTATATGAAATGGATGACTTACCTATAGCAATTCCTTCTCATGATCAAGCACAAGAAAGGGAAGGAAAATAAGGTCGTAAATTTCCTTAGTCAACTATTGTTTCATGCACTCATCATGGTGATAGATACGTATGGCTATAATTTTGCAGACTAGGTACCTCTCTACTCAGCTGACTAAGACTTTGTAGCAACTTATACCATCTTTGTGCAAGGTAAACAAGTGTTGGAGTTATACGTGTCTAACCATATTCTTTACAAGCTCTAACATCTTTGTGTTCCCATCAATGCACCTTACCAATGACTCATGTGGGAGGTGCACTACACCAAGACCTCAAGACACTTTGGCATGATAAAGACTCTAGTCGCATTGTAATCACATTTCTTTTAGCTATACATGTGTGTTGATGTTGAGTGCCATGTCAAGTCTTGTATTCCTTGTTGCATCACCAAACCCATGAATAGGAAGCTAGGACTCTACACACCTTTGTTGGTTCCATCCAGACCATGGGATTTCATCATCATGGATTTCATGACTAGACTACTTATGACAAGATGACAACATGACGTTATGTTTATTGTAGTGGATCAGTTTTCCAAGATGGCTATCATGGTCAGTTGTAAATTTGACATTTATGCAATTGGCACTGTGCAAGATTTCTTCAACCATGTTTGGGCTCATTTTTGGTTACCAACCTCCATCATCTCTGACTATGATACATGCTTTGTGAGTCATTTTTTGCAAGAATTATTGGATTTGATGGGTACACAACTGGATTGATTGATAGCTTTTAATCCTCAAATAGATGGGAAAACTAAATTGGTCAATTAGACACTTGTTTATATTTTGTGAATGTAAAATCATGTGCATGCTCGCACTTGGGATGACAATATCTTGTATATTCAACATGCTTACAACAAGGCTCCTCACAACTTACTAGCCACAATCCATTCTAGACATGTCTTGGGTTTCAACCTTTGACACCTTTCGACATCTCCTACCATACACCTATAGGAACTGAATCACACACACAAGAATGGGAAATGGACAAAGCCAAGAAGTTTTTATGTCACATTCAATCTATTCACCAACAAGTTCAGTAGATTCTCTCTCACACCCAAGAAAAATACAAGGAGTGCCATGACATACATTGCATGCCTCATACATTCCAAGTTGGTGACAAAGTCTGGTTGTAGTTTTAGAAAGAGCATTTCAAAGGTCCACATTGGAATATTAAGCCTCTGTGTTATGGTCCTTACACCATTCTATGCACAGCTGGTGAGAATGCTTTCATTTTTGATCTGCCTCAATACTTGGGCATGCACCCAGTCTTCAATGTGGAGCTTATCAAGCCTTACACTCCATCACTTATTAATCCAATAGTGACATAACATCCATTTGATTTGTATCCCACACTTTTGTGCCCCATAGAGAAGGCCCAAATCATTGAATTTATAGATACATGCACTCACCATGGCACACATCAAATTTTTAGAGTGATCAAGGTTGGACAATTCATTGATCAAGCCAAGTGGTATGCTTCATAGAAACTTTAGGTGTAGTTTCTAAAACTATGCACCAATGCAATGAATACCATTACTCTCCAAGAAAGGGTGAATTATCTAAGCACAACTTATGCATTGTCAATTTCACTCCTCTTTTCCTCTTCTATATTGTGCATGCATGTCTCACCCAATCTTGCATGCTCCTTTGCACAAAGTTGGTTGACAACCTTTTGTACAAGTCCCACACTAGCTCACATACTTTCATGTAGTGGTCATCTTGAATTTTACCTATGCACCTCACCTTTTCATATCTTGTAGCACCACACCAAGTCCTATGCCTGCTCACTAAGTTATGCGCCCTCACATGCCTTGCGACTCTGCACTGACTTTTGCTCTTGATTGTTGACTCCCACACCCTTCATAGCTTGCATATCCACATGCCTTACTCTTGCATGACCTGCAATCTCAAGACTCTTCAACTTCTTGGATTCCATATCACATCTACGTGTCAACTCACCCTATCCACGTGCTCTAAGAGGTTCCTTAACCATCATCTAGCCTAGAATATGAATCATCATAACCATCTTCATGGTAACTGATAGCAATTGTAACTACTCTTATATTCTAATTATATAAATATGTAATATACACATCTAGAAAAAAGGCTGATGCTTATTAAAATCATAACATAGATAGCATGTTCTCCATATCTACTTTGTATTACATGCACTGTAGCACATTGTACCAGTTTTCCCTATTCACCATTAATGAATATAAATTGCATTTCCTGCAAATAATATTTTTTCTCCATTGAATGTGTTTGGTTACTTCTATATAAATTAAATTTACTCATATGCTCTACACAACCAAACTCAGTTGTTCCCCATGTGCTTGGTCTTGGGCCCCTAGCACAGATCAAGAAGAGATAGGGTCTTTCAATTCTCACCTTTATTTTCTTGACACACCATGCATTTTTTCACAAATTTGTGCACATCCCCTTTTAGCCCTTCTCAAAATAAATTATGCTTGATTTTATAATGAGTCTTCAAGAACCCAGAATGCCCACCCACTAGAAAAGCATGGAGTTCTAAAAGCACCTTATGTTTAAGGATTGAGTTCTTGTATAGGTAAACTCTATTCTTGTACCATAAAACATACCTTTTCCATACAAATATGTTTGACATGCTTGGATCTTGTTTGATATTTTGATTGAGATTTGTGTATTTGTGTCATTCTTCCATTCTAATATTGCCTCATTTACCCAATTCCTTGTAGTAAAGACATGACACACAAGAATGCCTTTGTATATAAGGCTCCTCATCTCAGAATACACAATCTATCATATCATTCTAGAGTGATTTGGGAGTGAATATGATTAGGTTCGTATGAATTATTTATGCCCGCTCCCCCGTAATAAGTAGAGTAGGGGTAGGGAGAAGTTGATTTGGGCCCTGAGGACCTATATATCTATTTGGGTATCAGCTTGCCAAGGCCAAGGCCAAGGTAGTATATATCCATATAGATCTATAGGGTATAGTGGGCTTGCCTCTATTTGTTTGTTCCCCTACAACGGGGTATTAGATAGATGTGATTTGTTTCATCCCTCTAGGATGGTGCATCAACAACTACATTCCCCTTCCATTTATTATAAATGATTTCAAAGTCATAACCCAACATATTTGTGACCCATTTTTGTTGTTCTTCAAATGATAATTGTTGATCCAATAAATATTTATGTCATGATTTATCTTCTCTTTGCAAAGTCTTCTTGTTACATATGTGCTCTATTGTTTGACTGCATGAACGATAGCCATCAATGGAATGCCCCTCTTGCATGAGTATTGCACCCATACCATACCTTGAGGCATCACATTAAACAATAAAGGTTTTGAGAAAAAATCTGGGGCATCTAGAATCATGGTGGTGTACATGGCCTCCTTCAACTTCTAAAATGCCTTGGAGGTTGCCTTATTCCAATGGAAAGGGTCCTCCTTCAATAACATTGTTACTGGTGTTGTTATGTTGCCATAATTATGTACAAATCTACAATAGTACCCTATAAGCCCCAAGAATCCCTAGAGGCTCGAGGGTTCTAGGTAATTTCCTTTTTACCATGGCCTTGATCTTAAGGGGGTTCACTTTGACATCTTTAAGGAGGACATTGAGGTGATTCACTTTGACATCTTTAAGGAGGACATTGTGACCTACTATTTTAGCCCCTTGATTCCAAAAGTGCACATGAGAGGCTTGGGATAGAGAAGATGTTCAAGAGTCTCCAAAACCCTAATTCACATGATGTAAGTGCACCTCCCATGTTTTGGTGTAGATTAAGATATTAACAAAGAACACTAAGACAAACTTCTGCATAAATGGTCTAAAGATGGAATTCATCAAACTTTGAAATGTGGATGGTGCATTTATGAGGCCAAAAGGCATCACTAGAATTTCATAGTGGCCCTCATGTGTCATGAATGTTATTTTATGAATATGCTCATGTTTGACTTTGATTTATTGATAACCTCATGTGGTGAATGTTGTTTTATGAATATCCTCGTTTTTGATTTTGATTTTGATTTGATGATACTTTGAACATAGATTTAGTTTTGTAAAATAAGCAACACCATGTAACTCATCTAGCAAATCATTTAATTATTGGTGTAAGAAACTTATCTTTGATGTGTACTTATTAAGTTCTTTGTAGATTGGAGGCATGCACTAAGTGTCATCCTTCTTATGCACCACCACAACTAGAGAAAAATAAACACTTTGACTATGACATATAATACCTACTTCTAACATTTCTTTTACCATCTTTTTGATCTATCTTTTTTACACATATAGGTGCAATACCAATAATGTTTACGTTCAGTGGTTAGATCTCATAGACTAGCTGAATGACATGATCATGATCTCTTTTGGGAGGAAATCATTTTGGCATATTCCCAAAACCAACCAAGTGCCCATTTATAATTTCTTGTAGATTTGGAAGTGTAGACACATTTGACTGTTGTGCCTCCAATGAAAATAGTTTTGCCACAAACCTATTTGCACTCTTGTTTTGCATATTTTGCACTTGATGAGAGATCACCAATTGTGGAGACTTTGCATGCAACTTACATAGTTCAAAATCCTTTCCATTTTAATGAAATCCCATAAACAATTCTTAAATTTCATCTTAAAAGTTCCCAAGGTAGTGAGCCATTGGACTACCAACATAATGTTTGCCCCACCTATGGAAATGGAAAACATAGGGCATTTTAGCAAGTAGTCTCCCATGATGAGTTTAATATTATGGAAATTTATTGAACAATTGATTGTACCACCCTTTACTATCATGATTGGAAATTTTGGAGCTAGATAAATAAAACACTTTAAGTGCACAACCAACTTATTGTTGATGAATTTGTGAGTACTACCTGAGTCAATTAATACTATCACATTCTATTTTTTCAAGAAACCCACTAGCTTGAGGGTTTGTGAGGTGTTACTTGAAAGTGCATGGCAAGAAATCATTTGTTGGGGATCTTCTAGCTCCTTTAGCTCATCAACAACCTTTAATGCACCTTCTTTATTATCTTCTTCTTCATCAGGAACTCAATATACTACAAAATTTTTTTGGCATGCACCTTTTTCGACTATATTTCCTATCACAGTAAAAGCATGACCCTTTTACCTTTTTTTTCAATTTGTGGAGGTGTCAACCTAGTAGGTTGAAGGAATGACAATGTCAAGATGATACAATCTTTGATGTTAGTGAATGCCTACCTCTTGTTGGATAACATTTTTTCCTCTGCTCTATGCATCATGATAGTAGAATAAAAAATAGTTAGTGGATTAAACATACATATCTTATGTTGAATGTGGTCCTTGAGACAACCAAGAAAAGGTTTTATAGGATTTCATTTGTAATCATCTCCACACACAAAGGTAGGTCTTGAAATTGATTAATATATCTTCGACCTGGTATATTTGTAAAAACTTTTCCAATTGATTATTCTCTATCACACTACTACTATAGTGCATTTGTAACTCCAAAAAAAATTGACCAAATGACATTGAGAGCCTCCTCCTCTGATCACACAACCATTGATACAAAATGAATTGTTCTAGTTTTGTATATAAGGATGCCATGGTAACCTTCTGCTCTTATGGGATTTGATGTAGATCAAAAAAGTTATCTATTTAGTTGACCTCATTGAGTGGATTTTTTCCATCAAACTTATGCATGTCCACCTTTGGTATCAAGTTATGAGACTCAAAATAAGTGTTATCTATGGAATGAGGATGCACATTATTTGGAACAAGATTGGGTTGCCTCTTAGATCCACTTTTAGTTGGTTGTGAGAACCAAACACAAGATTGGGTTATCTCTTAGATCCACTTTTAGTTATTTATGAGACCAACAACATCCTGACAGAAGTTGCAAGAGGGGCCAATTATCCTTTCATGTCATTGCACATTCTCCACATCTCCTTTCATTCCATTGCACATTATCCATATTTCATTTATTTCCTTGTGCATATTCTCCAATTCAATTCTATGTTGTGCATATATTATCTAGATCGTGCGCTTTCTCATCCAATGAAGAAGTCATATTAGAAATCCCACTTGATCTGAATACTGACTATGTATCCTCTTGGTTGGGATTTTTCCTTGGGGAATGAATTATTTCCCAACCTTTAGCTGGCAGCTTTATCATGTTGATGTTTGATAGTGCAGAATTCAATTTTATCCTTTGATGGAACATTGACCAAACAGTTTTAGAATTGGCTCGGCCACAAAACCAAAACTTCAAAGAACAAGTCCCCATTAATTTTTTGCAAGTTTTTTGAAAATTTAAAGAATTCAAAAAAAATTGGCAAATATGTAGAGAAAATTTATGAAAACCCTAAAAAAATCACTAACTTGCTAAAAAATGATCACCAAACCCTAATTTTTTAATTGTAGTGTTCTTGAATGATTATTCAATTTTAGTAAAATTGTAGAAAAAATCGTAATAGTTTACAAGATATAGGCAATTATCCAAAATTTTCTTGAATGATTATTCAATTTTAGTAAAATTGTAGAAAAAATTGCAATAGTTTACAAGATATAGGCAATTCCCCAAAATTAAGGTATCACCCACATTTTGCCCAAATCAAAGCTCTGGTATCACCCACATTTTTCCCAAATAAAAGTTTTGATGTCACTTTTAATGAAATTAATTCACCAGTAATAAAATTTCAATAATATATCACAATCTAAATGACATAAGAGCAGAATACTTGAATAAATGATAGCCATTTCAAGGGGGTAAGTGTTGACCAAATTTGACCCTTGGTCAAATTTGAGTCAACCCCTACATTTATAAACTTTTTATAAGTTTATTCATGTCATATATGGGTTTCATATTGATCTAAATGTTTTACTTATCCCTAGTCTAGCTTTGGTCCAAGTCTAGCCCCCTTGTACTAGTCAAGTCAATGAAAGTCAACCCTAGTCAAATAAGGTCAAACGTGGTCAAAGGTCTAAAATGTCTTTAAAATATCCTAATATTGTATCTTATTTGTTTCAAGATGTTTTCAAGTCATAAATTGGCCACTTGCTAGGTTTCATGTGCAAAAAGGGTCATTTGGCCACCTTTTTAGCCTATTAAATGACTTGTACAGATGTTGGAGTTAGCACAATTGTCACAAAGGTGAATCTAAAAATGGAAGATGTTAGGATCAGTTAGATAATGGTTATATGGTAGTTAAATAGTCACTTATGTGCATAAAATGGGAGTTTCTCCTTAATTTTAGGCCCTTTTGGGCACTTATATGGACTCCTTGATTTCACCAATAGCTAAAAACATGGGTGGAATGTCTCTTCACCTCTCCACATTATTTTCCATGATTTTTTTTCAAGGAGGACGTCAAAAATTTCATATGTAACTTATTTTCTTCCATTTTCTCTTTGCAAACTAAGGAAGGTCATTTTCAAGTGTTTGGTGTGGACCGTATAGGCGGAATTGGGAAAAATGATCTTGGCGGGTGAAAGTTCTCTGAGTGCACTTAATTTTCATATTAGTATTTCTCATATTGATTTATCTTCCTTTATGAACCATTACTAACACTCCAGGTAGCTTTTTATGCACTTGCATCCATGAGGGGGTCACTATTTGCACTTGTTTCAATTTTTCTTGCTTTGGTTTGATGGTTTTGTTTGTTTTAGGTGTTTCTCCATGATTTTCAAGACATTTCCATGGTTCTCTTGGTTCTAAAAAGATTAAGTGCCTAAGAAATCCTTTTTTAGGCTTGTGTATGCTTGTAAACTAGTTCTTTCACACTTACAGTCATCTTAGGTGCCTTGAATAAAGTGTCCTAGGGTGAACAATTTGATGCTAATAGTTTTGGCATGCCCGATGGGACAACTGGTCCTAATTATTTCCATGTCAAGGTGAATGCAGGTCTTGACAAGCCTAAGGTTACAGAGGTGTTTTTAATCCAGCATTTGGCGACTCTAAAAGGTCAAAAAATTTGTTTGTAGATCAATTTATTCACATTATAATTCATGGTCTTCACTAGATCATATTCTAGTAGTGTATTCAATCAAGTCCCTCTATCTAAAACTCCTCTTGAAGAATAACATCTTGAACCATCATTAACATTTAGCGATCCTAAACAAGAAGGTTTTAAAAAGGAAGAAGAATTTGAGGAGATAGGAGATCAAGAGGAGGAAGAAGAGATGGGTAGGCAACATGCTTTCCCAACCTTCAATACCCAAAATCCAATTAATCTTGTTGCAAATGATCCTATTCCTCCCAATCCTACCAAAAGTCTTGCTAGCTTCAATGGAGAGGGCCCTATTACCCCATCTGAGCACATTAGGGACATTTCAAATTTTTGCAACTTCCATAATATCACTCAAGCTAACATAGCTATTAGACTACTTTCCATGTCTCTAAAGGGTAAGGCACTTGATTGGTATAGGACATTGGAAGGTGGTTGCATTACTAATTGGGATGACTTTGGAGAGTTGTTGGTGAATAGGTTTGAGAATAAGAGTGACCATACTTCACTAATTCACTAGTTGAATGTGATAAAAAGAGGTCTTAATGAATCTATGGAGGATTTCAATGAAAAGTTTCAAAGAACTTGGTATAGATTGCCACCTATTATGAGGCCTCCTCCAAGCTTTGTATTCCCCACTTATCTCAAGGCTATTGGCATTGATATGGAAGTAATGTTTCAGTCAATGAGAGGATTTACTCTATCAAAGGCATATGAGATAGCTATTGAAGCTAAGAATAGTTTGATACAAGTTGGGAAATTACCCCCAAGAGTTTATATACCTTTGTTGTCTCATAGTTCAGTTGAAACCCTAAGTGTAGCACAAGTTCCCAATGTCAATGCCAAGTCTAAAATCACTCCCAAGAAGGTGGATAATTCTATCGACAAAGATGAAATGATTCAGCCATTACAAGCTCAGCTCAAACAATCTCAATTTCATGCAAGTGCTCCACCCAATCCCCAATATTATCCTTCACAAACTTATAGACCTCCACCCCAATACAATTACCAAGGAAGAGGACAAGGTCAACAAGGTTTCAATAGGTAGTCCAATGTCTATAATTCTGATTCTATTTCCACCCACAAGGGCTGTTGTTCCAGTCCATACTAATCTAGTTCAAGGAGAGGAACATTTGGATCATTGAGAACATTCTCAAGGTCATCTTGTGTATGATGATGGAGAAGGTAGTCAAGCCTTAGTGGCACAAGAAGGATCTACTCTTTGCCTCACATCAGAGGAAGAAAATCTCATGCAAAGGGATACTCATGAAGAGGGTAGCAGCCAAAGTACAGGTCTTATGAACTTTCAAGTGGAAGATAACTATGTGTTAAACAAAAGTACATCAGTTGTAGCCAACACAAGAGCTAAAAAGAGAGCTTTGGTAGATGTTCCATAAGCACATGTGACTCCAAGTAATGCCTCTTCAAGGCCACAAAGTGTGAATCCTAGTGTAATACCTCCTACTAGTCACACTCCTTATCAAAGTCAGAATGTGAGCAAGGTTGTCAAGCCTACAATGCATCAAGCTCAAGCTTCCTCACTACCTTCAAAAATGCAAGAAAAGGTAAATACTTCCCCTCTAAACATTATTGTTTCTTTGAAGAATACCAAGACAAGCATATCTTTTTGGGAAGTCTTGCATATGCCTAGTCAAAAGGAACTCCTAAAAGAACAACTTTCAAACATCTATGTAGCCCCTCAAGCTCCAAGACATAATGGTGCAGCCCTTACCAATACACCAAATCATGTCCTAGAACCCTCCACCAAATCTGAAAAGCCTCCACCTTTCTACCTCACACTCATTATGGGAGACAAATTGGTTCACAATTGCATTGTGGATAGTGGAGCTAGTACCATGGTTATGCCTAAGGTGGTTGCAGATAAGTTGGGATTAAAGTATTAACCACATAGAAAATGTGTGTTGTATATTAATGGAACTCCAACCAAGATAGCGGGATTGGTTAGAGGATTGAAAGTCTTTCTACATGATTGTCCAATTTTCCCCATTATGTAAGACATTGTGGTGGTAGACCTTCTAGGTCATTTTGCTATTTGATTGTCAAGGGAATTCATGGCTAAAATAGGAGGATACCTTTTTGTTGATTGGTCTTCTCTAGCTTTTAGAACAAGATATGGAGCTAAGGTAACCATAAGAACACATCCCTTGGAAAGGTTTCATATTGAACAACATATGGAGATAAATTCAAAACAGAATTATGTAATTAGTGAAGAAGAAGAAGGTGTCATCGGTGGTGAAGCATCCTCTCCTCTTGAAGGTATTTTTGGTATTTTCCTTGATGAGTATGGTACTAAACATATGAGCATAATCCCTATGCATTCATAGAAGAGATTGATTTGGGAGCCTATTGTATGCATGAAGAAGATACTTCCATACCCTCACTTACTAATGAAGATCATGAAGTTGAAAATATATGTCATGCTTTGACTATTCCTCCTCAATATGAGAAATTGCTTATCCAAAGTTGTCATGATCCCTATGTTGCCTATAATCAGCCCTATCAAGCTTGTACTTCACCTAGTCCACTTGCTTCCTCTCCAAGCCATCCTATTGTAAGTTTCAAAGAGACTCTCATTGGTTACCAAGACTACATGTTAGACCTTGACAAAAGTTATGGTTGTGGTCAAGTCATCCCTAATGTTTGTGTCAAGAGTGTAAGGGATGCTTTTGAACAAGTCAAAAGGGAATGGATTCCTATAGAGAAAGATAATTGGCCAAGTTTTCTTAATGAGATGCTTGATATTTGTGGCTTGATATTTCATCTAGAAGAGAGGTTGAGAGTTCATGAACCAACTCAATATTGGCAGCCCCAAAATACCCCAAATCCCTCTTACACTCCCAAAAGTTTCCCTTCTTGGAAGTTCATCCAAGAGAGTATCCAAAAGAAGGAGGAAATCATGGTGGAGCAAAGTGACTTACTTGGAGAATATGGTGAGGAAGAAATTTTGAGTTTGAAGCTCATCTTGAAAAGGAGATTGAATTGACCGATCATATTTTGAGATAATCCATCGTGGCAGCAGAATGTGAACTCTCTAAGTCTACTTTTCCAAGTTTCAATGAAGATGCCAACCCCAAGAAAACTCTAAGTTTCCTAGACATATCATTCACTCCTCCATTAGCATCTCATCCCCATGAGAACATTTTTTAGCCTACTTTCCCAAGTTGGATAGAAGTGGTGGCAACTTGTGAAGAAAAAAATAAATCATGCTTAGGTGAGGAAGTTGCTAGGTTAGAAAAACTTGAAACCATTCAACTCCCTCCTACCCCTCCTCAAGAAGCTATTGAACCCATATTTCCACTTCCCCTAACTAATCAAGGTTGCCCTTCTAATGATGAGAATTGCATTGCTACTTGGGAATCTTCCTTGGCTAAACTTTCTATTTTTGAGATGCCTAATATTGGCATCACTAAAATGGAGGACGAAATAGAGGCTTCAGATTGGCTAAATGATGAGAAGGAGCTAACTCCTTGTGAAAATGATGTTTCTTGTGTTGAAAAGGATGCATTGGAAGGATTTCTCTTGAATTCCAAAGAAGAAGAGGGAGAGGTTTCTCTTGTTTTTCCTTTTCATGATGCTGACTAGTCAAAGGGTGATGACTTGTGGCATAAATTTGAGGACATATGTAATGAGGTTGAAGCCCTCAAAGAGCCTATAAGTCCTTTGGAACTAACTACAAGCCATGACAAGCAAGAATTTGTGTCTCAAGAAGACATGTGGCAGACCTACATGCAAATGTTCCAAGAGTATGAAGAATGTGAGGAGACTAAAATCCTAATGAAACAAGTCCAAAATGTTGGATATCAGGTATGTGTTGAGGAGCATCATCATCAAGAAAGTCTAGATCATGATGGAGCAATCTATGATGATCTTGGGCCTTTTGAAGGTGATTTGAAGTTTGATTCTATAACCATCTATGAAGCTGCCTTCACCAACATCAAAGAATAATTTGAGCAAGAAACACTTCCAGATGATCATGATACAATTCTCCTTGAAGAGTTTGAAGAGGTTGTGACAATTGAGAAGGATGATGAGATATTTCAAGAGTACATAAATTTGTAACAAGTTGTCCCATACATGGATGGTCAAATCTATCATGAAGAGACAAAAGGACAACAGTATGAAGCATGTTTCCAAGTCCAAGAAGACATGTTTGAGATGACTTCATCAAATGGCATGTCAAGTCAAAGAGAAAAAAGAAAACATGAGTCATCTAACACCACCTCAAAAAAGAAGCATGCTTGGCATCCTCATTCATCTAGTGAGGAAGGAGATTCAAGGTACATCCATTTTGATCCAAGAAGGGAGGTATTATCAAGTTGAATGTACATATTTTGTTTGATTTCAATTGTGTTTTGTGTTCCCTAAGTGCTTAGTAGCACAAGTGTGTCTTTGTTTTGTCATTTGCTTTGTCCTTTTATGTGTTGTTCCTTTCATTCATGTGTTTTGAGGTAACCAATTTTTTTTAGCTAATTCAAGGTCTGGTTCTACTATTCTCAAGTTCATTCTGACTCCTTTTCCCAATGGATAAGATAAGGCTACTGGTCCTTAACATATGCAAGCATGTTACCCCTAAGAGTTGCCAAAAGTGTTGACCAAATTTGACCCTTGGTCAAATTTGAGTCAACCCCTAAATTTATAAAATTTTTAGAAGTTTATTCATGTCATATAGCGGTTTCATATTGATTTAAATGTTTTACTTATCCCTAGTCTAGCCTTGGTCCAAGTCTAGCCCCCTTGTACTAGTCAAGTCAAAAAAAGTCAACCCTAGTCAAACATGTTCAAAGATATAAATTGTGTTGAAAATATCCTAAGATGGTCTTTTATTTGTTTCAATATGTCTACAAGTCATAAATTGACCACTTGCTAGTTTTCATGTGCAAAAAGGATCATTTGGCCACCTTTTTAGCCTATTAAATGACTTGTATGGATGGTGGAGTTAGCAAAATTATCACAAAGGTGAATCTCAATGTGGAAGAAGTTAGGATCAGTTAGAAAGTGGTTATATTGCAGTTAAAGAGTCATTTATGTGTAGAAAAAGGGAGTTTCTCTTTAATTTTAGGCCTTTTTGGGCACTTGTACGGACTCTTTGAGTTCACCATCAACTAAAAACATGGGTGGAATGTCTCTTCACCTCCCCACACTCTTTTCCATTCTTGGTTTTCAATGAGGACATCAAAAATTTCATATGAAACTTCTTTTCTTCCATTTTCTCTTTGCAAGCTAAGGAAGGTCATTTTCAAGTGCTTGGTGTGGACCGTACAGGTGGAATTGGGAAGAATGGTCATGGTGGGTGAAAGGTCTCTGAATGCACTTCATTTTCATAGCAATATTTTTCATATTGGTGGCTCTTCCTTTATGAACCATTGCTAACACTCTAGGCAGCTTTTTATGCACTTGCATCCATGAGGGGGTCACTGTTTGCACTTGTTTCAGTTTTTATTGCTTTGGTTTGATGGTTTTATTTGTTTCAAGCGTTTCTCCATGCTTTTTAAGATATTTCCATGGTTCCCTTGGTTCTAAAAATCTCAAGTGCCTAAGAAATCTTTTTCTAGGCTTGTGTATGCTTACAGACTAGTCCTTTCACACTTATAGTCATCTCAGGTGCCTTGAATAGAGTGTCCTAGGGTGCACAATTTGATGCCAATAATAACCTCTATGATGATGATAAAAAAACTAACCACCATTCCTCTATATACACTAGTTATGCTATGAACACACCTTAGGCCGACTTTACTATCAATATGAAGTTATAATAATGATCATACTACTTAATTAAAGGTTATGCTAGTTACAAGTTAGCTACACATAACCCAATACATGCTATAGGCAAAGGATGTAACATCATTAGTCACTATAAATTGGATGGCTAGTTGCCAACTATATTATACTGCACGGTAACTAATAATAAATCATGTAATTTTCAGGTTGCGGATTATATCTAAAATAATAGGACATTGTGGAACTGGAATTTTAATGGGTTCCATTTTTTTAACACTTGAGATGCTTGGAATAATTTGTCCTATATTTTGTCCATGTATGACATCTCTAACATTCCTTAGTAATCTTGAAACAATTTTTTACCTTATTCTTGCTTCTGTGATCCTCACAACTCATTGGTGACTCCCTTTCCTGTTATAGATAGCATTCTTGAGGTCTTTCTCAGCTTGTTTGATTTCTGGATCTTTATCCCATTCAAAAGAAACATTATTCATTCATTCCTTGAGAATAAAACCCCTAAAATTGGGCTTTTTTCCTGATCTAGCGATGACTCACACCTTCATGGTGACAGTTAAATTTTTCTCCTGACCTGACTATAATAACATGCTGTGTCTTGGCACTTTTTCTTGAGTAGCTCTTCCTGTGGGTTTCAGGCATCTCCGTATTTCTGCCTTTGGATAAATTTAGAGCTGCATCTATTTATTTAATTTGTGACCTGTGAATTATGTATCATTTCATTATCTCTGTTCTTACTTCTTTGAGCTCTTATTGTCACTATTCAAATTTTGAAACAAACCTCTATGGGATTTGCATTTTGGCGGTTATTTCTCTTTGTTATCATTTTTCATGGCTAACCATAAGTGTTTTAGGAATTACATCATCTGTTGTATGGTATCTGCATATCTCTAATCTAGGGAAGGAGTGTCCAAGGCATGTTGAGTCTCAATTTTGGAAGCCGAATTAAAACTAGAATATAACTAAAAGGAAATGGAAATGAACCTATAAGGCTATGAGCAAAAAAATATAAAGTGTACATCATTGGTTGCATCGTATCTATTTGTGTGATCTGTTTAATGCTTTGTCCTTATCACGATGATTCTGTTTCTAAAAGGACCCAAGCTTCCTATTTCTTTTTTGATTTGACACTAATCATGTGGTTGTGGTCTTTTTAATGTATCTCCGTACTACAACTGTATTCTTTTGGCTCCCGGACAGTTTTTGTTATTCCAAATTCCTTTCAATTGTTGGCAAACGTTCAGATGGAGTCTCATTTTTTTATAATTGGCCAGATGACAAGGAGAAATTGAAATTGGCCATGAGATTGAGTTTGAATTTTCAAAATACAAAAAGGAAGTAGGGAAACATTCAATTGATGAGATCGATGACAGCAAGCTAGGAGGATTCAAAAGAAAATTTATTTATGGTATTGCCTGAACAACAAATTTAAAAAAAATAAATAATGTTAGCTGATAACTATAACAATTTGATGTTAATATTTACAAATATGGTCCTTAAACGAAAGGAAAAGTGTTCACAAGGGGTTTCTAATCATATAACCTGTCAATTTGGGGGTTTGTAATAAAACAGAAATGATGCAAGCTAGTTTTAACTTGTAACATTCAAAGAAAGTTATCCTGTAACTCTCTTTCCTTCTAAGAAACCTGGCTTGCCACATTAAGTATGATTCAGGTCAAACAAATTGGTATGTGATAACAATTGTATAAATGTGAAAACCCGATTATGGTTAACTTGTGCTGTCGTTTATTAAAATAAATTTATCCCAGTTATTTTCTTTGGGAATGCAGACACGCAGAAAAGTCAGTTATTTTCTTTCTTAGATGGGACATCATTTATTATTTATGAAGCAGGTTTCGACTACTAGAGGTTTTCTATGCACAGGTTGCGCCACCTATGTACAAGAACCATTTGCAGATAAAAGCACAGAAAGGAGGCCTTTACCAGCGTACAACACATCTATGTCAGGACAATCACATGCGCCTGTTTTCACAAGCACTGTGAATTTTAATGGCATGGCATTCGAAGACAAAGCTGCCAAAAGTAAGAAACAAGCGGAAAACAATGCAGCATCTTTTTCCCTTAAAGACTAAGATTCTTTCCTTCTACGAGTCAACTTTTCTTGGGACGGTACTAACATGGGCATTTTGATAAAATATAGTTTTTGATCTTTATGTTTTCTTGATCCTTTATTGATGGTTTCTTTTAATCTAAACAGTCAATGATTATTGATATGTAATAAAAATGGTTTTGCTACCACGTTGTTTGATGGAATTAACAATGGATTTGACTAGAATGTTCGCTGATAATTTAGTCTTATGAAATTAGTTTTGGGTGTTTTAGAATATTGTTGGAAAAAATGCTACAGCTCTAATGGCTGTTGTAGGCAGAAAAGACAAATATATATGTACGCCCAGGTGGGCAACTAGCAAACAACACAACAATGAAATAGAACACTGAAACAGGAGAGGTAGAGTATCGCTGGAATATCACAAGTTTGTATATATTAAAAATTATTCAAATTACCTATTACATAAATGATAAACTAAAACATACAACTGCCGCTGTTTACAAATAATTTACTAAAGACATCAAAAAAATTTCCTTGCTCTTGGTTGACTATCTGACTGCTGTCAGCAACCAACTTTCTCTGCTTCCCCTGACTACTGCTCTGTCATTTTATAGACTGCTGCTGCTCCACTATTCTCTCCAGCTCTCTTTTCTAACTACTGCTACATTTTTAATCTCACCACTATTGCGTTGAATATCTCCTTTGTATATTCTATTGACTGTTGTTGCATCCAAAAAATCTTCTGCTCCACATTCTCCTCTTATAGACTGTTGTTGCGTGCATCTATCTTCTGCTGCTTTTAATCCTCTATTTTGTTTTCTATATGTTTTGTCTCTTCTAACTGTTGTATACAGTTGTCATGTACCACACGAATTTTCCCCCAAAACAAGTCAAAAATGACACCAGATTTCAAATTTTAAATGGCTACATTTAATTTTGTTGGTGGCTGCATCTGTTGTGTTTTGGAGTTGGCTGGGCAGTTAGGTAGAAAATAAAATTAATATTTTAACACTCTCCCTTATTTTTGACTTTCCTATCATGGTTTGTTGGGCTTTTTTCAGTTTTCAAAACCTCTTTATAACTTCTTTTTAGTTTTTCAAATACTTGTGCACCTTTTGTATGCATGTTTGGAGCTTTGTTTTTGAAGTCTGTAGCTCTATTGATAGAGTTCATAGCTGGACTTTTGAAATCCGTAGCTACCCCACTAAAATCTATAGCTAGACTGTAATCCATAGCTGGCCTGCTGAAATCCGTAGCTACCCTACCAAAATTCATAGCTGGACTGTAATCTATAACTGGCTTGTTAAAATATGTAGCTCTGTTGTAATCCGTAGCTACCCTGTCGAAATCTATAGTTGGCTTGTTGAAATCCATAGCTGAACTGATGAAATCTATAGCTACCTTGTTGTAATCTGTAGCTCTGCTATAAGACTCCAGAGCTATATTGTTTGAGTCCATAACTCTATTGTAAGACTCTAGAGCTACCAAACACTATGTAAGCCTAATGTTGTTGCATTTATGACCCCTAATCTTCCTTTTAGATGCATGAAAGTATCTTTATATAAAGGATTAATGAAAATATCAGCTAGTTGCTTATCAAACTTGCAAAAATTAAGCTTTATGTCACAATTTTCAATTAACTCTCAAATAAAGTGATACCTAATTATAATGTGTTTACTCCTACCATGAAACACGAGGTTTTTTAACAATGCTATGGATGATATATTGTCACAATAGATCATAGAAGTTCCTTGTTGCTCCTCGTGCAAATCAAAAAGTATCATTTTCAACCATATAGTCTAACATGTTGCTACATTAACTGTTATATACTCCACTTCAGTTATAAAATGTGACACTATCGACTTTTTTTTGAAGCCCAAGATATGGCTCCTGACCCAAGATGAAATACATACCTCAAAGTGCTCTTTCAGTCATCAAGATTGCCTACCCAATCACTGTCTGTGTAACCAACAAGCTGAAACTCATCTGCTACTGCATACAAAACTTCATAATCCCTTGTTCCATTCATGTACCTCAACATCCTCTTGCCCACTTGCCAATGTATCTCCTTCGGTATCTCTGTAAATCTTGATATAAGGCTGACTGCATACTTAATATTTAGCTTAGTTGCAGTCAAATACATTAGGCTTCCCACCAGGTTCTTATAGCGTGTGGGGTCTACATTACTGTTGTAATCATCTTTGCACAACTTAAGGCTTGTCTTGACTAGAGTGAACATAAGCTTGTTATCTAGCATCTTGAACCTCTCTAAGATCTCCTTTGCATACTTAGATTGACATATGAATATGCCTTCATCTATTTGCTTGACTTCTATCTTGAGAAAGTACTTCAAGAAACCTAAATTAGTCATTTTAAATTCATTTTGCATGGTTATTTTGAATTCTTCAATTGACTGATTTGCATTACCAATGAATATTAGATCATCTACATACAATACAAGAATCAAAATACTTTCCTTACATGCTTTGATATATTGTGTGGGCTCACTTGAACTTTTGATAAAACCATTTCTCAATAAGCATGAGTCTATACTACTATGCCATCCTCTTGGGGCTTGTTTGAGCCCATACAATGCCTTTTTCAGCCTATACACTTTGTTCTCATACTTGAGAATCTCATATCTAGGTGGTTGTTCCACATAGACCTCACTCCATTCAAGAATGTTGACTTCACATCCATTTGATGCATCTTTCACTCATGCTAGGTAGCAATGGCTATGATTGTCCTTACCATTTCTGACCTTGCTACGGGTGCAAATGTTTTATTGTAGTCACACCCGGACCTTTGCTTGTATCCTTTGACCACTAGCCTTGCCTTATGCATCTCTATCTTGCTTTCAAGAGTAGTTTTTATCTTATATACCAACTTAACTTTTATGACCTCTTTTCCTTTTGGTAGGTCAACTAACTCCCATGCGTCATTTCTCTCTATGGCGTGCATCTCTTTGTCCATTGCCTCACACCACTTATTTTTCGTTGATTGCTTCTTCAAAGTAGATAAGACCAGCTAATGGAAAGAGTGCATAATTCATAGTTTCATCATCATTTTGCTCATACCTCGATTGCTCATAGACTTCTTGCAAGCTTCTTGTCCTTACTTGATGTTGACTTGAGTTGCAAGAGGAGGATGTTGACTCATGAACAACTCCTTGGCCTCCTTGATGGCTACTACCACTAGATGAATCAGCTCTATGTGAAATAGGGGTCCAAGTTGGTGCATTGGTGGTTGTACCACTTGTTGTTTTAGATTCAACAAAGGGTCCAACAGCCCTTGTTTCTACATGCTCTTCTCCTTGTCTCTCTTCTTAAGCTTCATGCTCAATAAATTAAACATCCTGGCTGATTATGAGATCTTTAATGACAAGATTATACAGCTGATATTTCTTTGATTGGTCACTATACCCTATGAATATACACTTATCACCTTTGTCATCACACTTCATCCTTATTTGCTTAGACATGTGAGTATATGCCACACAACCAAACACTCTAAGGTGTTCAACAATTGGCTTCTGATTGCTCCATGCTTCTTGAGCATTCATATCCCTTACACTCTTCATTGGATAGATGTTTAATAAATATATGGCTATTGTTACAACCTCAACCCAAAAATCATTAGGTAAACTCTTTGCCTTTAGTATGTTCTTTGCCATCTCTTGGATGGTCCTATTCTTCCTCTCATCCACACCATTTTTCTACGATGTATATCTGACTGTAAATTGCTTCTTTATACCATTATCTTTGCAAAAATTTATGAACTCATTAGAGATATACTCTCCCCCTCTACCAATCCTGAAAATCTTGATGTAATGACCACTTTGCTTCTCCACCATGGCCTTAAAATGCTTGAAGATCTCAAATGCTTCCAATTTATTCTTCAAAAAACACACCCATACCTTCTGGTTGTAGTCATCTATGAATTTTATGAAGTAGACATTCTTGAATAAGGAGGGGGTCTTCATTGGACCACACAAGTCTGAATGGATTAGCCCTAAAAAATATCTAGCTCTCCATGCCTTACCCACAAGAAATGCACTCCTATGTTGCTTTCCTAATATGCATCCTTCACACACCTTATTTGGTTGTTCTATAAGAGGCAGCCCCTTCACCATGTGCTTGTTGTGAAGAAGGTTCATGTACTTAAGATGACAAAGAGTAGGCTCATCTACCATCACTGTTTTGAACGTTGTTGTGAACTCACTTTGTATTCTCAATGGAAACATCTGATTGCTTATCATCTTGACTGTTACTATCTTTATATTTTATCCACTCCTATCAAAGATGATGCATTCTCCATTCTCAAATCTGATCTTGTACCCCTTTTGCACAAGTTACCCAATGTTGATAAGGTTGTGTATCAATTCAGGTACATAGTAAACATCATGAATTTATTTTTTATCACTTTGCTTGGTATGAATTGAAATGATGCCCTTACCCATGATAGGAACCTTATCATTATTTTCTATTTTCACCTCTGATTTTATTGTTTCATTTATATGGTTGAACATCTCTTTGTTCCCACTCATGTGGTTACTATAACCACTATCCAATACCATGTCTCCTTACCACTTTGCTCAACAATGTTACATGTTATAAACAAACTTCCACATTTCTCATTCCTATTAGGTTCATCCTCTTTTGTATAAGTGAAATTTTAATTTTGTTTATTCATGTCATACTCCTTTCTAAACTCACTTGCATAGTGTCCATACCTCTTGCACTAATAGAATTAGACACTACATTTATCATACCTTTGTGTGGATCCTCCTCTAGAAGTGTTGTTGCTCCTTCCTTTTCCTCTTCCAAGTGACTTTTGATGGCTATGCCTTCCACCATCTTGACTACTGCTAGTTCTTCCTCTTCGTCTATTGTTTGATCCTCTCCCCTTCCTTTCATATTCACATTGGTCTTGAATGCTTACTCATGGGAGGAGGCGGCTGACCTATTCAACCTTTGTTCATGGGTTTGTAAAGAACCCATTAACTCATCCACCATCACTTACTTCAAATTATTTGATTCTTCTATTGCAACCACTATAAAATCAAATCTAATTGAAAGGATCCTCAACACCTTCTCAATGATCCTATGATCTTCAAGGTTATCACCACATGTTTTCATTCAATTAACTATGTCCAGTGTCTTGTGAAGAAGTCATTGATAGACTCATTCTCCTTCATTTGTAAAGTCTCAAAATCCTTCTTTAAGATTTAAAACTTGACAAGCTTCACATTGTTACTCCCTTGATATGCATTTTGTAAAAAAATATATGTTTTCTTGGAATGGACAGCTATTGCTATCTTAGGAAATATTGAGTCATCTAAATCCATTTATATGTCACTGAGAGCTTTGGCATCTTTCCTCCTATTCTCCTTCAGCACATTCCTTTGTGTTTGGGTCAAAGCATTGAAGGTTGCCATGTCTATAACCTCATTGTACCCAACTTCAACCAACTCCCATAGCTCTTGAGAGTTGAATATTATTTTTATTTTGATGCTCCATACATCATAATTTTTTCCATCAAACATAAGGGGTTGCTACCATGACCTTGAACTTCTTGTTGTCATGTCTAAATGGACTCACAACCTAGATGCTCTAATACTAGTTGTTGGAAAAAATGTTATAACTCTAATGAAAGTTATAAGCAAAAAAGACAAATATATATGTAGGTCAAGGTGGATAGCAAGAAAACAACACAATAATGAAATAGAAGATTGAAATAGGGGAGGCAGAGTATGGCTAGAATATCACAAGTTTGCATATATTAAAATGATTCAAATCACCTATTACATAAACTAAAACATATAATTATAGTTGTTTATAAATGATTTACAAAAGACATCAAAAAACTTTCCTTGCTCTTGGTTGACTATCTGACTGTTGTTAGCAACCAACTTCCTCTACTTATTTTCACTTCTCCTAACTGTTGCTCTATCTTTTTGCAAATTGTTGATGCTCCATTATTCTCTTCAGTGTTTTTTTCTAACTATTGTTGCATTTTTAATCTCACTACTGTTGTGTTAGATATCTCCCCTATATATTCTATTGACTATTGTTGCATCCAAAAAAAAATTTGCTCCACATTCTCCTCTTACAGACTATTGTTGCATGCATCTATCTTTTGTTGCTTTTATTCCTCTATTTTTTTTTTTATATGTTTTGTCTTTTCTAACTATTGTGTATAGTTGTCACCTACCATGCAGATTTTCCCTCCAAACAAGCCAAAAATGGCTTTGGATTTCAAATTTTAAATGGTTATATTTAATTTTATTGGTGGTTGAATATGTCATGTTTTGAAGCTGGCTAGGCAATTAGGTAGGAAGTAAAAATAATATTTTAACAAATATAAATAGAAATAAAATGCCATACTGAGGATTATATAGGAATGATTCAATCTCTATTAATGTTGTTAGATTAGACAATCTGAGGTCTAAATCAATTATAACAGCTTTAGAAAACACATTTTAATTGTTGAAGTTGTGGTCACTCGTGTGACATGTTTGAAGGGAACAAATGGCTCAAGTCTGGAAACTTCTATGTAGGAACCAGAATGGTTGGTTTTATCAATAAATAATCTTGGTCATTTTGGAAGGCAAAGTTGTTTTAGAAGGTAAAGTTATTCTATAAGGTCTTTGTTTTACTCCGAAGTGAGTCAAGTTTATTCTTTAGAAGATAGAATGAGTCAAGAAGAGGGTAAGAATTTTATTGCAAGATTCCTACACCAGCTCAGTTGTCAGATTTATTTTTTCCATTAGATGGTGATGTTAAGTAAAATCTAGCTTTCAAACACTGTTAGAGATTCCACTAGCATAGAAAGGTGCATTGATTTAATCAGTTGTCAGATTTATTTTTCCCATTGGATGGCGATGTTAGCTAAAATATAGCTTTCAAACACTGTTAGGGATTCCACTAGCATAGAAAGGTGCATTGAGTTAATAATCAAGCTAGAGCTAGTATTGCTAACTGATTCTTTGTTTCCCATGTTTTTTTTTAGTGGGAGGATCAACTGTTTCAGCAGTCCAAGTGAATGATGCTAAAGGAAAAGTACTGATTTGTGATTTGAATGATAATCTACTTATTTAGGTGATTAATCATTTGAAAGAGCAAACAACAAGGGTAGATTCAAATGGTGAGCTTTCTCATCTTGACCTCAGTACAAGTCTTTCAGTTGTTTCTCTTTTAGAGCCTTCAGAAGCTTTTAAAATAGAAACACAAGAAGAGCTAGAACAAAAAAAGTATGACAAATATGCTAGGAAATAGAGTCAAGGACAATGTTCAACAAACTATTAAAATAGAATCAAAGAAAGAGATGGTACAAAATGTGCTAGGAAATAGAGTCAAGGACAATGTTTAGCAAGCTTGTAAAATAATTTTTTTTTTAAAAAGAGCTGGTACAAAATATGACAAGTCTTTCAAAAATTTCTATTTTTAGAGCCATCAAAAGCTTTTCAAATAGAAACACAAAAAGAATTGGTATAAAATATGACAAGTGTGCTATGAAATACATTCAAGGACATTGTTCAGCAACTATGTAGGTCATCCCCTACTAAGTTTTGTTTAGGCACAAGAATTAGAGTTATTCTTGCATTAGAAGCCTTTAGTATGAAGCCATGGGTTGTAATGAACTTAACTGTTGGATCCGTGCAAAGTCAAAATGGTGCGCTATAAAATTAAGTATTTAAGAGACTCTTCTAGTATTCATCACTGGTATTACATAACATATTTTTTCTTGATGTATCGATTAGCAATCTATCATATAATCTTTAGACTTCATATAATATTTACTATGTGAATGGGAAATGAGATCTCTACATCTCTTTATTTTGTAAAAGTTTCATGCATTCTTCGACTGTTCTGCCTACTCTATTAGTCTTACAAATTGGAAAGAAACAATGATCTAAGCTTGTGTTTGTCCTAGAATTGGTCCCATTTCTTCTTTTCCTTTGATTTTAATGTACTAATGGTTGACATAATATTAAATGGTTTTTTATTTATTTCATGAATTTTTCATTTATTCTTTGACTATTTTGCATAATTTTTTAGCCTTACAAATTGGAAAGAAACAACTACCTAAGCTTGTGTTTGACCTAGAATTAGTCCCATTTCTTCTTTTCCTCTGATTTCAATGTACTATTGGTTGACATAATATTGAATGATTCTTTATTTATTTCATGAAAGTTTCATGCATTCTTCGACTATTTTGCATAGTTTGTTAGCCTTACAAATTGGAAAGAAATAGCTATCTAAGCTTGTTTTTATCCTAGAATTGGTCCCATTTCTTCTTTTCCTCTGATTTAAATGTATTGTTGGTTGACATAATATTGAATGATTCTTTATTTATGTCGTGAAAGTTTCACACATTCTTCTTTTCCTTTGATTTCAATGTACTACTGGTTGACATAATATTGAATGGTTCTTTATTTATTTTTCAAAATTTTCATACATTCCTCGACTATTTTGCTTACTCTGTTAGCCTTATAAATTGGAAAGAAATAGTGATCCAAGCTTGTGTTTGTCCTAGAATTGGTCCCACGTGTTCTTTTCCTTTGATTTCAATGTATTACTAGTTGACATAATATTGAGGGGTTCTTTATTTATTTTTCAAAAGCTTCACATATTTTTTGACTGTTTTGCTTACTTTGTTAGCCTTACAAATTAGAAAGAAATAGTGATATGAGCATGTGTTTGTCCTATAATTAGTCATGTTTCTTCTTTTCCTTTAATTTCAATAGATTGTTGATTGACATAATATTTCATGGTATTGAATGTTAAAGGAACTGATCTTATTTAGTTGCTGAAGAATATTCATTGTATTGAAGATTTGACTTGTTTTCCTTCTCCTAATTTGGAGATATGATCCTGCATGTTTGCTTCAAATTTGTGTTGTTTTTCAAATGTTTCATCCATTTTAGAAAATAAAACATCCAATCTTCCTTTAGTTTTGTAGGAAAAAGTTCATGCATTTGATTAAAGTTTACTATACCATATGTAGAACTCGTGAGTGTAACAAATTTATCATGCCCAAAAAGAATGAAATTTAAGAAGCTTTTGTTAAGTTGTTTGCCATTTTAACTTCTTAAAAGTTTCACTCCATGTTGATTCATGTAATATTGAATGGTGACCATTCTCTTAGGGGCTTTCATGAAGCATGCTATACAATTAAGATATGATTGAAACTACTTCCTTATTGGGATGTAGATGTCAATTTATATTTAATTTGTATTTTATGTTAATTTGTTGTATCTTAACCCCTACATGTGGTTTTTATTGCAATTTCTCTCAACAACTACCCTAAATCTAAAAGAGTGGATTTTAAGAAACAAGTAAAGAAGGTGACCATGGAGGTGAACCGTCTCCAAAAGCTTATTGTAACCATGATCAAGGCCCAATTGGTGTCCAATAGGGTTAGCCAAAACATTGATCGGGCTAGAGTTCACCAAGAATAAAATGTGTGACATGAAGTAAATATTGATCAGGGTAGAGTTCAATAAGAAGGAAATGTGTGAAATGATTGGGATAGAGCTAAATAGGAAGGAAATGTGCGAAATGACGTAGTGGGCATTGGTTTGGGTTGGGACTTATCTCATGCTACTAATCCCCTGACCATTAGCGGTTGGGGAAACATTGATGGTAGGGTTTAACCTTTTATAGGTCCTCAAAATAATTATTATAGGCATAATTTTCTGACTCAAGCTTACACCAACCACTCTAGGGGGAGACAATAATTTCAAGGCCATTTTAGAGGTTGTTCTAGTGGTCGAAGTGGTGGACATTCTAGTTAGGCTCCAACCCCTAGAAATAAGATTTTGGCTAGAGTTCAATAAGAAGAAAATGCATGAAATGGAATAATGAATATAGGTTTTGGGTGAAATACCCCTGACATTGGTGACCCTCTGATGATTGGATGGGATGGTTGGGGTGACCCTAAGGACATGTATCAACCTCATACAAGACCTCATAACACATCTTGTATTGACCATTCTTCAGCTCGAGCTCATGTTAGTCACTCTAAAATTAGAGTTCCTATCCATTATCAAGGTCATTCTGGGTGGGTTCCACCCCCTAGGAATGATAATCATTTTCCCATGTTGGATTTGGACATATCCCTTATTCATGCTAGAGTTCAAGAAGAAAATATGCAAAATGAAGTAGACATTGGATTAGGGTGCCTTCAGCTAGTGAATTGAAAGGTTGGAAAAACTTTGACGACAAGGATCTACCACCTTCTGCAGGTAATGTTGCTCCTTGTGTCTAGGTACTCTTTTTTCCTAATTACATGTTTGTTTGTTGGTTAAAACTTAACTTTGATGTTTATTTTTGAAGAAGGCTTTGTTAGACTTCATATGTGAAGCTTTGATTGATTTTGGCTTTTTTATGTCTCGAATGTGTGCTTAGGTGATTCCTTCACACCTTCATACACTTTTTGAATCCTAATATAGAAGACCTTCATAATAAAAAAGAATAGGCTTTTGTTGAATCCAAATTATCTTGCATTCATTGGTTTGAACACATCTTAAGGGTATTTGATAAAAAAACTTCTTTTAAAGGATAATGTCCTAATTTATATTACTTGTATGATATTTTTCTTTAGATAATTTTGGCTTCAAGGCTTTTGGTTTTTATTACCTTAGCCAAATTTATATATCTATTTATGATTATAAAGTCACTAAGTTATTGAAGATGTGCATTTCTTGTAAAGTGTTTTGTAAAATCATTGCCTTGGAAGATTCCATGATGTTTGGTTTGATTGTTTGGTGGATTATTAGAATAGAAAAGTATATTTTTTCTATTTTTTTTTGGGTGGTAATCACTAATGAGAGGGGGTTATAATTGGTTATTGGTTATAGTTTTGTGTTGTTTAATGGGTGAAAGTTGATGTTAATGGTTGTCTTTGTTGTTAAGGTAATTTTTTGAGGTACATGATTATAATTAAAGGTATTGAAATTTTCAATGCTTATTATTATTTTAATTTTTTAAAATTAAATTTATATTTAAAATAGTAGGTAACCATATTCTCTTATTTTTTGCTATAAAAAAACCAGCTTTTTTGTCAATGTGTTTGATCAATTATTTCTATTTCATCTTTATTTTCAAGAGTTTAAATGTGAAGTTCTAAGTTTCTCAAAATATTTACTTCCAACTCTATCCTAAATTTTATCTTAATATTGACATTTATACATTATTACTCTATTATGTTAGATTTGTTGATTAGAGTTGATGATTACATGTAATGTCGACTTATTAAGATAATTTGATTTGATGATTTTTTTTAAATTGATATATACTTATACAAGTGGGTGGTAGATACTCAATAAATGTAATGTTGACTTCTTTAGACTATTAGATTTGATGATTAAGTGTGATGTTGACTTGTGTAGACTATGTTAGGTTTGATAGATTATTATTTTTTAATTGATATATAATTATACAAATGGTTGGTATACACCTTAAGATTTTCAGGTTTGGTAGATTAATCTTTTGATTCATATGCACTTATACCAAGCAACTTATACAAATGGTTGGATAGACTCCTTAAGATTTTCAAGTTTTTTTTTTATGAGATGGATATGAGTGCATAGATGCCTTAGGCTTTCTTTATACACATGATTAATTTCCATGGATCTACACTTATATTAGTGGGTGCTTAAGATTTTCTAGAATGAAATTATAATTAATATTTAGATGCCTTAAAATTATATAGAATAATATTGATATTAATATGTTCATATCTTTATAAATCATTAAAACATGACACTTTTATATGTGAAATGAATTATAAATGAGGTAGTAGATGTGGAAAACATGAGATTAATATGAATGCTAGTGAAACATGACACTTTTACATTTGAAGTGAATTCAATTTTATTAAGAAGGAGGTAGTAGATGTGGAAAATATGAGATTGATATGAATTTTAATATTGTAGATGTGGGAAATATGAAATTTATATGAATTTTAATATTATTATAAACACCTAATACGTTCGCATATAAAATATCTTAAGTTTATTGCTAATAGTTATAGTAGATGTAAATATCTTAAGTTTATTGTTAATAGTTATAGTAGATGTGGAAGACATTATACAATTAAATTGATATTAATATTTCTATCTTTAGAAACCAGTAATGTGCTTACATGTATAAAATAATTAGATCGATATGACTCTTACTCATTACAAAGGAGGTGGTAGATGTGGGAAACATCAGATTGATATGAATGCTAGTATTGTTAGAAACACCTAATGCACTCACATGATAAAATAACTTAGGTTTATTGTTATAACTACATGATAAAATAAATTAGGTTTATTGTTAGTAGTTATAGTAGACATAGGAATACATTATACGATTAAATTGATATTTATATTACTAAATATTTTTATCTTTGGAAACCACTAATGTGTTTACATGTAAGAAATAATTCAAGTTCATTACTAAGGGTGGGTAGTATGTGTGGGAAAATAATCTAGAATAAGATGGATATGACTCTTACCCATTATGAAGGAGGTAGTAGATGTGGGAAACATAAGATTGATATGAATGCTAATATTGTTAGAAACACCTAATGCACTCACATGATAAAAGAAATTAAATTTATTGATATAACTATATAATAAAAGAATTAAGTGTAATGTTGACTCGTGTATACTATGTTAGATTTTATAGATTAATTTTTTAATTGATATATAATTATACAAATTGTTGGTAGACACCTTAAGATTTTCAAGTTTGGTAGATTAATTTTATGATTCATATACACTTATACAAATGGTTGGATAGACTCCTTAATATTTTGAAGATATTTTCTAATATGATATGGATATGATGGGATGGATATGAGTGCATAAATACCTTATTATTTATTTATACTCTTTTAGACTTGATGATTAATTTCCATCGATCTACACTTATACTAGTGGGCGCTTAAGATTTTTTAGAATGAAATTATAATTAATATATAGATGCCTTAAAATTATATAGAATAAGATTGATATTAATATGTTTATATCTTTAGAAATCATTAAAACATGACACATTTACATGTGAAATGAATTATAAAGGAGGTAGTAGATGTGGAAAATATGAGATTAATACGAATGCTAGTAAAACATGACACTTTTACATTTGAAGTGAATTCAAGTTTATTACAAAGGAGGTTATAGATCTGGGAAATATGAGATTGATATGAATGTTAATATTTTAGATGTGGGAAATATGATATTTATATGAATGTTAATATTTTTAGAAACACCTAATGCACTCACATATAAAATGTCTTAAGTTTATTGTTAATAATTATAGTAGTTGTAAATATCTCAAGTTTATTGTTAATAGTTACAGTAGATGTGGAAGACATTATATAATTAAATTGATATTAATATTTATTTGGAAACCACTAATGTGCTTACATGTATAAAATAATTCAAGTTCATTACTAATGGTGGGTAGTTTGTGTGGGAAAATAATCTATAATGAGATCGATATGACTCTTACTCGTTACAAATGAGGTAGTAGATGTGGGAAACATTAGATTGATACAAATGTTAGTATTATTAGAAATACTTAATGCACTCACATGATAAAATAACTTAATTTTATTGTTAATATTTATATTAGACATAGGAAGAAATTATACAATTAAATTGATATTAATATTTCTATCTTTGGAAATCACTAATGTGCTTACATGTAGTTAATTACTAAGGGTGGGTAGTATGTGTGGGAAAATAATCTAGAATGAGATCAATATGACTCTTACTCATTATGAATGAGATATTAGATGTGGGAAACATGAGATTGATATAAATGCTAGTATTAGAAACACCTAATGCACTCACATGATAAAATAACTAAAATTTATTGTTATAATTATATGATAAAAGAACTTAAGTTTATTTTTAATAGTTATAGTACACATAGGAAGACATTATACAATTAAATTGATATTAATATTTCTATCTTTATAAACCACTAATGTGTTTAAAAGCACAAAAGAATTCAAATTCATTACTAAGAGTGGATAGTAGGGATGGGAAAATAATCTTAAATGAGATTGATATGACTCTTACATGATATAAGAATTTAATTTTATTGTTAATAGGTGTATTAAATTTGGGAAGACAACATATAATTAAACTAATATTAATACTATCTTTAAAAACTATTAATGTGATCACGTGCCTAAAGAATTCAAGTCTATTGTTATTGAGTTAATCTAAAATGAGAAGCATAAAAAGAAATCAAATTCATTACTAAGGGTGGGTAGTAGGGGTGGGAAAATAATTTAAAAGGAGATTGATATGACTCTTATATGATAAAATATTTTAAGTTTATTGTTAATAGTTGTATTATATTTGGGAAGACAACATAAAATTAAATTGATATCGATACTATCTCTAAACACTACTAATGTAGTCACTACCAAAAGAATTCAAGTCTATTGTTATTGAATTTACCATGAAATGGACTAATTAGTAAGATGAATAAGTGCACAGATGTAATACATAATTATAAGGATCATAAATTTTATGAAGATAATTAATGTTCCTTATATTTGATGCATTAGTAGTGTACATGGATTATATACTAGATGTATGGTTTTTAAGAAGATATTAAAAGTATATGAAAGATAACGAGGAAAATAAAAGTGCATAGATATATACATTAAAATATCCTCATGCCTTTCATTTCTTGCATATGAAAACATAGTCACAGAATTGGTTAAGTTGTAATGGTTTTGGCTTTAGTGTTAAGGTTATAGGATAAAACACTTATGTTGTAGGACAAACCACCTATGATGTTCAATATTTAGTTATAAGATCAAAATGTTTGCAAGTCTTAAATGTCTAATCCAAACAAAAATTATACTTAGGTTGTGGGAGTGAAAATCAATGATCTAAGATATGGATAAGATCTTCAAGTTGGATTCTTAAATGTTCTTGTCCAAACTAGGTTGATCTTGAATAGGTGCATCCCACGAAAGTTGGCGAAGATAGTAAGTGGGAAGATAGATAGAAGAAAAGTGTGATCAAGAATAAAATATGTATGTAATGTCTAAAAAATTCAAAGTTTACAAAATTTAATGTTTTCAAAGTGTCTAATACCAAATTTAGGAGTTTACAGATGTCTCAATTTTAATCTACTATTAAAAATGTTAAATTAAAATGATAAAAGAAGAAATTTGGTACATGTGTTAACAACATTTGATATTGATAGGGATGACCTAAATGTTCTTTTTATACATGTTCAACTTGTAAGAAAACACATATAGATCAATGTCCTATCAAAATAAGCAATCTAAAATAATATAGATCATTGAACCAAATGAAATTTAAAAGCGAAGGAATGATTACACTTGAGGGTATGTGAACCATGTTTCCACTTATTAAACTTGTTTTGAAAATATCATGGGTGATTACACCCCAAGGAGATGAAACCAAGAATTGGAGTGTGTTAATGTTTCAATCAGCATTAGAGAAGTGCTAGAATTTAAGCACTACAGAAACCTTAATCACATTACTCTGAATGTCAAATTGGAACCCCAAAAAAGGTTTGTATGTAAAATTAGAACCCCAAAACAAGTTTATATGTAAAAGTGGAACCCCAGAACAAGTTCATATGTAAAAGTGGAACCTGAAATAGGTTCTCATGTAGAAGTGGGACTCCAAAACAAGTTTGTATGTAAAAGGATCAATAGTTGCAAACAAATTATAAATCCAAAATGCTTATACCGTACATAGATCTATATTATATAAATATAAAATTATTTTCATGAACAACAATCATGTCCTAAATTTGATCTACATGTACCTCAAATTGATCAAAAATATTATTTGTATGTCATAATGTCATATATGGCCATAACCATTCCTCCTAATTCTATAGAATGCCTTACATGTAACTCAATATGCTCAATTTTACCCATTTGAATTATATAATCTAACCAATTACAAATATAAAACAATCTTCTCAATTTGTCCCATTTGAATCACATAATTTGGACTCTAAAATGTGAAGTATTTTTCTATCATGGCTTGAATCTCTAAGACAAGTCCATTGTATGCCCTTATTTTAATATGAGGGATGAAGCTTAGAATCATTATCTCAAAATAAAGAGTTATGTGTACCTTATGTTATATAGAAAATTATAATTATGTAAAGTATATATACAAACATGATATGATATTTTGTCATAGAAATATCTTATAACTCAAGTACGTATGAAACATATAATAAAAAATAATGGGAATACTAGTTTCAATGTTAGATAGATATATTAATTAGGCATGCAATAATAAGAATCACAATAGATGCCTGATAGTAATCATGTGATTACACATAATAGAGGTATGCATGCTAGAAATCATGACATCAATTTTATAGTGACAATAATATATGTTACCACACACACACATGCACACATAAAATCTTGATCAAGGAGAACACACACACACAAGACGCGACAAGACAATGACATGACATTGCCATGACTTAGACTAGAGGACCCTCTTACACATTCCAAAACATTACATGACAACACACAGTCGATGCACTCATAAAAGATGCATTATAACACACATCAAGGATCACACAACACCATAATCATCAAAATTAGGCATGCATGAAGTAAGCAATATTAGTCCACATAATCAAGCAATGTCATCATCTAGTATAATAAATCAAAATATCCATAGGAAATAAAAATATGAAAAGTACGAGTAAGAAAAAATCATGTATAATAGTCTATTATGATAAAAGGACCACTATAGCAAAATATAATTGTATAAGTGTATGAAGATCCCTCCAGTGAAGAAAGGTTGCCTTTGGGTGTAAGTAATGTTATGCATCTATATGCCCATGTATTATATGTAGCTTGTATGTTTTGCATTGCACTCATGTATACTATTAAAATCATGTGCATAGATAATATGCATGTAATTCACTATGCATATGATGAATAAAATCAATTATGTGTACTCTCAAATCATGTCATGCATAGGTCCTAAATTATTTTTAATTCAATTATTTTTGTATTTTTGATTTTTTTGTATTTTTAAATATTTGATTTTGATTTGATTTTGGATGCCTAAATGTAAACCTTTAATCTAATGATAAATTACTTGTCTTTATATATAGAATCATATCAAATGCCCAAATTTCATCATCACTAAAATCGTCATACCCAGTTATGCTTGTCACTATTTATTCCTCTTTGTCAAGGTGCCTATGCATAATCATCATGTTTATTTCAACACCATGTGTTGGTTCGAGTTTCATTTTATTAAGTGATGCCACTTCACTTGTTCTTGAAATTTTTATATTTTAATGTTCATCATTTTCATCATGTTGAATTTTGATTGTATTAGTTTTAAACTGTAATTTAATACTCATACACTTATTTAGACCATCAACTCTAGCTTATATTTTTTACAACCATTATTTTCTAAACATGGCACGTAATTATTCCCTAGTACACATCATAAAGATCAATGTGTTCACAACCTTTGGCCCTTAAGTAATTAGTAATGTAATATGGCTTATCGACTCTTCATGATAGATAGTGTGTGGAACTCATTTATTGTGTGACCTTACTATTGTATAAATTTAATGTTGTATGTATTTATCCCCTCATCTACATCAATGTGAACTTCTTGTCGATGGTCATATTTTACAAATACTTGAATAGTCAACGATCCCATTCATGAAAACTTTTATTATTTATGTGATCTTCTCATTTCTTGGGTTTGTTTGGAAGTCTATAGTGGTGCATCTATCTTAGGTGCCTTTATTTATAATTTTATAATTATAATAATGTTTGATCTTAAACTTATGAATATTTTAGTGTAATTCCTCACAATTATGTGTTCCATGTTTAGTTATTCTATGATGACTCTAATATGACCTCCCCACTTGATGTGATGAATGAGCCATAAATTGATGACTAGTGGAAGCTTGAACAATAAAATTCTTGTCAAATAACATTTTTAATATAACACTTGGTTTATTTTGTAAACTAGTTACTTGCATTATTTTATCCTGATATGTAAAAGGTATTTTTTCCATGAAATTTATGTTGTTGATTGAACCTTGCACAAGTGACATATATTCATCATTTATACAGTCTGTGATATGTAATGCTTCTTGTGATCGAGTCATGCTAGATTTTACAAGGTGTTATCTCAATTGAACACTTATATTGAGGGATTCTTGTTGGGAAAGGATATTAGAATAAACATTTGTATTTATATCCATGTTTTCCTTATAATTCAAACCATGATTTGCTTGTTGATGTACCATAATGTTGTATCAGAATTTGAATTGATTGATTTATTAATCATAATTCAAATAAATTTAATAGAATATAACATAATGTTTTAAATCAACGTGTGACAAGTAAAATGAAAGTAAAATACTAAATTTGACAAAGTATGATCAAATAAAATAAGAGTAACTATGAACAAAATGGAAAATCTAGTTGTTAACTGCCTAAGATCTGACTATTTGAAACTGACATATGACTATAATTGATAAATAGGAACCAACTCTAAAAATGTAGAAAGACTAACATTGAAAATAATGAAGAATAATAGTCCAACTTGGGACAAGATTAACTACAACTATATTCCTAAGTTGGTCGATTTTGTCCTCTACTAAAAATTAGGAAATTCAAGTCATGATCATTTGTGATAACTTAAATCATGCATATGTATATATATTTTATCTTTAGATACGTGTGAAAGACCTATAAATGACTTATTCAAGGTTGATATCATAATAGGGCTTGAATAGAAAAAGTGGGATTGTAATGGACTAAGTGGACCCCAATCACCCCCATGATTATTGATCATTACATACATATTCAATACTCCAAATAAGAAAATCAATCCCATACAGTTCTCCTATTTAGAGTGTTTTGTGCAATTGTGCTCTTTTGACTATATGAATGCATTTAGAAATGGCTTGAATACTTGATCATGCTTTGTTTTCTCTTGGATAAAATAGGCTTTGGACTTGGCTAAGGACTACTTCAAATTATAAGAGTCATAATTAATAAAAATAGGGAAGCTTTGCTCAGTATGAAATAGTGTAATTGTGCCCTTGTATTGAAATTGTCAAGTGGTAGAATAAGTGACTTAAGTGTGTATTTATACTAATTCAAAAAGGGAAAACCCCAAACTACATATCCTAACAAATCATATCAAATTGTAAGAGAAGGTTCAATTTTTTTAAATGACCCTTATAAGGGTAAAGGACAATAACATCTCGTAGGGGACAAAAAATATTTTCCACTATTGTCCACTACTAAGCATTTTTGTCCTAAGGGAAACATGTGAACTTTGGGACCAGTGATGTCTATATAGATGTTTAGAGTGGTTTTTATCAATTTAGAACATATATGCATATGTAAGGTAGAAATTTAAAAAGGAAAGGGCCCATATAGGTACTTAGGATAGAGTGAGATGTTGAAATATATCCATATTAAGTGTTGAAGTTTATTAAAGTGAAATAGAACTAAAATTAACATTATTAAGTATTTGTGACCAAAGTTGAGTGACTACATTTTACTCCCCTTTAGCCTAAAAATTAAATTACTAGGGTAAAAGAAAGATATAACTAAGTGTGTATAACACACTTTGAATTTGAAAGAAAGTTTAAAATTATGCAAGGTGTTCCATAGAAAATCATGCAATGATATAAAATTAGTTAATGCTCGTATGTGAAACTGAAAATTTAAATGTAACTTGAATTTGAAAAGATTCAAAGAACAAGGAAGGATTACACCTTGATATGTGAAACCAATGTTGCTCTTATAACTTTGCTTAATGATGATGGTTCATTGGAGAATTGGTGCTTCCCATGAAGCACTTAGATAAGTTGGTTCCTTAGCTAAACTAATGAAGAATTTAAGGGTGATAAACCCTCAAATTAAGTTGAACTTTTATATAAAAATAAAATCCATTGAGGGCTATATAAGCCTCAATTTTTATTTTTGGTGTTTGTAACCCCAAAACATGAAACAAGTTGAAATTGATAATGGATATATACAAAATAATGTTAGAGAGAATTGAGCCTCTAGTTGTGCATTATAAAGTTTAACTAATCAACCACTATAAATAACTTTTAGATTCAAATGTCATGTTGTTCCTTAGTTCATATATGCATGATAAAAATATAATGGAATACATCCATGCTCCTACCATGCTTTTATATAAAAATTAGTATTGAAAATGTGGCATGAATTTATAGCATGTCATCATTGATAAATGTAGAATTTTTAATTGTATGTAGATGCAAATTTAAAAAAATTGTTTGAAACATGTGCATGGCCCTGTATCACATACTCAAAATTATATGAATCTATATTGTATTCCTATAATGTGAATGCATATGTATAGAATATTCCCTCATAATATGTGTCAATGATTATATTTTGATGCATTCTGAACCTTTAAAACTGTATTTTGTACTCAAAATAGATTTTTGATCTTGAATAGGTTTATCTCATATATGAAAAGCTTATTAATGCCACCATTTTGAGGTGACACAATTATGTCCTGAAGTTACTCATCTCAAAAGAGACGTTAATTATATCACATGCAATATTATGTAATCATTAAATAATGTAGTATATGTGAAAAGTATGTCAACATAGTAAGATATGTATCATTTAAATTATGTATGTAACATATGAGGCAAGGCCTGTATAAATGTATCAATGAAGCTCATAGTAGTAGAATGTAGAACTAGTATCATGTGTATTAGTTAGTACATGATGTGGATCATGGCATGCATCAATATTAAAAATTTCAACAAGCATACAAATACAACAAGCACAATCTCAAACAATAAGACCAAGCGATACATATAAGGGACATGTTTAGATGTCACATAAATAAATATTGCAAGACAAGGCCAAAGGCCACACACAAAGGACATGACTAATATCATAATGGACATGTTCAAACATTTCAAGTATTTATCTTGAAGAATGATTGAATCCTTTGATAATTTGATCTATTTGTTAGAGAATATTAATGTTAACACCTAATTATTTTAAAAAAATTACCACTACAAATATTTACTCCATACCCAACATAAATTAATATGCACTTAATTTATTTTGCATTGTAACTTGAGTAACTAGTGTGAGATTTTGTGTGATTACATCTTATGTTATAAATTTTTCATCTTCAAAAATTGTAATTCTCTCGGTATCCTTAAAGGTACTCATGACGAATCAAAAGAGACAGGGTGTGTATCAATATAAATAATATTATCTTGTAATGCAACATATAAAATATCTTTATAAAATGATGAACTCTTTAGTAACTCCAAAATTGAAAATTTTGCATGGATATTTTTTATTTGATCCATGATATCATATCATTTGGATTGATTTGTTTGCCTCCTATGGGGGTGGGGGTTAGGGTTGAGGAGGAACATGTTGATTCCCTCTATGATGAGATGACCTACTTCTTCAGTTATTAACAACATGTACTTCATAATCTAAGATAAGTTATGGGAGAATAATGAGAGTGAGATGGTAATTATTAAAAGTTTGAGGTCTAGGAGGAGAAGTAATGAAATGAGTTATACACACGCTTTGTCATTTAATAGTTACTAGTAAAATATATAATTGAATGTTATAAAAATAATCATTGAATAACACTTGAGATTACTTATAATTAGGGATCATCAAAATCTGAATATATATCTACTCTTGTTTATATGTCATGTTTGACTTCACAAAATTTTACATTAATAGTGCATGTGTTTTAGCATGTGATTTGATTCATTTTATTAAATGAGTGTGAATGATTTTCCTTATTAGGGGAATACAACATGTAATGAAAACTAAGGATGCTTGATACAAAAAGTACTCTAATATAAACATAGATTTGTTTTCAAATGAGAGTAATAGAAAACTAAAATGTAGATCTTACAAAAGGAAAAAATTTATATATAGAGATTAGTAAATTCCCTTGAAATCTAAGGTCAAAATAAAATACTTTTAGTGTCAAATATTAGATTTGATATCAAAATAAAGTGCTTAAAATGTTAATTATTAGACCCAAGGTTAAAATTAAGTTATTTTAGTTTCAGATATTAGATCCAAGGTCAAAAGAAGATTTTTTTAGTGTTGAATGTTCAAGAATTTATCTAAACCCTAGGACAAATTTTTTGAAGCAATGCTCAAATAAAAATTAGGCTCACCAATATGTTTTATCTAATTTTAATTAATTGGTTTATTAACCATAATTTAAATAAATTGAAAATAATATAAAAAAATGTTATAAATAAACTTGTGACAAGAAGAATGAAAGCAAAATACTGAATCCAACAAAGTGTGATCAAATGAAAGAAGACCAACTATGAATAAAATAACAAACTTAATTGTTAATTGTCTAAGATCTAAATGTGTGAAATTGATAAACTACTGTAACTAATGAACAAGAACCAACCTTGCAAGTGCATGAAGACTGAGACTAAAACTGATGATGGACAAAATTGTCTAACTTTGGATTGCCACCATAGTCTTAAGTTGGTTGATCTTATCCTCTATTTAAAATAAAAAAACTTAGGTCATGATCATTTATGAGAACTTAAATCATGCTTTTGTACCAATATTAGACCTTCAGATACATGTTAAAAACTTGTAAATGACTTATTCAAACTTTAATCTCTAATAGGGCTTGCAATAGTTAAAAGCCTAAAAATATAAAAAAGGGGGAGTGTAATGGTTTCATTTGACCCCAATCACCCCCATGATGACTTATTTTTGCCTACATATCTAATACTCCAAAGAGGGAAATCAAGCCCATGTATTTTTTCCACTTAGAGTGTTTTGTGCAATTGTGCTTTTTTAACTAAATGAATACATTTAAAAATGGATTGAGTATTGATCATAATTTGCTTTGGTTTAGATAAAATAAGCATTATACTTTGTTAAGGATTGCTTCAAGTGATCAAAATTAGAATTGAAAAGAATAAGGAAGCTTTTCTCAATGTGCAGTAGTGTTTGTTTGCCCTTGTATTAAAATTGCCAAGTGATATAATATGTTACTTAAGTATGCCTTTATAACAATATAAAAGAGGAAAAACTCATGCTACCTATCTTAAAAATATGAACCAAACTATAATTGAGTCTTAAAATTTGAAGAATGATCATTAGAAAGGTTAAGGACAATAATATCCCATAAGGGATAAAAATGTTTGCTACTTTTATCCCCTATTGGATGTTTTTATCCTTAAGGGAAATGATTGAACTTTGAGGCTAGGGATTTTTATACATATGCTTAGAGTGGTATTTGTATACATCCATTTCTATCCATAACTAAATTTTGACTAGACTTCAAACCGATTCCTACAAACCATTGTAAATTAAGCTTAGGAATCATTGAACATCCCAAATTTATTCACACATCATTCATCAAAGCTCATAATCATGTTGAGACATCTCTATTTGGGATACTATCTTGTACACAACAATAACCTCTCACAGATTCATCCCTAATCACCTTGTGACATAACAACTATCAATTTAGCCTATAGACCCATTAAATGGGGCACTTTAACAAATATCAAATCTTGAAAGAGCTAAAAGGCTAATCAAAATTAATCGACAAATTAAATAGGATTAAATGCCTAGTTGAATTATTCATTTTTAATTAATGAATATCTAAAAATGGAAATTCTAAAAATCAAAATATCAAGCCTTTCATCATTGTCTTTATGAGTTGTCAAGCTCTTTGAAAATATCCTAAAATATCTAATTTGAGATCCATGCCTAGTAATTGAAAATCATAATTAAATGACAACTATTAACTCAATTGGAGTTAGTCTCAACTCACCTAGGGTTATTTTGAACCCATTCCATGTTTAAAATCAACCGTAACTCACTTTGGGTGAGAGTTCATTCTTGAAGCTATAAATACAAGGCCATATCCCTTCATTTCCATTATATTTTTATTACCTATGATATCCTTAGTGTCTATACTAGAGGTGTTATAATTTTAATGTGTTTATTTCATTTATTTTATGAGACTAACACAAGGCTAACTTCCCTTCTATTATAATCCTTGTTCACATGTTGGCACACCCAGTGGGACCCAAGCATCCCATACAACCAAGGAGATTAATATGTTACTTTGAGTTTTGCTAATAGATTCATAAAAATCTTCAAGTTTCAAGTTTTTAATTTTTTATATCTTTTTTTTTAAGCAACTCACAAGTTTCAAGGATCGACATTGATTTTGGGTCTAGATTGTAGAGATTGACGTCGATATTTCAGATCAATGTTGATTATATGAATCGACCACAATCCTTGTGGGAAACAAAAGCATGACAGAGACATAACTAACATGAGTTTTTCTTGATCTTTGTCTTCATTTCATGTTTATAAAACCTGCATATAGTTTGTTTAACCATTTTCTTACAGGATCTAGTGAGGTGTTTTGGTTTTTGAGCTCATTTTATTAACCATTTTTCTGTCAAGGCAACCTACATTTTTGTGTGTTTTATATGGAAATTTTAATGATCATCATGATCGACATTGGTCTTAGTGGGTCAAAATTGATCTCTACATGGATTGATGATGATTGGTCTCTAAGACATAAAATAAAAAACTCAAGAGCTAATTTTGAAATTTTATCTTCTCACTTAAGTTTGAGCTTAAAAAGCAAGCAAACCCTCTAACAAATTACAAGTCTCGAGGTGAAAAAATAAAACTTCAAATCATGTTTTAATCTTACACACATTTTATTTGGTGCTTAAAACATACTTAGTTCTTTTCATCTCTCAATTTGTTTTTGAAGTTTTTTGTAATTATATCAACAAATGCCAAGGGACTCAAATTTCATAACACATCTCATTTTGGGTGCCATAAAATGAATTCTCACATTAGTTACATACTCATAAGAGTTTCATTTGTCACACTTATTTATTGAAGTGTTTGTTTTAATAAAACTAATGACGTGTGTATGTTCTCCCCCATCCCCTTTAAGAAATTTGGGTGATCAAAAGCACTCATTATTTACATTTGTCACTTTAGTTCAAAAGCATTAAAATAATGTCACTAAGTCCCACCCTAAATCTACATGATTTAGGTGACCCCAAAATGACCCTCAATTCTTTTAACTTGTCTTTATTTCATGCATTTTGTCTTATGAGCAGGAGTTCATCACCTCCTCATGAGTTCTCTAGGGAAACATTGACCCCATAATTCATCTCCCGACATCATTTCAACTCCACTCCATGTTGGGGTGTATAAATTGAGGGTGACCTATTAGGGTGCTTGTTTTTAGCAATTAAAACAAGATCTGTTATGGTACTCAACCTCAAACCATAGGGACAACTTGGACATCACACTACACTGAGTAAGTGATGAATATAGTGGTTGTAAAAAGGACAGGACCTTTTCATAACAAACTAGTTTACGTGGATCTAAATAATGTGATTACATCTCTATATTAGCCACATTTGAGACCATGTATAAATAAATGAAAAATGAATAGTTTAGATCAGCCCCACTTACCACGAACATACTATTGATGCAAGGTGAATAACCCAAAGTTTCATGTCATAGTACAAACTCTTGAGAGAAGAGGGGGTCTAAAAACCCTACTTTTTATGCACTTTTATTTTTTGTATTAAAAATTTAAAATCCTCTCAAGAATGAGTATATTGAAAAAATTCAACATTACTATGCAACCTTGTTAATTTAGGATTTATGATGTTACACTTCGGTATTTGTGTCATTTTATCCTTTATTGCATAGTCTTGAGTCAAAACTATTTATTTTTCATACCACATCAAAATGAGTCTTGTTTGGTTATTACTCCTTTGTTTGAAGAGGTGTTACATTGACCATTTAACACCATACCTTTGCCTTAGTCTTTAGAAAAAAATTTGTGTGTGTGTCACTTATTTAAAGAGGGTATCATTATGCTACCCAGTTCATTCCAATTATTGTGCCTTGAGTCTTAAAATGAAACCATTTGTCATACCTTTAGGGCATGATAACATCATTACATTTTTCAAATTGTTTCAAAGACTTGTTTCTTTGTGTTTTGAATTCCAATTTTGAAACCAAACTGTGTGTGCCTTTTGGATCTATGCCTAGTAATCTTATACCATTCATTCTTGTCTAGCTTGTTGTCTATTTTGAGAAGCCTAGTTTTCTAAGTTGAGTTTGACATTAACATTAACTATTTCAAATCCAAACATTGATTAATTTTTGTCTATGCCTTATGTAAATTTGGCTTAGACATCTGTTGAGGTGAACATCCCCCATTTCTAAAAAATGAGGACCCTTATTCAAATTTTTCAAATTGTGCTATAAATTAGGCATTCAACTTGATCAGAGTGCATTTAACTAATATGATCCCATTCAAGTCATTATGTTAACATTTTGTCCTTAATTGATTAATTAAATCCAAGTTTAAATAATGTTCAAAATCTTAGCCTAAATTACTTTAGCCTCAGTTCTTATTAAAACAGATTCATATTTTTGATAGGTCACTTTATTCCATATTAGCCTTAGTTTAATTTTAGACCAAGTTTTGATCAATTTTATTAATTTATTAAAACTTTAATCTAATATTTATGCTAAGTCATTATATGTCCCAAGCATTTATTATTTGATTTTATTATTTGTAGGTACGAATTGAATGCAAGACTCCCAAGTGTCAAAACCTCGCTCAATTGGATCAAAGATCAATGGCATATAGGTGATCACGAAAGTTAATAAGTCAAAATCCTCAAATCAAATATTGACGGTGTGTATTCTTACATACAAAGTTTGATTGATGATATATATTGAATGTTGGGGTCAATAAGTCAACATAGATCTACGATGTGCATGCAATCATGTAGATGGCAATCTAATGGCAAGCATGAAGTCAATAAGTCAAAATATCCTAAGATTCATTATGATGGTGATAGTTGTCATAATCATGATGAATTGGATCCAAGATTAATGGTCCACATTTGATCATATGTTTAGCAAATCAATGACATGTATTTTATCATGCAGATCAAAGATTAACAACATGCATTCAATTGTAGAGATGGAGATTAATGGTGTGAATCAAGTCAAGAAGTTAATAAACATAGATTGTATGCAAGGTCTCCATGTGGCGTAAGAGCATTAACTAAATGGAGACTAAAATTAGGGCATATAAAAGTCATGTAGGGTTTCCAAGTGTATCAATTTCAGAAGCCCAAATCAAAAATCAATGGCTAATGTTGATAGTCAAGGCCAAGAGACTCTCGAGGAAATCAACAGAGAAAATTTGATTAAGTTTTAGGGGGCACGAGATAAATAAATGTGTCTAAAGTGATAACGGTCATATTTTAAAATTAAATAAATAACATGGCAAAGAGATGCCACATAGGTAGACATGTCGAATCAAAATATTTTATAGACCCAAGCATGTGAACATATAAATAGGAGATCATATTACAATTTGGGTTACCAAAGCAAATACTTCAAATTTGTATGCTATCATTAAAGCTTATTTAAACATTAAAAATCCATCAAACATATGAAAAAACCCTAGAATTGTTCATACATTCACTATTTTGAGCCAGAAGAGAGAGCTTGATAATCAAAGTTGTTCAAACAGACTAACCAGATAGCCAAAAGTGTTGAATTATCATTCACAAGTGGAAAAATTCATCAGAGACATAGAAATGGAAATCTATGGACATACTTTAAATCAAGTGGTTGAATTATAATTATCATCAAACATAGATGGCAGAGTATTCAAAGATACAGAGTTTGTGACTTCTTCACTAAATACAGGAGACAATAACTACTCAAGCTTGTTATAGATCATATAGAACTAGGGAGACTTCAAATAACTAGAGGGAAAAATGATACAAATACTAGGAGGTTTGATTAAGTATCCAACTATCTCTAGTCAAATAAGTCTAATAACTGATAAAGAATTCTATTAGAGTAGAAGCAAAGGCACCACAAGGGTTGACAAAAAGCATATTCTAAACTTGATCTTGTCAGTAAATGAAAAGATTGGTAATGTTGGGAGCATCAAAAAAGACATGGATAGAATAGATGAAATCTTTAGAGATTTAGCAGGGCAAATAGAAGAGCTATTCATAGATCCAATCACCAATCTTAGGTTGATTGATGAACATTATGACAAATCCATGAAGTTTTTGAAACAAAATCAAAAGGCTACAGCTGTAGGAACATCTTAAAGTCAAGATTGACTTACAATATTCTTTTTTATCAAAAACCATGTCCATCATTTAAAAATAACATATTATTTTGTAAAAACATGTGCAATGTGTAATGCACATGGCTTATATGTTAGTCACATTTGAAAAGTGTCATTGGTATTATAACATTTGTAAAAGAACATCTATCTTTGACACTTGTTTGATTCCTATTTGATAATAACTAACTGAAATACCCAATAGGTTAGTCTTCCAACCTATAAAAGGGGTTATTATCATTGAAAGAGGGAGATTTGAGAGCAAAACTATTCTGTAAATTTTGGAGAAAGTAATAAAAATAAGAGAATTATGTGAAGATTGTATCATTTTGTTTGTTTATTTGTTATCATGGTTGCTTCCTCAAGTCTCTCTTTTGATGTCTAGATTTGAATTGCTTTTATGAATTCTAGATGTGCATGTATTAATGCAAAGTTTATAATTTGAGCTTTATGCTAAGTTGAATAAAATTTGTTAGATTCATTTCAATATCATTGCTTTTCTAGGAGATGTGCAAATGCAATTTTCTTGTTTAAGTAAATCTTTAAAGTGACTATGATCTCTAATTTGCATGTTTTTCAGATATCCTTAAAGATTTGCCTAGTATATGATAGGATCTATACCATTTGGTAATTTCATGTCATATTTTGGTTTGAAGATGCATATCTTTGATGAAATGAGAGCTTTGTCAAGATGGTTGAACTAAGGAGTAGTAACATCTCTCTTTCTACCTTACCCCACCTATTTTCTCATTTTTTGATCAAATCACTGTAGTTTACTTTCTCATTGTTAATATTCATGTTAGATTAGAGTTTTTGAATTTATGTTTTGATCATTAATCATTAAACTTAGCTCATATAATGTTCATTTTCATAAAACTTTAAGACCATGGTTGCTACCAACAACCATTTGCATAATCATTTTCTTAAAAATTCAAATAGCTCGACTGCTACTCCACCATAGATCTTAGGAAGATCACAACCAACAAATCATGTAAAATATCTTTGAATCTTGAAATGAAAAGTGTTTTCAATGCTATAATAACCCTATGATACATTTACATGCATTAATAGGCAAGAGAATTAGCACTAAAAGGAGAGCGTTGAGCTAAATATTTATGAATCTAAAGTATTTTGAGCTGATTTTAGTGAATTTTATTCAAAGATCAGTTTATCCTTTATAGATTTGTGTTTTTCTTATCTTAATTTTGCAAAGATCACTAATATTCATGGGTTTAGACTATTTTTTAGGTTTATTTAGCTAAAGATAGTTATTCTTTAAATATTTATGTGAAATTGTTGCAAAGGTTGTTTAAGCTTAGTGAATCTGACATGATTGAGGTTAATGATAGTAATTTTGTGCAAAGATCACTACTATTCACAAGTTTGGATGTATCTTTAAGATAATACAGTTAAAGATAGTTGTTCTTTTAAATATTTGTATGAATTTGTGTAAAGTTTTCTTGAACTTAAAAATTTAAACATACAAATCTACTTATTTGTGAGAATAGAACCATTATTTGTAAAGATAAAGTTTCTACGTCAAATCTTGAATAGGATTTGGATTTTAGAAGATAAAACTACCTTGAATAAGAACTAGATCAAGGTTTGAGACAAGGCTACCTCTTTTTTCTTGAAAATTCATAGCAAAACAAGATCAAATAAAGGTAAACATAGAGTTTCTAAATCTCAATCTACTTCACCTATTGTTGTTGTTTATTCAATCCTCATCAGGGTATGGCTTGGTAAGCTGGATATTCTATAAATATGTTTGGTCAGGTACATGACTTACTAAGAAATATATAGAAATATTTACCTTCATTTAGTCATATGGGCATTATTAATGTTGAAGAACACATCAAGTCTTTTAAGGTTGCCTTAAGATTGTTAAATGTTGTTCATGAAGATGTTTCTTGCAGATTGTTTCCTTTTACCTTTAGAGATGTAGAATATGATTGGTTTCTTAATCTTCTTGAAAATTACATCATCAGTTAGAATGATTTCAATAATTATTTCATTGATCAGTTTGGAAAGATCATCAGTCATTGTGTTCTATATCAATAGTTCACTATGATGAATAAAGATTAAAATGAAACCATTATAGCTTTCAATGATAGATTTTGAAATATGTTTATCAGAACTATATCTCCCTATAAGCCTATTAAATCTTTAGCTTTAGAGATTTATAGGGATGATTTAGATCTAATGACTTATGTATTTCTGAAAAGAGTTGTTGGGGTCATAGATACATTAGCTTTGTCCTATGTTGAAGTTATGAAAATTAGTGATCAAATGCAACCTCAAGGTCAATTAGCATATGTTATTCCTAATATCAATCCTAATTTTCTTACATTTAATATCATCTCAAATACTAATCAGGACATGCATGCTTTGAATCAAACTCCAATTTTAAACCAGTTGCCTTCAAGTCATACTCATCCTAGTCAGAACCTAGGATTGGTAAATAACTGTAAAAGTGGATCCCATCCATAAAATCAATGAGATATGCTTCCAATAGCTAGTAATAGTACTCAAGTCCATAATTCAGAGGCACCTAAAAATGAAAATGAATCTATATTGAAAATGGCTCAAAAACTGAGCACTAATTTTCTTCAGTTACAAAAATAGGTAGGTAACATTGGGGAAAATTCCAATAGAAACTATTCTTATCAAAATTTTAATAGACCTAGAATAGATTTCACAATAGCAACAACAATAATAATAATGAGTCATTTTCAACTAAGAACCTACCTAAATTAAACATTTGTGATGTAGATTTAGCTGATTATTGTAGGGTTCATAACACTGCAAAACATGGTGAATTGGATTGTATAGAATTTTGTAATACTTTTGAAGTATTTCAAGATGAATTGGATACATTTTAAGTTGTGCCTAATGAAGATAATATTTTAGGATCATATGGCTCTTTAGAGATATATAAATCTTCCAAAATAAATCTTATGGTGGAAACTTTTGATTTTCTATTTCAAGATGAGAATGAACCTGAAGATACTCCAGAGGAGATTCATGTTTTTCAACATTATCTGAAGAAGACTTATCCATTCAGGAATAGAGAAAAAAAAACCAATGACAAGATATACTCCACCAAACAACAATCATATTCCTCCTGATCCCAAAGTAGATAACTATCTAGAACCTCCAAAGGGAAGTGACACTAGAAATAATGTTGATTTATCTAGTTCTTCTTTCACATCCATGGCTGCCACAAGTCTTATTCAAGAAGTTTATAAATCCAAGTTCATGACTTGGAATTAGGTATAGGAGTTTATGAAAAAATAAGTACATTCAAACATAAGCTAAGAAGTTAAATTTAAGAGCAAGCCAAAGATTATTCAGCCTCTAGTCCTTCTTCCTCAAAGGCCCAAATCCTTTCCTTCATGGAAAACTATTCAATAAACAATGTAAAAAGAGGAGGGATATACTATGCCAATCATGGATAAAGAGCCTATCCTTTCTAAAGTAATTGAAGAAGTTGAAATTGAGATGAATGAAGTTCTTGAAGATGTGAAAGGGGTTTCAATTCAAGATCAACATAACATCATCATTGAAATACTTGTAGGAAAAGAAGATGATTTGCAAGAGATTTATCAAGAACTTCCAGTACCTGATATAGATCAAGTATAAGCTGATATTTCTTTATAAGGTAGCCAAGATGATAAATCACATAGAGTCATTGCTAAAATGGATAATATTCTTGAAGAAGATTATCATTGTCAGCAATTATACCATGATTTCTTGATGAAATTAAAGAGCTTAAGATGGTAGATGATGAGATAGAATGGTAGATCGATGCTTCATCTGAGGATTATACCAATTATTTGGAGATTTAAGAACTTAATGCTATTCTGAAGATCCCAAAGAAAGATGAGATGGATCTCATTTGGATAGATGAGATGCCATTCTCTATAGAAAATAAAGATGAAGCAAGTGCAGCAGATCAAGAGCTTTCATATAACTCCATCAAAAGGTTAGAAATATGTGATTAACATGTTTCAAATTGTAAGATTACAAATTAATTTCATATACTTTCAGTTGATCATGATGAAGAGGCCTTTTGGGATGACTTGGAGAGTTTTTGTGCAAATATTGGTAGTCCATCCCCACCTCATATAGAGATTGAGTAATGTTTTATAAAAAATATTATTGTAGTTGTTCATCAAGAAGAAATTAATGATGTATTGTAGATAGGTTTGTATACCTATTAATAAATTGAAGACTTTGATAGAACATTACCTCAAATCAAACCTAATGAAGACATCAGTTCAAGCATACTAGTTGAGTTGCCAATACAATCATTGAATAAGAATGAGATAAGTCATGATCAGTCTATGAATGAAGAAGAGTTAGCATTCTTAATGCAATAAAGAATAATTTGGGAAGAGGATGATTGGATCTTGGATCCATATCTTTAATTCATGTACCTGAGAATGGACATAGGAAGCCAACTTGCATCACTCAGAAGATATAAACATACAAGTGCTCCTATCTGCAATAAGATTCCATCAAAAGGAAGAAATCATGTTTCAATATTTTATTGTGGACTAAATATCTTTCCATTTGATCCTAGAAGAAAGATTTTTATTTCAGTCTTGTTGTGTCATGGTCAAAAAATGTGTTACAAATCCCAAATGAGTCTGTTTGCTAGTCAAAAGAGTCATCAAGTCAAAGTTGTTTTGTTTTAATTTTCCATTGTTAGGTAAATCTGGTGAGTTATTTATGGACTAATCTATAATATTAGTTAGAGTTAGTGTAGGTAGTTTTAGATTAGTTACATTCTTATCTATTTGTAAATAGTGTTTGTGAATATTTGTTTTCTTGTTCTGTGTTTGCTTTCTTTGATTTATTCTTTGGCTTCTAATAAGTCTTTTCCAAGATAGATCTTCAAGCTCTAAATACATCTAAGTTCTCAAAATAACTTCATAAACCAAGAATCTAGATATGACTCTTAAATATTGGTTGATCATGGATTTTGGAACTTTTGAGCTTAATGTTATGTTTCTAAGAAATTGATGAAGATTAATATCTAGACTAAGTGTTCCTTAAAAATATTAAACCTTATTTTGATCTAAGTTTAATTTCAATAAGGATTGCATGTGTTTGATTGAAATTTTCAATTATTAGAAAAATGTCATGTTAGCACTTAAAGAACATTATTTCCTGGGTGAAGTCTATGACCAAGGATGATTATCTTGAAAATCAAACATTTGACAAAAATCCCAGATACCTGACTAATTTTGGTTCCCATCCTTTGTTGGAAAGCTAAATACAGTTGAAAAATACAAAAATAAAACCTTATTTAAAATCTAAAACTTTTCTGAGTAAAGGTGACTCTGGTAACCTCTATGAAGGCTATGGATGCCTGACTGGCAGTGGTGCAAGGCCTATAGTGGAGCCAAAGGTATCTCTGTCAGGGCTATGGATGCCTAGTTGGTAGCAAAACAATGCCCAAGTCTTCCCCTTTTATAAATCATGATTGATAATGAATATCTAAATATGCTATAATTTTATGTTAATGATTAACGTCATGAAATCTAGAAGTTATTCTCTGAATCCCAATGGAAAATAGTAAATAAATTAAAACACACACACAACATGACTAATTTTTTATATTTAACCTTAATTATGTATTTGTAAGACTTGTTTCAATTATGAATTAGTCTTAATAATGGTACTTGATCATGTAGAATGAATAGTCTAGTTATTATTTTGAACCAAAAGTATCTGAATTCTAACATTCTCTAATGTTTTCCCTAGAAGTTGTCATTTGTTGAGGTCAATATCTCCCATTTCTAAAAAATAAGGACCCTTGTTCAAATTTTACAACTTTTGCTTCAAATTAGGCATTCAACTTGATCAGAGTGCATTATTGAGTATCATGTTTTGATCTAGCTTACATTGGCATGCTAGCATATAAGCTTTATTTGATCTTATCTAATGTTGCTAACACTTAGCTCATGTGTTTCCATCTTGCAAGATCAATGGATCTTCATTAGAATGAATAAATGTTCATGGGTTTATACTTCAATATTAATTTGACCTTTAGTTGCTTAACTAATATGGTCCCATTTGAGTCATTATGTTAATATTTGTTTCTTAATTAACTAATTGAATCCAAGTTTTAATAACATTCAAAACCTTAATCTAAATTATTTTATCCTAAGTTCTTATTAAAATGGATTCATATTTTGGATGGATCACTTTATTCCATCTTAGCCTTAATTTAATTTTAGCGTAAGTTTTGATCAAGTTTATTAATTCATTAAAACTTTAGTCTAAGATTTATGCTAAGTTGTTATATATCCCAAGAACTTATTATTTGATTTTATTATTTGTTGATATGAATTAAATGCAGGACTGCCAAATGTCGAAACCTCGCTCAATCAAATCAAATATCAATAGCACGCGAGTGATCACCCAAATTCAATAAGTCAAAATCCTCAAATCAAATATCAATGTTGCATATTCTTATGTATAAATTTTGATCAATGATCTACATTGAATACTAGGCTCAAGAATTCAAGATAGATCTATGACACACATTCAATTGTGAAGATGGAGATCTAACAATAAGCATGAATTAAATAAGTCATAGGATCCTAAGATTGAATGTGATGGTGATAGGTGTCATAATAATAGTGAATTAGATCAAAGATCAATGGCCCATGTTTGATCATATGTTTAGCAGATCAATGATGCATATTTGATCATGCGGATCAAAGATCGACAGTGTGCATTCAACTATGCAAATAGAGATTGATAGTGTGAATCGAGCAAGAAGTCAATAAGCCCATATTGCATAAAGGCCACCACATGGTGTAAGATCATTAATCGAATGGAGACTAATAGTAGGGTATACATAAGGCATGTGGGGCTGTCAAGTGTCATAATATCATAAGCCTAGATCAAAGATCAATGGTCAACATTGAAAGTCAAGCCCAAGAGACTCCCAATGAGATCAACGGAGTGAATTTGATTAAGTTGTAAGGGGAATGAAATGAATACATGTGTCTGAAGTGATAACAATCATATTTTTAAATTAAATAAACAATGTGGCAAGGAGATGCCACATAGGTAGATACATCAAATTGAAAGATTTTGTGGACCTAAGCATTTGAAGGTATATATACGAGATCAAAATACAATTTGAGTTGCAAAAGCAAATACTTAAAATTAGTATGCCATCATTAAATATTAGTTAAACCCTAAAAATACCTCAAACATATGAAAAATCCATATAATTATTCATGCAATCACTGTTTTGAGCCATAAGAGAGAGCCTAATAATAAAAGTTGTTCAAACAGTCTAACCAGATAGCCAAAAGTGTTGAACTATCATTGATAAGTGGACAATTTAATAAAAGTCATATCAATGGTAACCTATGGACATACATTAAATCAAGTGATCAAATTATACTTGTCATAAGATGTAGAGGGCAGAGTATTCAAAGATACAGATTTCGTGACTTCTTCTTTAAATATAGGAGACAATAATTGCTCGAGCTTATTCTGGACCATATAGAACTAGGGAGACTTCAAATAAATAGAGGGAAGAATGATACAAATACTAGGAGGTTTGATTAAAAATCCAACCATCTCCAATCAAATATGTCTAATAACTGGTGAATAATTCTAGCAAAGAGCTACCAAGTTCATCCAACAGGTCAAGAGTAGAAGCAAGGGCACCACAAGGGCTGACAACAACCATATCTTAAACTTGATCTTATCATCAAATGAAAAGATTGGTAATCTTAAGAGAATCAAAGAAGCCATGGAGAGAATGGATGAAATCTTTAGAGATTTAGTAGGGCAAATAAAAGAGTTATTCATAGAGCTAATCATCAATCTCAGGTTGACTGATGAACATTATGACAAATCCATGAAAATTTTAGAACAAAAGCAAAAGGCTACAGCTATAAGAACATCTCAAAGTCAACAAGGTTTACTTACAATATTATTTTATATCAAAAACCATTTTAATCATTTAAAAAGAATATATTATTTTGTAAAAGCATGTGCAATGTGTAATGCACATGGCTTATAAGTTAGTTACATTTGAAAAGTGTCATTGGTATTAGAACATTTGTAAGAATAAATATGTCCTTGACACTTGTATGATTCTCATTTGATAATTACTAACTAAAATACCCAATAGGTTTCTCTTCCAACCTATAAAAGGGGGTATTATCAGTGAAAGTAGGAGGAAGTTTTGAGATCAAAATTATTTTGTAAATTTTGGAGCAATTAATACAAGAAAGAGAATTCTATGAAGATTGTCTCATTTTGTCTATTTATTTGTTATCATCATTGCTTCCTCAAGTCTCTCTTCTGATGTTTAGATTTGAATTTCTTTTTTGAATTCTAGATGTGCATATTTTAATGCAAAGTTGTTAATTTGAGCTTTACACTAGGTTGACTGAAAGTTGTTAGATTCATTTCTTTTATAGAAGATGTGCAAATTCAATTTTCTTGTTTAAGTAAATCTAATCTCTAATTTTCATGTTTTTAAAATATCCTTAAACATTTGCTTGGTATATGATAGGATTTGTACTATTTGGTAATTTCATGTCATATGTTGGTTTGAAGATGCATATCTTTGATTAACTGACAGCTTTATTAAGATGTCTAAACTAATGAATAGTAACATCTCTCTTTCTGCCTTACCCCACCTATTTTATCATTTTTTTATTAAATCACTATATTTCATTTTCTCATTGTTAATATTCATGCTAGATTAGAGTTTTAGACTTTAGGTTCTGATCATTATTCATTAAATTTAGTTTAGATAACGTTAATCTTCCCAAAACTTTAGGACCATGGTTGCTCCCAACAACCATTTGCATAATAATTTTGTGAAATAGTCAAATAGCTCAACTACTACTCCACCACAGATCTTAAGAATATCACAACCAAAAACTCATGCAAAATATTCTTTGAATCTTGAAATGAGAAGTGGTTTCAACACTATATGAACCCTGTGATACATTTACATGCATCAACAACATCGATCTTTCACTTTTGGGTTGTGTAACTTAGGTTAATTCTTTATTCAATTTGAAAGCTATTTTTGTGCCTAGATTTGGGGAAGTAGTCTATCTTCCATATGCCTAATGTTTCATACCTTTTTCCAAATGATCAAGTTTATGTTTAAACTTTGAATGCCTAGTTTGTGTCAAAGTGTTTCAAATTTGTTAGATTAAATATTTTGCCTTTTAGACCTCATTTTATTTAAATTCTATCTTTTGTAATTTTTCTAAAAGACCTATTTTTGAGCCTAGCTTTTGTGTCTTGTTTTCCAAAAGACCTAGCAACCTTTGTTTATTTAGACCTAGTTTAGACTTGTTTGAAATACTTTGTATCTAAGATTGGCATTGCAATTTTATTTCATCCACTTAAATTTTTTGTGTAAGACATTTGACATTAGACATTTAACATTAGACTATTTTAGAGCAAGTTTTATCATACACTGATCCAAAACTCAAAAAAAAAGCTTCGGTTGAAAAATTAATTCAAGAAACAAGAACAACACAATTCAAATAATGCTATCTTTGAGAAGAGATGTTTTATTGATCAAATTTGCAGACCTAAACATATGCCTATCTTTGAGAAGAGATGTTTGATTTCTATTTCAGGTTACATCTTCATTTATACATGTTTTAAAGATTTGAGGAGGATGTGGAAGGTCACCAATCTCAAGGGAGATTAAGTGGTTTGACTTCCATGATTTACAACAATATAGAATTCGAGGAATTACTATTTTTAGAAACTTACTATTTTTAGACTGCACTACTAAAATTAAAATTTGGCGCACTTTTATTGGGTTTTTAGGGGTTAAAATCCTTTGAAAAAACCTCCATGCCATCTCACCACATTCTCCTCATTCTTAGTTTTCCAACGATTCAAACGATGAGTTAATTGGAGCTACAGTGCAAAAGTTATGGCTCCCAAAAGTTCCATCATCAATTGGGGTAGACCTGTCACCTGCATTGTCACTTGAATTGTTACCCAGATCATTCCTCCCTCCTTGAGAAGCAATGGTCCCTATTGCAACAAGATTTATCATCAAGTTTGGTAATTGTACTTCAATTTGATTCCTAATGCATACTTGGAATGGATTATGATTTATAGAACTGTGTAGGGCCTGATTGTTCACCATTTCTATCTGACCATTAGTTTATGGATGGAAGGCTGTGAACTTCTTCAACTTGGTATCTATTTAGTTCTACTGTTGTGTTTTTTGTGTAGTCAAAGCTATAACATCGACCCTTTTGGATTCTTGTGGCTTGACCACCATGAGAACAAATTTTTTGGCACTAATCAGAGAGACAGATGTAGAAGGTGGTACCTCTGGTACCCTATAACACCATTTTTCAAGAGTGAGGGTGATCCTTTGAGTTCTTGATTCATAGATTCCATGTCAATCATACATGAATGGCTGACCAAAGAGTACATCACAAACATCTAGATTGACCACATCACATAAGACCTCATCTTGGAAAGGTTTTATTGCATATGAGAGAAGACATTAGTGGGTGACACGGAGGTTTCTCCCTGGAATCAACCATCCAATACTATATGGATTTGGGTGAGGTTTCATGGATAGATTTAGGCTTTTCACAACATCAGCAAAGATTAAATTCTTTTGACTTCCACTATCAAGAATAAAATGTAGAGGCTTACCTTTCACCCATAACTTAGAGTGAAATAACCTTTCCTTGTCATTTAGCCTCTCCTCGTGAGTTTGTGATGAAGCAACAATGGCTTCAGGCTCAGCGTCTACAATTTCTTCTTCAACCTCTTCAACTACAGAGTTTTTATGAGGTAGAGTAGTAGATGTTGAGGATTGTGACTCAGAAAGTAAGGACTTGATGGCTCGACATTCTTCTTTAGAGTGATTTCCAAATTTGTGATAATCACACCACTTTCCAGTCTTTCCTTCCTTTTTCTTCCAATTTTGGCATCATGTTTGACCTTCTTTATCACTTTTCCATTTTGAAGGCTGACTCTTCATATTCATTCTTCCATACTTCTGCTCAATCTTCACGATGAACTTGTACACCTCACTGATGGTTTCCAAATTGAAGAGTTCCATTTCTCCCCATATGTACCATTGTAGTCCACCATGATATTTGAGAACCTTATGTTTCTCACTTTCTTGGATGCCCAATCTCGTAGATAGAGAATGAAAAATGTCAATGTAATCTTGAACAGACTGTTCCTTACCTTGGCAAAGTTGTTGCCACTCTATATACAGATAGTCATATGCTCCAATGGGGTAGTATTAGGTTCCACCTCAAGGCCAATATCATCTGCATTGAATCTCTTTTTGTACACTTCCCACCAATTTTTGATAGGCAATGATGCTTTCAAAAGAGCAAAGGTGATCTTCTCTTTATCAGTGAATTTATTTATAGAAAAATTAGATGACAACTGATCCAACCAATTTTCTACTACATCAGCATTGATTTTTCTTTCAAATGTATGGATATAAAAATTCACCTAAACCTTGAAGGGTGTTGGGGCACTAAAAGGATGTGGGGGTGCAAATGAGGAGCCAAAATTTCCCATCGAGATTTGTTGGAGAATTTGAGTGAATTGTTGTAACATCTGCACTTGCTATTGTTGGAGGGATTCATTCACCATTTCCTTGAAAGGATCAGATGTCTCGATGTTGTCTTCCATTTGAAGTTGTTTGGAGTGAATAGGTGGAGAGTCTGTTGGCTCTATTTTCCACCAAAGCTTCCTGTAATCTGACCTCATCCTTGGGATCATACACTCTAAAGATAAATCGCTTTGATATCACTGATCCAAAACTCAAAAAAAAATTGGTTGAAAAATAATTTAAGAAACAAGAACAACACAATTCAAATAATGTTATCTCTGAGAAGAGATGTTTTATTGATCAAATTTGCAAACCCAAACATATGCCTATCTCTGAGAAGAGATGTCTGATTTCTATTTCGGGTTACATCTTCATTTATACATGTTTTAAAGGTGTGAGGAGGATGTGTAAGGTCACCAATCTTGAGGGAGAATAAATTTTTATGTTTTTAAGTTAATGACCATATATTTAACACATAATAACTAGGCACAGTACTAAACAAACTCATGTGACCATTTCCTCCTAACTCATCCACATGTGGTAATGGTGACATCATCAAATTACCTACTCAGATTTTCTACCACTAGACCCAAAGTATCTAGATGAAAATTATAGAAAACCATAGGAATTATAATTATGCACATTATCACTCAAATCATATAAAACATATTAATTACCTCTTTCACATCCTTAATACTCCATACTCATACCTAAATATCTCTAATCATGCCAAAATAGAAGATCAACCAAGCATACTTCAAACCTATTAGTAAAATCACATTACACACTTTGTAATTATTAATTAGGATATCAAATAACTTCATCCACTCAAAAATACACCTCCATGACATCACCATGACATCATTGACAATACTCCAACACCCACTTGACTAGGTTTTAGCAAGCACCTACTTTCAAAGAAGCACCAACTCCTTAAGTGACTCAAAACCAAATCAACCACCTAATAAATTTTATCAAAAAACCTTTTATGTGATTTTATGGTCTCATTTTAAGACCTCATTGTTATCTCCAACAAATATTTTATTTTCTTCAATTTATTATAACAAATAGACCTAAACTGCCTTATATATATACTATACTCATGGTTACACACCACTTAGTCAACCATACTTGACTAAGTTTGAATTCCATGATTTACAACAATATAGAATTCGAGGAATTATTATTTTTAGAAACTTACTATTTTTAGACTACACTACTAAAATTGAAATTTGGGTCACTTACATTGGGTTTTTAAGGGTCAAAATACATCGAGCAAATCTCCATGCCATCTCACCGCATTATCTTCATTCTCAGCCTTCCAACGGTTTAAATGGTGAGTCAATTGGAGCTACAGTGCAAAATTTATGGCTCCTAAAAGTTTTGCCATCAATTGGGGTGGACCCGTCACGTGAATTGTCGCCTGAATTATTGCTCAAATCATAGACCATTTTGGAGATACAACTCCATTTTTAGACCAAGTTAGACTATGTTTGGACCATTTGTCCTTTGGACCTTGTTTTTTAGAGTTTTCAAAATTCTATGACATTTTGTGAAATGTTCATCATTGATTTGGATATGTCTCATTAAACTCATAATGAATCCATGTACGATCTAGTTTATAATAACATGGTTGAACAAGATGACTTTGTTCAATACCCCTATGATGATGTTGTTATTTGTGAGATAGATCCTTATCCTCCTTACAATACTCAATCTGGAGAACAAAGCCAAGATAATCAAGCATAGTATTTGGTGATGACTTCTTTGGGCTAATTAATGTACAAGGTTCACCCTTTCAATTCTAATGGTGCCTAATCCCCTACCTATACCATTAACTCTCATTTATATTGTGTGAGCCACCAAGCTCCATAGCATCCAAATATTACCATTTCATGACCTCATCTTTTGACTCATGATAGCAACCAAGATTTATAATGCCTTACCATTACCTTTTCAGGACCTCATCCTTTAACTTACGATAGCAACCAAGCTTCATAATGTCCTACCATTACCATTCCAAGAGCTCATCCTTTGGCTTGCAATAACAACCAAGCTTCACAACTCCCTACCATTACCATTCCATGACCTTGTCCTTTAGCTCATGATAGAAACCAAGCTTTACAACACCCTAACATTATCATTTTAGGACCTTCCAAGTATGGTAGCTCAATATCCCGATAAGGTTTTGCAATTATGACTAGACAGGTCACAGTTACCATCCTAGACCAATAACAAGTCTTTATGAAGTCCATCTTAGATGAACCTATTCACAAAGAGATCATTACCCAACCATATAGCCTCCTTCACCCATTTCCAACCATCCATCACTTTACAAAACTGGTGTAAGTCTTTCAGCCACAACAGATCCAATCAGTACCTCTCCAATAGAGCCAATCATTCAAAAACCAAGATATATTCAAAACTAGAATTTTACAACTACTTATAAACCAAAACCAAGAGAACCAACCATTTCATGATGTTTTTATTGAAACACCTATTTATTCTTTTCCTTTGATTTCAAAGTACTGTTGGTTGACAAAATATTGAATGGTTTTTTATTTATTTCATGAAAGTTTCACGCATTCTTTGATTGTTTTGTGTAATCTGTTAGCCTTACAAGTTGGAAAGAAACAGCTATCTGAGCTTATGTTTGTCTTAGAATTGGTCTCATTTATTCTTTTCCTCTGATTTCAATGTATTTTTGGTTGACATAATATTGAACGATTCTTTATTTATGTTGCAAAAGTTTCTTGCATTCTTATTTTCCTTTGATTTCAATGTACTACTAGTTGACATAATATTAAATGGTTCTTTATTTATTTTGCAAAATTTTCATGCATTCCTCGATTGTTTTGCTTACTCTACTAGCCTTACAAATTAAAAATAAATATTGATTCGAGCTTGTGTTTGTCCTAGAATTGGTCCCATTTGTTCTTTTCCTTTGATTTCAATGTACTACTGGTTGACATAATATTGAGTAGTTCTTTATTTATTTTGCAAAATTTTCACATATTCTTTGATTGCTTTTCTTATTTTGTTAGCCTAACAAATTGGAAAGAAACAACAATTTGAGCATGTGTTTGCTCTAGGATTGGTCCCATTTCTTCTTTTCCTTTGATTTAATTGGACTATTAATTGACATAATATTGGATGGTATTGAACATTAAAGGCATTGATCTTATTTAGTTGGCGAAGAATATTCATTGTATTAAAGATTTGACTTGTTTTCCTTCGACTAATTTGGAGACATGCTCCTACATGTTTTCTTTAAATTTCTGTTGCTTTTCAAATGCTTCAATCATTTTAGAAATAGAACTTCCAATCTACCTTTAGTTTTTTAGGAAAAAGTTCATGGATTTGATTAAAGTTTATTAAACCATATGTGGAACTCGTGAGTGCAAAAAATTTATCATGCCAAAAAAGAATGAAATTTTAAGAAACTTTTATTTATTTGTTTGCCATTTTAACTTCTTAAAAGTTTCTCTCCATGTTGACTCATGCAATCTTGAATGGTGACCATTATCTTAGGGGCTTTCATTAAACATGTTATACAATTAAGATATGATTGAAACTACTTCCTCATTGGGATGTCGGTGTCAATTTATATTTAATTTGTATTTAATGTTAATTTGTTGTATCTCAACCCCTACATGTGGGTTTTGTTGCAATTTCTCTCAATAACTACCCCAAAGCTAAAAGAGTGTCTTTTAAGAGACAAGTAAAGAAGGTGACCATGGAGGTGAACTGTCTCCAAAATCATATTGTAACCATGAGTAACTCCCAATTGGCATCTAATAGTGTTACCCAAAACATTTATTGATCTAGATTTCACCAAAAATAAAATGTGTGACATGAAATAAACATTGATCAGGATAGAGTTTAACAAGAAGAAAATGTGTGAAATGATCGGGTTAGAGTTCAACAAGAAAGAAATGTGTGAAATGAAGTAGTGGCACTAGTTTGAGTTGGGATTTATCTCATGCTATAATCCCTTGACCATCGGTAGTTGGAGCAACATTGATGGTAGGTTTCAACCTTCTACAGGTCCTCATAATAATTATTATAGGCATAGTTCTCTGACTCAATATTGCATCGACCATTCTAGGGGGAGATAACAATTTCAAGGTCGCTCTAGGGGTTGTTTTGGTGGTCTAGGTGGTGGATGTTCTAGTTGGGTTTTAACCCTTAGAAATGAGATTTTGATTAGAGTTCAACAAGAAGAAAATGCATGAAATGGAATAGTGGATATAGGTTTTGGGTGTGTTGGAAATATTGTCATTGATGTCAAAGGTCTAGCATTGGTGATAAAGGTCCCATTATATTAATGATATTTTTAATATTCATATCTTTGCTAATGTGTGTTAATATTTATTTAATATTAATGAATATATTTTTGGTTGCATATAAGTCAAAAGAGGGCCCATGGAGAAGTCAAAGAGTCACGAGATAAAGACAAAAGAGGAATGGAATGCATTTTATCATAAAGAGTCATCTTGAGGAATTCTAAGAGTTACCATGTGAAGACAAAAGAGGGTATGGTGCATTTTTTTATGAAGGGACACTTTGAGGAATATGAAAAGTCACCAACATAAAGATAAAAGAGGAAAGGATGCATTTTCTTATGAAAGGTCACCATATGACTTTTCAAATGCAAGGATACGAAGGGTCATGCAAGTTTGGCATCATTTTCTATGAGAATTGAAGGGTCACAAAGGGTGAATGCCAAAGTTTATTTGGAAAGCTATAAATAAAGGCTTTAGAATCCATTTGTAAGGTGAAAGAGAGTGCATAGATTGTATTTATTTTTGAAGAGAGAAAATCAAGAGATATTATACAGTTCTATCATTTGTTGAGTAAGCAACATTGAGAGATAGTTGTGTTTTATACAAAAGATGGGTTGGTGCTCACAAATATTTGCAAGAAATTGGTTCTCCTATGGGTTGGTGCTCACAATTTTTTATTGTGTTGGTGCTCAATAAAGGGGTTGGTGTTCCTGCAAGTTGGTGCTTAAAAACTTTGTAATTTGAGTTGGTGCTCATTCATATACTTGAGATTGTTCTCCATGGATTTTTCCACTTTGGGTTTCCATGTAAAAATCTCTCTCTCTCTCTCTCTCTCTCTCTCTCTCTCTCTCTCTCTCTCTCTCTCTCTCTCTCTCTCTCTCTCTCTCTCTCTCTCTCTCTCTCGTGTGGTTTATATAATATACTTATTCACCCCCCCCTCAGTATATTTTATGCTTAACAATTGGTATCAGATCAAGTTCCTTTGGAAAAAGTTTTACACCTTAAAGGTAGATTGGGAAAGCACGATGGTTGGATCACATGAAGGCTTTTCTAAAAATAAGGCACCTTTGTTTAATGGGATAAATTATGTTTTTTTAGCATAAAGAAGAAGACTTATTTGATGTCCATTGGATTCGACATATGGCAAGCAGTGGTGGAGGAATATGAAAAGCCACAGACACTTGTAACTACTCTGGTAGAAAAGAAGGCAAGTGAAAATAATGCTAAAGCTTTAAATGATATTTTATGTGGTTTATGTGAATCAAAATTTGTTAAAGTTATGAAATGTAAATCTGTTCATGAAACTTGGGTAAAACTTGAGAATATTTACAAAGGTGATGGAAAGGTTCTTCAAGCTAAGCTTTAGAATTTCAGAGGATAGTTTGAGAGTTTGAAAATAGAATAAGAAGAAAATATAGCAAGTTATCTTTTACAGGTTGATCAAATAGTGAATCAGATTCAAGGTCTTGGAGAAAAGTTAGAAGAATCAATTATGGTTAAAAAAAATTTGAGATCTCTACCATTGAGATATGATGCAAAAGTTTTGGAAATTAAAGAGATAAATAATTTAGCTAAGCTAAAGATAGATGAGCTACATGGTATTCTTACGACATATGAGATGCAGATCGAACAAAAAAAACCCTCAAAGAGAGAAGTTGTTTGCAAGACATCAAAGAAAGAGAAAGCTAAGATTTAATAATTAAGTGATAGTTTTAGCGATGACAAAGATGACAATGGATCTCTATTCATTCGCAAGCCAAAAAATAGTACAGATAAATATCAAGGAAAATTACCTTTTAAATGTTTTAATTGTGGAAAGATTAGACATTTTGTAGCTAAGTGACCAGATAATGGAAATGGTGACAATGAAGAAGGAAAGTCTACATACAAGAATAATTTCAAAAGAAAATTCAAGAAGAGATTCAAGAAGAAGAGTTTGTATTATAAATATCCTAGCTCAGCTGAAGATAGTGGAGTCAATGATTTAGAAGAAGAGATTCTATATATAGCCATATATAAATATGCCTCCATAAGTAAAATTATAGATGATCAAGAAGAATAAGATGAAGCTGAAGTGAATTTAGAAAGAGAACTCATTTGTGCCTTAGAAGAGTTAAAATCTCTTGAGAAGAAGAATGAAATATTAAAGCTCCAGATCGAGAAAAATGAAAAGGAGTCAAAGGAAACAATTGAAGATCTACAAGCACACTTTGAAGAAGCCAAGAAGAATGAATAAGATCTAACGGCATAATTATAATAATTAAGTAAAGAATGTGAAAGGTATGTTATTGAAAATGCTTATTTATAATCAGATCTTGAGAAAACAAATAAAGCAATCAATGATAGAGCAACCAATGATTCAAAATTTTAGAATAGCACTAATATGTTGAATAAGATATTATAAATTCAAAGATCAATGTCAAATAAGATAAGTATCAAATTTTAAAAAGAGAAAGGGGATGTCACTACTTTCATAGACAAGGAAAAAGGAAAGAGCTATGATGAAGCTCTTACAAAAGAGGAAATAAAAAGGGAAGAAATTAAGAAATCAGAGGACATCTCAAACAAATAAGGTTGGAGGGAACAGAGCTACAAAATGAAATCAGGTCAGAGATACAAAAATAGGTCCTATTTTTATGGTCACTATTTTTATTGTAATGTATATGGTCATAAGAAAATAGAATTTCAAAAAAGGGCTAACAATTTTTGAAATAAGGAGAAGAAAAGTCATGTAGAGTCAAGCAGAAGCCACAACTCTTTTGCTCCTCTATCAGGCTTTAATGAAGAGGACATAATATGTTACAAGTATAATAACTTCAGACACATAGCTTGGTACTGTAGAAGTGTGTTTGATTCAGTCAAGAAGGACCAGATTTTTAAGGCTCCATTCATCAAGAATAAAATTCAGATAGGTTCATGGCAGAAGAAACAACCTAAAAAATATATGTTGGTATAGATAGCTTTGCATGCAAGAAATGAAAAAAAGATATGGTTCATTGATAGTAGATATTTGAGGCACATGACAAGAGACAAAATCAATTTCATAACCTTGAAAAAGATCAATGGTGGCATAGTGAAATTCAAAAATAATACTACTGCCAGAATTACTAAAAAAGGTACACTAAGTTTGGATAATGGTAGAACTAAAATTGAAAATGTTTTGTATGTAGAAGGTCTTAAGCATTATCTTTTAAGTGTAATTCAAATGTGTGATTAGGGGCACACACTAAATTTTAATGTAGAAGGTTGTGAAATTAGGAAAAAGATTTAGATGTGTTGGTTGTAGATGCTCAAAGAACAGGTAATAATTTGTAATGTTATTAAACATCAAAGGTCAAAGATGTTGTTTGAGTCAGATTGAAGAAATTTGGCTATGGCATAGGAGAATGGGACACATAAATTTTGACAATATTGTCAACATCAGAAAGAAGCAAGCAGTCAAAAATCTTCCAAAAATTATAAATCCATCTGACATGCTTTATGAATCTTGTCAACATGGGAAGCAGGCCAGAAGGTGGTTCAAAACAAAAGAGTACTTGACCACTCATATGTTAGAGCTTGTTCAAACTGACCTGTGTGGACCTATAAGAACTCAAAGTACTCAAGGTGAGAAATATTTCATATTGCTTATTGAATATTTTTCACATATGACTTGGGTAATGTTTTAAAGAAAAAATTAGAAGCTTTCAGATATTTTAAAGCATTCAAAGCATTAGTTGAGAATGAAACCAGTTTAAAGATTAAGTGTCTAAGATCAGATTGAGGAGGAAAATTTATGTCAGATTGGTTTATTAAGTTTTGTGAAGACCATGGAATAAAGAGACATTATTCTGCAACTAGAACTCCATAGCAAAATGGAGTAGTTAAATGAAAAAATAGAATAGTTTAGGAGATGGCGAGGACAATGCTAAATAAATCAAAGATAGCAGATAAATATTAGAGAGAGGCAATTTTTATAGTAGTGCATATTTAGAATAGAGCATTATTAAGATTCAATAGTGACAAGACTTCTTATGAGCTATGGAAAGACAAACTAGCAATAGTTGATTATTTTAGAATTTGCAGTAGTAAATGATTCATAAAAAGAACTGATGAAAAACTTGGTAAGTTTGAATCTAGAGCAGGTGAAGGTATATTTTTTGGTTATTCTTGAAAAATTAAAGCTTATAAATGTTATAACAAAAGAACCAAGAAAATTGTTGAAAGTGCAAGTGTTAGGATAGAAGAAGATGGAACACAAAGAATCAGTGATCCAGTAGACATTCCTGAAATCATTGAAGAGGAAGATTTTGAAGAAACAAATGAAGATGAGAAGGAGAAAAAGAACACCAAAACTCCATCCAAATATGTTTAGAGAAATAATAATGAAATTGACATCATCAGGGACATAAATGAAAGAATTTACACTTGAATAATGATGGTAAGTGAATCTGAGCAAATTAATTTTTCTTTGTTATCCAAAATTCAGCCTAAAACTTTTTCAGAAGCTAGACATGATAAGCATTAGGTTAAGGAAATGGATAAAGAATTAAAACAGATAGAAAATAATGATACTTGGGAATTAGTGCCTAGACCAAAAGAAAATAATGTGATAGGAATAAAATGGGTTTATAGAAATAAGTTGAATGAAAATGGAGAAGTGACCAAGAATAAAGAAAGATTAGTATGTAAAGGATATGTTCATATTGAGGGAATAGATTTTGAATAAACTTTTGCACCAGTAGAAAGGCTAGAGGCTATTAGAATGTTTCTTGCATATGTAGTGTTTAAAAATTTTAAAGTGTTTCAGATGGATGTCAAATCTGCCTTCCTAAATAGAAATCTAGAAGAAGAGGTCTAAATTTAGTACCCTGAGGGATTTATTCTCTCAAATATTAGTATTCATGTATGCAGATTGAAGAAAGCACTATATGGATTGAAATAAGCTCCTAGAACTTGGTATGCAAGACTTGATAAGTACCTACAGGATCAAGCTTTCAAGAGAGGATTTGTTAATAGTAATCTCTACATCAAAATAGAAGGTGAGCATCAATTGATTATTGTGGTATATGTTGATGACATCATTTTTGGAGGAAATATTGAAAACGTGATAAAAGAATATTTTGATAATATGAAAAAAAAATTATACTTAGAGAATTTATGTAATCTATGCTTGGAGAATTGTCATTTTTTTTAGGATTGAAAATATTTCAGTCAGATAAAGGAATTTTCATATCTCAAAGTAAATATGCCAAGGAAATGTTGAAAAAAATTAGTTTTGAGGATTGTGCCCTAGTTGGAACACCAATGTGTACAGTAAATAAGGTGAGCAAGGATGAAGATTCACCTATTACAGATCAATATTTGTATAGATCTATCATTGGTAGTATTTTATATTTGACATAATTGAGGCCAAACATCATACATGTAGTAAGTATGGTTACAAGATATCATTTAGCTCCAAAAGATAGTCATGTTCAATTGGTGAAGAGAATATTCAAATATATCAAGGGGACATTGGATTATAGATTATGATATCCCACAGGCAGAGATTTCACTTTGATTGCTTATATAGATTTAGATTTGGTAGGTTGCTTGGATGATAGAAAGAGTACAAGTGGAGGAGATTTCTTCCTTGGTGATAGCTTAGTATCATGGCTAAGTAAAAAGTAGAATTTAGTATCACTTTCTACAGTTGAAGCAGAATATATTGTAGCAGTATTGTGTTGTACTCAAGTGCTTTGGATGAAGCAAAATTTGGAAGATATCAAGGTAAAATATGATAAACTTATTTATATTTTTTGTAACAACACAAGTTCTATTAATATTTCAAAGAATCCAGTGATGCATTCAAGAATAAAACATATTCCCATTAGATATCACTTCTTGAGAGAGCAAGTTGCAGATCAACAGGTTAAGATGGAATATATCAGTACTATAGAGTAGATTGTAGATATTTTCAAAAAAGCACTACCAAATGACACATCTAAGTATCTAGAAAAGAAGTTGGGAGTATTTTCTTTTACTTCCTACCATTGAGTGCTAACATCAGTTGAGGGGGAGCTTATTGTTATCTCTAGGTTAGGCCCTTTGCCATTGATGTCAAAGGGGGAGAAGAATAGGTACAGGTATAGAAACATGTGCAGAATAGGTACAAGTTACTATAATAAGGGGGAGTTATTGTATGTTTTTCAAATGGTAGTATGTGCAAGTTTTAGGATATGATAGTTTTAGTTTGAGGTTACCATCAATGACAAAGGGGGATATTTTGTAAATATTGTCATTGATGTCAAAGGTCTAGCATTGGTGATAAAGGCCCCATTGTATTTAATGATGTTTTTAATATTCATAGATTGGCTAATGTGTGTTAATATTTATTTAATATTAACGAATATATTTTTGGTTGCATATAAGTCAAAAGAGGGCCCATGGAGAAGTCAAAGAGTCACACGGTAAAGACAAAAGAGGAATGGGATGCATATTCTCATGAAGAGTCATCCTGAGGATTTTCAAGAGTCACCATGTGAAGACAAAAGAGGGTATGGTGCATTTTTTCATGAAGGGACACTTTGATGAATACGAAAAGTCACCAAGATAAAGACAAAAGAGGAAAGGACATATTTTCTTATGAAAGGTCACCATATGACTTTTTAAATGCAAGGATACGAAGGGTTATATAATTTTGGCACCATTTTTCATGAGGATTTAAGAGTCACAAAGGGTGAATGTTAAAGGTCATTTGGAAAGCTATAAATAAAGGCTTGAGAAGCCATTTGTAAGGTGTAAGAGAGTGCATGGTTTGTATTTATTTTTGAAGAGAGAAAAATAGGAGATATTGTAGAGTTCTATCATTTTTTGAGTAAGCAAATTGAGAGATAGTTGTGTTTTATACACAAGAGGGTTTGGTGCTCCTGTGAGTTGGTGATCACAAATCTTTACAAGGGGTTAATGCTTCTAGAAGTTGGTGCTTGCAAAATTTGTAATTTAATTTGGTGCTCATTCATATACTTGATATTTTTCTTCATGTTTTTCCCACTTTGGGTTTCCATGTAAAAATCTGGTCTCTCTCTCTCTCTCTCTCTCTCTCTCTCTCTCGTGTGGTGCATATTATTATTTCAATTTTATTGCATATCTTGAATGTGTGGTTAAGTGGTTAAAGAAAGGGAATTTGATTAAGTAAAAATATATATAATATACTGATTCACCCTCCCCTCTCAGTATATTTTATGCTTAACAGGGTGAAATACCCCTGGCATTGGTGACTCTCCAAAGAGTGGATGGGATGGTTGGGGTGACCCTAAGGACATGTATCAACCTCATATAAGATCTCACAACACATCTTTCATTGACCATTATTCAGCTTGAGCTCGTGCTAGCTGCTCTAAGAGTAGAGCTCCTGGCCATTATCGGGGTCATTCTGGGTGGGTTCCACCCCCTAGAAATGATAAACATTTTCCCATGTTGGATTTGTCCATATCCATATTCATGCTATATTTCAATAATAAAATGTGCAAAATGAAGTGGATACTAGATTAAGGTAGATCTTACCTTATGCTTTTGATCCTTTGGCTAGTGGATCAAGAGGTTGGAAAAACTTCAATAATAAGAATTTGCCACCTTCTATAGGTACTATTGCTTCTTGTGCCTAGGTACTCCTTGTGCCTAGTTACATGTTTGTTTGTTAGTCAAAACTTAACTTTGATGTCTATTTTTGAAGAAGGCTTTGTTAGACTTCATATGTGAAGCTTTGATCGATTTTGGTTTTTTTATGTCTTGAATGTGTACTTAAGTGATTACTTCACACCTTCATACACTTTTTGAATCCTAATATAGAAGACCTTCATAAGAAAAAATAATGGGATTTTTTTGAATCCTAAATTATCTTGCATTCATTAGTTTGAGCACATCTTAAAGGTATTTGAAAAAAAACTTGTTTTAAAAGATAATGTCCTAATTTGTATTACTTGTATGATAGTTTGCTTTAGATAATTATGGCTTCAAGGCTTTTGATTTTTATTACCTTAGCCAAATTTATATATCTATTTATCATTATAGATTCACTAAGTTATTGAAAATGTGATTTTCTCGTAAAGTGTTTTATTAAATCATTTCCTAGGAAGATTCCATAATGTTTGGTTTGATTGTTTGGTGGATTATTAGAATAGAAAAGTATATTTTTGCTATTTTTTTAGGTGGTTTAAATTTTAATAAGGAAGTTGGTTCATATTTTTACTATTTTTTTTTGTGGTAATCAATAATGAAAGGGGATTCTAATTGGTTATTGGTTACAGTTTTGTGTTGGTTAATGGGTGAAAGTTGATGTTAATGGTTGTCTTTGTTGTTAAGGTACATTTTTTGAGGTACATGGTCATAATTAATGGTATTGAAATTTTCTATTATTATTATTATTATTATTATTATTATTATTATTATTATTATTATTATTATTTTAAATTAAATTTATAATTAAAATAGTAGGTAATCATATTTTCTTATTTTTTACTATAAAAAAGCCAGCATTTTTGTTAATGTGTTTGATCAATTATTTCTATTTCATAATAATTTTCAAGAGTTTAAATGTGAAGTTCTAAGTTTCTAAAAATATTTACTTCCAACTCTATCCTAAAGTTTTTCTTAATATTGACATTTTTATATTGTTACTTTACATTTATACATTATTACTCTACTATGTTATATTTGCTTATTAGAGTTGATGATTAAATGTAATGTTGACTTATTAAGACGATTAGATTTGATGATTTTTTTTTATTGATATATACTTATACAAGTGGGTGGTAGATACTCTATAAATGTAATGTTGACTTCTTTAGACTGTTAGATTTGATGATTAAGTGTAATGTTGACTTATGTAGACTATGTTAGGTTTGATAGATTAAATTTTTTTAATTGATATATAATTATACAAATGGTTGGTAGACACCTTAATATTTTCATGTTTGGTTGATTAATTTTTCAATTCATATACACTTATACCAAGCAACTTATACAAATGGTTGGATAGACTCCTTAAGATTTTCAAGATATTTTCTAAGATGAGATGGATATGATGAGATGGATATGAGTGCATAGATACCTTAGGCTTTCTTTAGACTCAATGATTAATTTCCATCGATCTACACTTATATTAGTGGGTGCTTAATATTTTCTAGAATGAAATTGTAATTAATATATAGATGTCTTAAAATTATATAGAATAAGATTGATATTAATATGTTCATATCTTTAGAAATCATTAAAACATGACACTTTTACATGTGAAATGAATTACAAAGGAGGTAGTAGATGTGGAAAATAGAGATTAATATGAATGCTAGTAAAACATGACACTTTTAAATTTGAAGTGAATTCAAGTTTATTACAAAGGAGGTAGTAGATGTGGGAAATATGAGATTGATATGAATGATAATATTGTTAGAAACACCTAATACACTCACATATAAAGTATCTTAAGTTTATTGTTAATAGTTATAATAGATGTAAATATCTTAAGTTATTGTTAATAATTATAGTAGATGTGGAAGACATTAGACAATTAAATTGATATTAATATTTCAATCTTTGGAAACCACTAATGTGCTTACATGTATAAAAGAATTCAAGTTCATTACTAAGATTGGGTAGTGTGTGTGGGGAAATAATCTATAATCAGATCAATATGAGTCTTACTCATTACGAAGGAGGTAGTATATGTGGGAAACATTAGATTGATATAAATTCTAGTATTGTTAGAAACACCTAATGCACTCACATGATAAAAGAATTTAAGTTTATTGTTAATAGTTATAGTAGACATGGGAAGATATTATATAATTAAATTGATATTAATATTTCTATCTTTGGAAACCACTAATGTGTTTACATGTAAAAAAAGAATTCATGTTCATTACTAAGGGTGGGTAGTATGTGTGGAAAAATAATCTAGAATGAGATTGATATAACTCTTACTCATTATGAAGGAGGTATTATATGTGGGAAACATGAGATTGGTATAAATTCTAGTATTAGAAACACCTAATTCACTCACATGGTAAAAGAACTAAATTTATTGTTATAACTATATGATAAAAGAACTTAATTTTATTGTTAATAGTTAGAGTACACATAGGAAGACATTATACAATTAAATTGATATTAATATTTCTATCTTTAGAAACCACTAATTTTATTGCATGCACAAAAGAATTTGAATTCATTACTAAGGGTGGGTAGTAGGTGGGAGAAAATATCTAAAATGAGATGCACAAAAGAATTCAAATTCATTACTAAGAGTGGATAGTAGGGATGGGAAAATAATCTTAAATGAGATTGATATGACTCTCACATGATATAAGAAATTAAGTTTATTGTTATCAGGTGTATTAAATTTGGGAAGACAACATATAATTAAATTGATATTAATATTATCTATAGAAACTATTAATGTGATCACGTGCCTAAAGAATTCAAGTCTATTGTTATTGAGTTAATCTAAAATGAGATGCACAAATGAAATCAAATTAATTACTAAGGGTGGGTAGTAGGGGTGGGAAAATAATTTAAAATGAGATTGATATGACTCTTATATGATATAAGATTTTAAGTTTATTGTTAATAGTTGTATTAGATTTGGGAAGACAACATATAATTAAATTGATATTGATACTATCTCTAGAAAATACTAATGTAATCACTACTAAAGTATATTGTTATTAAGTTTACCATGAAATGGACTAATTAGTAAGATAAACAAGTGCACATATGTAATACATAATTGTAAGTATCATAAATTTTGTGAAGATAATTGATGTTCCTTGATTTGATACATTGGTAGTGTACATGGATAATATACTAGGGGTATGATTTTTAAAAAGATATTAAAAGTATATGAAAGATAACGAGGAAAATAAAAGTCTATAGTTATATAGATTAACATATCCTCATGCCTTTCAATTATTGCATTGAAAACATAGTCACAGAACTAGTTAAGTTACAACGATTTTGGCTTTAGTGTTAAGGTTATAGGACAAAATACTTATGTTGTAGGACAAACCTACTATGATGTTTAATATTTAGTTATAAGAGCAAAATGTTTGAAAGTGTTAAATTTTTAATCAAAACAAAAATTCTACTTAGGTTTTGGAAGTGAAAATCAGTGATCTAAGATATGGATAAGATCTTCAAGTTGGATTCTTAAATGTTCTTGTCCAACCTAGGTTGATCTTGAATAGGTGAATCCTATGAAATTTAGTAAAGATAGTAAGTGGAAGATAGATATAATAAAAGTGTGCACAAGAATAAAATATGTACATAATGTCTAAGAATGTCAAACTTTAAAAAATTTGATGTTTTCAAAGTGTCCAATACCAAATTTAGGAGTTTACAGATGTCTCAATTTTAATCTAGTATTAAAAATGTTAAATTAAAATGATAAAATAAGAAATTTGGTACATGTGCTAACCACCTTTTATGTTGATAGGGATGACCCAAATGTTTATTTTCTCCATGTGTAACTTGTAAGAAAACACATATAGATCAATGTCTTATCAAAATAAGCAACTGAAATAATCTAAATCATTTAACCAAAAGAAATTTAAAAGTGAAGGAATGAATAAAGTTGATGTTATGTGAACAATGATGCCACTTATTAGACTTATTTGTAAAATCTCATGGTTGATTATACCTCAAGGAGATACAACCAATGAAACCATGAATTGGAGTGTGTTAATGTTTTGATCATCATTGGAGGAGTTGTAGAATTTGAGCACTACAGAAACCTTAATCACATTACTCTAAATGTCAAAGTGAAACCCCAAAATAGGTTTATATGTAAAATTAGAACCCCAAAACAAGTTTATATGTAAAAGTGGAACCCTAGAATAAGTTCATATGTAAAATTGGAACCTGAAATAGGTTTGTATGTAGAAGTGGGACTCCAAAACAAGTTTGTATATAAAAGGATCAATAGTTGAAAATAGATTATAAAACCAAATTTCTTATATCGTACCATAGATCTATGGTATATAAATATAAAATTATTTGCACAAACAGCAATCATGTCCCAAATTTGATCTACATGCACCTCAAATTAATAAAAAAAAATTATCATTTGTATGTCATAATGTCATATAAGGCCATAAACATTCCTCCTAATTCTATATAATTACCCACATATAATTTAATATGATCAATCTGACCCTTTTGAATTATATAATCTAACCCATCTAAATTACACATCTAACACAATATTTTCAATTTATCCCATTTGAATCACATAATCCGGACTCTAAAATGTGAAGTATTTGTCTATCATGGATTGAATCTCTAAGACAAGTCCATTATATGCCCTTATTTAAATATAAGGGATGAAGCTTAGAATCACTCATCTCAAAATAAAGAGTTATGTTACCATATGTTATATATACAATTATAATTATGTAAAGTATATATACAAACATGATATGATATTTCATCATAGAAAGATTTGATAACTCAAGTACGTATAAAACATGTAATAAAAAACAATGGGAATACTAGTTCCAATGTTAAATAGATATATCAATTAGGCATGTAATAATAAGAATCACAGTAGATGCATGATAGCAATCTTGTGATTACACATAATAGAGGTATGCATGATATAAATCATGACATCAAGTTTATAGTGACAAAAATATATGTTACCACACACACACATGCACACATAAAATCTTGATCAAGGAGAACACACACATACAAGACATGACATGACATTGCCATGACTCAAACTAGAGGACCCTCTTACACATTCCAAAACCTTACATGACAACACATAGTTGATGCACTCATAAAATATGCATTATAACACACATCAAGGATCACAAAAAATCATAATCATCAATATCATGCATGCATGGAGTAAGTAATGTTAGTCCACATAATCAATCAATGTCATCATCAGAATAACAAATCAGAATATCCATAATAAATAAAAATATAAAAAGTAAAAGTAAGAAAAAATCACTTATAACATTCTATTATGATAAATGGACCACTATAGAAAAATATAATTTTATAAGTGTGAGAAGATGCCTCTGGTGAATAAAGGTTCCCTTTGGGTGTAAGTAACGTTACGCATCTGTATGCCCATGTATTATATGTAGCTTATATGTTTTGCATTGTACTTATGTATACTATTAAAATCATGTGTGTAGATAATATTCATGTAATTCACCATGCATATGATGAATAACATCAATTATGAGTGCCCACAAATCATGTCATGCATAGGTCATGCATTTTTTTTTAATTTGATTATTTTCGTAGCTTTGATTTTTTTATATTTTTCAATGTTTGATTTTGATTTGAACATTATTAGTATTGCATCTAAGGGATGCCTGAATGTAGACCTTTAATCTAGTGATAAATTACTTGTATTTACATATAAAATCGTATCAAATTCCCAAATGTCATCATCGCTAGAATCATCATACCTATTTATTATTGTTACTATTTATTCCTCTTTGTCAATGTGCCTATGCATAAGCATCATGTTTATTTCAACACCATGTGTTGGTTTGAGTTTCATTTTATTAAGTGATTCCACTTCACTTGTTCTTGAATGTTTGATATTTTAATGTTTATCCTTTCCATCATGTTGAATTTTAATTGTAATAGTTTTAAACTTTAATTTAATACTAATACACTTATTTAGACCATCAACACTAGATTATATTTTTTCCAACCATTATTTTCCAAATGCAACACGTAATTTGTCCCTAGTACACATCATAAAGATCAATGTGTTCACAACCTTTGGCCCTTAAGAAATTAGTAATGTAATATGGCTTATCGACTCTTCATGATAGTTAGTGTGTGGAGCTCATTTATTCTATGACCTTGCTACTGTATAAAATGAATGTTGTATGTATTGGCCCACTCTTCTACATCAATGTGAACTTCTTTCTGATGGTCATCTTTTATGAATACTTGAATAGTCAACAAGCCCATTCATGGACACTTTTATTCTTTACGTGATGTTCTCATTTCTTGGGTTTATTTGGAAGCCTATAGTGGTGTATCTATCTTAGGTGCCTTTATTTATACTTTTATAATTATAATAATGTTTGATCTTAAACTTATGAATCTTTTGGTGTAATGCCTCATAATTATGTGTTCCATGTTCATTTATTCTATGATAACTCCAATATGACCTCCCCACTTGATGTGATGAATGAACCATAAATTGATCACTAGTGGAAGCTTGAACAATCAAATTCTTGTCAAATAACATTTTTAATATAAAACTTGGTTTATTTTGTAAACTAGTTACTTGCATTATTTTATCTTGATATGTAAAAGGTATTTTTTCCGTGAAATTTATGTTGTTGATTAAACTTTTCACAACTAACAGATATTTATCATTTATACATTATGTGGTATGTAATGCTTCTTATGATCGAGTCATGCTAGCTTTTACAATGTGTTTTCTCAATTGAACGCTTACTTTGAGGGATTCTTATCAGGAAAGGATATTGGAATAAACATTTGTATTTATATCCATGTTTTCCTTATAATGTAGACCATGATCTACTTATTTATGTACCATAGTGTTTTATCAGAATTTGAATTAATTGATTTGTTAATCGTAATTCAAATAAATTGAATAGAATATAACATAATGTTATAAATCAACTTGTGACAAGTAGAATGAAAGTAAAATACTAACTTTGATAAAGTATGATCAAATGAAATAAGACTAACTATGAAAAAAATGGAAAAGTTAGTTGTTAACTGTCTAAGATCTGACTGTTTGAAATTGACATACGACTATAATTAATAAATAGGAACCAACTCTAAAAATGCAAAAAGACTAACACTAAAATTGATGAAGAATAATCATCCAACTTGGGACAAGATTAACTGCAACTATATTATTAAGTTGATTGATTTTATCCTCTACTAAAAACTAGGAAATTTAGGTCATGATCATTTGTGATAGCTTAAATCATGCATATGTACATATATTAGATCTTTAGATATGTGTGAAAGACCTGTAAATGACTTATTCAAGGTTGAAATCATAATAGGGCTTCTAATAGTTGAAAATTAGCAAATAGAAAAAGGGGGACTATAATGGGATGAGTGGACCGCAATCACCCCCATGATGATTGATCATAACATGTGTATTCAATACTCCAAATAGTAAAATCAAGCCCACACAGTTCTCCTATTTAGAGTGTTTTGTGCAATTATACTCCTTTAAATATATGAATGCATTCAAAAATGGCTTGAATACTTGATCATCTTTGTTTTCTCTTGGATAAAATAGGCTTTGGACTTGGCTAAGGACTGCTTCAAATGATTAGAGTCATAATTAAGAAAAATAGGGAAGCTTTGCTTAGTATGCAATAGTGTAACTATGCCCTTGTATTGAAATTGTCAAGTGGTAGAATAAGTGACTTAAGTGTGTATTTATAGTAATCCAAGAGGGGAAAACCTCACACTACATATCCTAAAAATTCATATCAAATTGTAAGGGAGGGTTCAATTTTTTTAAATGACCGTTAGAAGGGTAAAGGATAATAACATCTCGTTAGGGACATAAAATGTTTTCCACTATTGTCCCCTACTAGGCAATTTTTTCCTTAAGGGAAACATGTGAACTATGGGGCCAGTGATGTCTATACAAATGTTTAGAGTGGTTTTTATCAATTTAGAACATTTATGCATGTGTAAAGTAGTAATTTAAAAGGGATCAAGCCCATATAGGTGTTCAAGATAGATTTAGGTGGCAAAATAGATCCATATTAAGTGTTGAAGTTGATTAAAGTGAAATAGGGCCAAAATTGACATTATTTATTATTTGTGGCCGAAGTTGAGTGAATACATTTTACTCCCCTTTAGCCTAAAAATTAAATTACTAGGGTAAAGAAAAGGTATAATTAAGTGTGTACAACACACTTTATTTTTAAGAGAAAGCCTAAAACTATGCAAGGTGTTCCATAGAAAATCCTGCAATGATATAAAATTAGTTAATGCTCATATGTGAAAATGATAATTTAAATGTAACTTGAATTTGAAAAGCTTGAAAGAAAAAGGAAGGATTACACCTTGATATGTAAAACCAATGTTGTTATAAATTTACTTAATGATGATGGTTCATTGGAGAGTTGGTGCTTCCCATGAAGCACTTGGATAAGTTGGTTCTTTAGCTAAACCAATAGAGAATTTAAGGGTGATGAACCCTCAAATTGAATTAAAATTTTATATAAAAATAAAATCCATAGAGGGATGTAGAACCCTCAATTTCATTATTGGTGTTTGTAACCCCAAAACATGAAATAGGTTAAAATTGATAATGGATCTACAAGAAATAATGTTAGAGGGAATTGAACCTCTAGTTATGCATTATAAATTTTAACTAATCAACCACTACAAATGACTTATAGATCCAAATGTCATGTTGATCCTTAGTTTGTAAATGCATGATAAAAAGAGAATGGAGTACATCCATGCTCCTACCATGATTGCAAATATAAATTAGTATTGAAAATGTGGCATGAATTTATAGCATGTCATTATTGATAAATGTAGAATTTTTAATTGTATATAGATGCAAATTTTTAAAAAATGTTTGAAACATGTGCATGAACCTATATCATACACCCAAAATTATAAGAATCTATACTTTATTCCTATAATGTGAATACATATGTATAGAATATTCTCTCATAATATGTGTCAATGATTGTATTTTGATGCATTATGAACCTTTGAAACTATATTTTGTACTCAAATTTGTTTTTTGATCTTGAAGAGGTTTTATCTCATATATGAAAAGCCTATTTAATGCCCATTTTAAGGTGAGATAATTGTGTCTTGAAAGTCACTCATCTAAAAAGAGATGTTAATTATATCACATGTAGTAAGATATAATCATTAAATAATGTAGTATATGTGAAAAGTATGTCAGCATAGTAAGATATGTACCATTAAATTATGTATATAACATATGAGGCAAGGCTTGTATAAATGTATCAATGAAGCTCATACTAGTAGAATATAGAACTGGTATCATGTGCATTAGTTAGTGCATGATGTGGATCATGGCATGCATCAAACTTAACAAGTTCAAAAAGCATACAAATACAACAAGCACGATGTTAAACAATAATACCAAGTAATACATACAAGGGACATGTTTAGATGTCGCATAAATAAATATTGCACATACAAGGCCAAAGTCCACACACAAAGGACATGACTAATATAATAAGGGACATGTTAAAATTTCAAACACAACATAGGGCCAAGGGCCAATAATAAATGATGTGTTCAAATGTAACCCATACCAAACAAGATCTCATGGAGATGTTCCAGTGATTTGCATATAAGATCTAAGGTACATACACAATAAACATGCAAGATCAAATATATTATATACAATTAACAACATCAATAGAACATATAATTAGAAAATAGTCTACACCATGTATATGTAATGTGATCATATCCTTTAAAAATATCATATCCATGTACATAATTTAAGATAGACATATTATCAAGACATTTTTAAAAAGTATATAGCTCAATATAAGAGTCATAGAATGATAATACCTGTAAATATTTTAACCAATGAGTAAGATGCTCATCGATTAACAAGGCTACTGTGTAGAGGCAAGTTCGACATATTAGTCCACATAAAGTTTGTGTGTCTTGCATAACACTCATTTATACTAGTGAAATATATATCTGATAAAAGAAAATAGTATGTTATCTGTCAATCATGAGATAAATAACATATGACAAATATTTAAACTAGATGTTTAATCATGCTCAGGTCCTAATTTTGGATTTTAAAAATATTTTGAATGCTTTTATATTTTTGAATTTCTTTTATATTTTTTGTATTTTTCAACTTGGAATAAATAAAAACTAGTAGTAACCAAAGGTTTGAAAGTAGAATAAATGAGAGGATGTGAACAATCCATAACATGTATGAATATGAAGTATGCATTAGAAATGATGTCATGGCCATGTGTAGGAGAGATGCCCCCATTTTATGTGTGAATTTTAATTTTGAAAAACCTATAAGAGACTAGATAAGTATGTGGGTGATTGATTGTACATCCTCATTTCATCAAATGTATACTTTTCAATGTATGTAATATGTAGGAGTAATATAGTATAGGAAAAGAGAGATTTTGCATGAATAGGAACTATTTGCATACTAAAATTGAGTGAAATATCTAGACATTGGAAAAATTAAGGATATGTGTGCTAAAATTTTGATTTGCATGTGAAAATAAGTGCAACCAACTAAGGATAGTAATGAAATTTGGTTATATCCCTTATTGGGCAGTTTAGGGTGTGAAAACAACAAAGTAAATGGTATAACAGATCATTGTTTTGGATTGTTCAAATCTATAAAGTGAAAAAGAAGAACCAAGAGGTTGAAAATTTAGTAAGAGCCAAGGGCTGAAAATAATGAATATAATTCATTACATGTGTAAGTAATATAATAACATGATGTAATACTCGATAAGCTATGTACAATCATAGTTTATTTTTTGAATCATCTAAATATTTTTAACGGTAATCCAATAATTCATTTTCATCAAAATTTAAATCTTTAAAATCTTTTAAGTAAATGGCATAGTCCTCTTCACCTTCTAAATGTGCATATTTTATTCTATCTACTGCTTTTAAATATATTTAATCCTCTTAGTCACTGTGACTATCATGCAAGATGTGAATGATTCTTCCATCATGTGAAAAGGTAATGCAATATTTAGTAGTAGTTATTATAATTTACATTTATTGTAACCATGTTCATCCTAATATGAACTGTACCTGATGTGAATGAGGCTTAACCAAGACTTTTGTATTGAAAACTTTGATCCACAAGCTATGGAAAGTATGATATATCCTAGAGCATCCCAATCTACACTATGATGTAATTCATTGATGTTGTACCCAAATTATTGTAATCCTTTAACATTACAAATAGTTTCCCATGTAATAGTATCAATGGGATTGTGTTTTTAATAATATCCTTTCATATAGATTGTGATGGTTAGATCTTCTTGTTGGGGACAATTTTTGTATGTCGTATCTATAGATGATGTCTTTTGAACTCTTGTAGGAAGAGATATATGTTGATTTTGTATTAATATGGTAATGCCTTCATGCTTGTATTTTTGAATTTTCTTTGTAATGTCTCACAATCCTTTGTATTATGTCTTGTGATTCTATTATCATCACAATATAATGTTGATCCATGTTTACTAGTAGGTAATGTGATAAACATGTTGTTCAATAGCATTTGCAAAATTTTCGTGGGTGTACCTTGATGTCACATTACTTTATAATAATGTTAAAACTTTTTATATCAAATATTTCCACATTATTTATTGAATTGATCATAAATTCCATATGAACATTAGTATTAGAATAATTGTTCACATTATCATCTCGAGTCATTATTAAAATATGCTTATCCTTTGAATATGACTGATTTTTAACAACTAATTTTGAGTCACCATGGTAAATTCTTATACCAATGGGTGTAAATAAAGCATGAAATAAATATTCATCTAAATTATTAAATTTTAACTTACATATCTGATCATCTATCATATTAACCATGTTATTTTTATCATCATTGCTATCATAATAATCTGAAACATTATTACTTTTTGCCTCTCAATTGACTAGTAAAGGTAGATCAAGAATAAACTTTTTTTGATCCAAATTATGTGAAAGTTATTTTTGTATACCTTTTTGTTCTAAATGGATATTTTTATTTTTATTTTGTAACTTGTCCTTCTTAGGTTGTTCTACTGTAACTTTTGACTTTATAATTTTTTTTGCAAATGTTCTTTATACAATCTTTCTTATTCCTATTGTAATTTTTTGAGTTTTAATTGGGCCTTTGCTTGTGTTATTTTTAATTTCTCAAGTTTTCTATGTGTTTTATATAATTCTTGTTGGTCCATTCATATTTTTTCTTGCTCTATTTTCTTGTTATTAGTACTTGATTCCCAATTTTCATATGTTTATTTTTTATTCCAAGGGACGACTTGAGAAGGAGGGATAACAGTTGGATCATCTAACTGTGATCAAGATGTTTGGATTTTAAAAAATCAGAAAAAGTTATTATCGACAATAAATTAATATGAGTATCGTTCATGTATGAATTTAAGAAACCTATATAACTTAGATGGTATTATTTCCATCATGTATATCCATGGTCACCCCAATAGTAAATTACAATGTAAGTGATTAGGCATAACATGAAATATAGTAGACATTGTTTTAGGTCCCAATATTATATCTAGTAATATCATTCCAAGTATTTATCTTGAAGAATGATCGAATCCTTTGATAATTTGATCTATTTGTTGGAGAATATTAATGTTAACACCTAATTATTGTTAAAAAATGACCACTACAAATATTTACTCCATATCCAACATAAATTAATACCCACTTTCTTAATTTATTTTGCATTGTAACTTGAATAACTAGTGGGAGATTTTGTGTGATTACATCTTATGTTAGCAATTTTTCATCTTCTAAAATTGTAATTCTCTTAATATCCTTAAAGGTACTCATGATGAAGCAAAAGACACGGGTTGTGTATCAATATAAATAATATTATCCCATAATGCAACATATAAAATATCCTTATAAACTGATAAACTCTTTAATAACTCCAAAATTGAAAAATTTGCATGGATATTTTTTAGTTGATCCATGATATCATATCATTTAGATTGATTTGCTCGCCTCCTTGGGGGTGGGTGTTAGGGTTGAGAAGGAACATGTTGACTTCCTCTATGATGAGATTACCTAACTCATTAGTTATTAACAACATGTACCACATAATATAAGATAAGTTATGGGAGAATAATAAGAGCAAGATGGTAATTATTAAAATTTTGAGGTCTACGAGGAGAAGTAATGAAAGAAGTAATACACACCCTTTGTCATTTATTAGTAACTAGTAAAAGGTATAATTTAATGTTGTAACAATAAGCATTAAATAACACTTGAGATTACTTATAATTAGGGCTCATATAATTATGAATATATATCTGCTCTTGTTTATATGCCATGTTTGAATTTAAAAAATTTTACATTAATAGTGCATGTGTTTTAGCATGTGATTTGATTCATTTTATTAAATGAGTGTGAATGATTTTCCTTAACAGGAAAATACAACATGTAATGAAAACTAAGGATGTTTGATACAAAAATTACTCCAATATAACCATAGATTTGTTTGCAAATGAGAGTAATAGAAAACTAAAATGTAGATCTTATAAAAGGAAAAAAATTGTATATAGAGATTAGTAAATTCCCCTGAAATCTAAGGTCAAAATAAAATACTTTTAGTGTCAAATATCATATTTGATATCAAAATAAAGTTCTTATAGTGTTAACAATTAGATCTAAGGTTAAAATTAAGTTCTTTTAGTCTCAAATATTAGATCCAAGGTCAAAAGAAGATTCTTTTAGTGTTGAATGTTCAAGAATTTACCTAAATCCTAGGATAAATTTTTTGAAGCAATGCTCAAATAAAAAGTGGGTTCACCAATATATTTTATTTAATTTGAATTAATTGGTTTATTAACCATAATTTAAATAAATTAAAAATAATATGAAAAAATGTTATAAATAAACTTGTGACAAGAAGAATGAAAGCAAAATATTGAATCCAACAAAGTGAAATCGAATGAAAGAAGACCAACTATGAATAAAATAACAAAATTAATTGTTAACTATCTAAGATCTAAATGTGTGGAACTGATAAATGACTATAACTAATGAGCAAGAACTAACCCTACAAGTGCATGAAGACTAAGACTAAAACTGATGAAGGACAAAATTGTCCAACTTTGGATTACCACCATACTCTTAAGTTGGTCGATCTTGTCCTCTACTGAAAATCAAGGAACTTAGGTCACAATAATTTATGAGAACTTAAATCATGCATTTATATCGATATTAGACCTTCAGATGCATGTTAAAAACTTACAAATGACTTATTCAAAATTTAATCTCTAATAGGGCTTGTAATAGTTAAAAACTTAAAAATATAAAAAAGGGGGAGTGCAATGTTGAGTTGACCCCAATAACCCTCACAATAACTGAGTTTTTCCTACATATCTAATACTCCAAAGAGGTAAATCAAACCCATGTATTTTTTCCACTTATAGTGTTTTATGCAATTGTGCTCTTTTAACTACATGAATGTATTTTAAAATAGATTGAGTATTTATTCATAATTTGCTTTGGTATAGATAAAATAGGCATTGGAATTGGTTAGGGATTGCTTCAAGTGATTAAAATCATAATTGAGAAGAATAAGGAAGCTTTTTTCATTGTGCAATGTTGTTTGTTTGCCTTTTTATTAAAATTGCCAAGTGGTATAATATGTGACTTAAGTGTGCCTTTATAACAATCTAAAAGGGAAAAACCTCATGCTACTTATCTTAAAAATATGAACAAAACTATAAGTGAGGGTTAAAATTTGAAGAATGATTGTTATAAAGGTCAAAGACAATAACATCCCATAAGAGATAAAAATGTTTACTATTGTTATCCCCTATTGGATGTTTTTATCCTTAAGGGAAACGTTTGAACTCTAAGGCTAAGGTTTTCTATATAGATGCTTAGAGTGGTATTTGTAGACATCTAATTCTGGCCACAACTGAATTTTGACCAGAATTCAAACCAATTCCTATAAACCATTGCAAATTAAGCTTCAGAATCATTGAACATCTCAAAATTATTTGTGCATCATTCATCAAAGCTCATAATCATGTTGAGGCATCTCTATTTGGGATACTATCTTATATGCAACAATAACCTCTCATAGATTCATCCCTAATCACCTTATGACATAGCAACTATCAATTTGGCCTTTGGACCCATTAAGTGGGGCACTTTAACAAATATCAAATCTTGAAAGAGTTAAAAGACTAATCAAAATCAATTAACAAATTAAGCAAGATTAAATTTCTAGTTGAATTATCTATTTTCAATTAATGAATATCTAAAAATATAAATTCTAAAAATCAAAATATCAATCCTTTCAGCATTGCCTTTATGAGTTGTCAAGCTCTTTGAAAATATCCTAAAATAACTAATTTGAGATCCATGCCTAGTAATTGAAAACCATAATTACATGACAACTATTAACTCAATTGGGGTTATTCTCAACTTACATAGGGTTAGTTTCAACCCATTCCATGTTTAAGCTCAACCTTAACTCACCTTGGGTCAGATTTAATTCTTGAAGCTTTAAATATAGGGCCATATGCCTTCATTTTTAAGCTTGGATATTATAGAGTTATTATGTAGAATTTGTTCTATAATACTCATGTAATTAGTTCTACCATTTCCAAATTTTAATCCAAGCAATCAAAAGCCAAGGTGTCAAGGAAAGGTGGAGCTAATAAAGCTCCATTGATGAAGATTTCTTGATGCACAAGCCAAGAAATATATACAACAAGACATCTTGGAGTTATAAAGAAGGTAAAGGAATGATTTCCTTTATTTCTTAGTTGTATTTCCATTATAGTTTTATTACCTATAATTTTAATGTGTTTATTTCATTTTTTTATGAGACTAACACAAGACTAACTTCCCCTCTATTGTAATTCTTATTGACATGTTGGCACACCCGGTGGGACCCAAGCATTCAATATAACCAAGGAGATTAATATGTCACTTTTATTTTTGATAATAGATTCATAAAAATCTTCAAGTTTCAAGTTTTTACTTCATTTTTTATGTCTTTTTGTTTTAAGCAACTCACAAGTTACAAGGATCGACATTGATTTTGGTTCCAAGTTGCAAAGATTGACATCAATTTTTCTGATCAATGCCAATTACATGAGTCAACCATGATCTCTATGCAAAAAATAGAACATGATAGAGACATAACTAACATGATTTTTTCTTGATCTTTTTGTCTTCATTTTGTGTTTAAAAAACCTGCATATTATTTGTTTAACCATTTTCTTACAAGATCTAGTGAGGTGTTTTGGTTTTTGAGATCATTTTATTAACCATTTTTCAATCAAGGCAACCTACATTTTTGTGTGTTTTACATGGAAACATCAATGATCATCATGATCAACATCGATATCTATGGGTCAACATCGATCTTTGCATGGATCGATGATGATCAGTCTCTGAGACATAAAATAGAAAACCTGAGAACTAATTTTGAAATGTTATCTTCTCACTTAAGTTTGAGATTATAAGAAGGAAAACCCTCTAAAAATTTACAAGTCTCGAGGTGAAAAAATTAGAATTCAAATCATGTTTAAATCTTACACACATTTTATTTGGTGCTTAAAACATACTTAGTTCTTTTCATCTCTCAATATGTTTTTAAAGTTTTTGTCAAAGTTTATCAACAACAAATGATAAGGGGCTCAAATTTCATAATACATTTTATTTTGGGTGCCATAAAATGAACTCTCATATTAGTTATGTTGTCCCCCAAAAATGACTTCTTATTTTTGGGACAACATATGAGCTATTTTGGGCCTGCAAGGCCAAAATTCCTCTCTTCCCTTCTCAAAATTTATTCAGAGGGCTATATGCATATGTCAAAGGTTCAAAGTTCAACCGTTTAAAGGATCCACGGCCCCGAGCACTTAACGAGTCTCAAAAGCTTGAACTGTTGATCCGTTGAACCATTTTGGTCCATCGGTTCAATGGGTTCAATGTTCAATGATTCAACGGGTTCAAAGTTCATCAGTTCAACAGGTTTAAGGTTCATTCGGTTCAACACCACAGAGCACTTGTTCAAAGAGCGAAAGGTGCCATGTGTTAAAGGAAAGGGGCACTCACAATGCAAAGGCATGCATAGAGCCAAGGAAAGGTTTCCTTCAGACATTTTATTCGAAGGAAATAAAAGGGATGACAACCCACCAAAGAATCAAAGCCTGAAGGCCACTTGGAAGACATCGAAGGGCATGTTCCCTTCGGAAAAGGTTTGAGCTTCAGAGGGCAGCGGAAGATGCCAAGTGTCACAAGCTGAGACATAGTTTTGAATGAAGCTTCATAGAGTGGAACCTACCACGTGTCTTGACCCAATGCAATGGAAGCTACCATGTGTATGCATCTGTGTCACAGTGAAAAGCGACCATGGCAAGCGATAAAAACATGAGGGAGTTGCTAGGGAGCATGACGGGCCTACGAACATCGAATTGTTATGATGAAGTGTCTATTGAGCTTTGCAGACTTAAAATGTGGACCTAAATGCATTCAAAGACCCTAAGGCCAGAGCCAAATGGGAGAAGAGACAAAGAGGGAAATATCTGCAGTAGTTATTTCTAGTAGGTGGAACAGTTTACTGAGTAGATATTTGGGGTTTTCCAACATTGAAAGTGCCATCTGTTTATCCCCTGTGAGATAAAGACAGAGTAGACAGTTGTGTGGTTAAGCAGGTGAACAAATGAGTGATTCAGGTTAAGGAGGAGACACTAAGAGAGGAATCGACATGCCACATTTAAGGCAGTCACCTTGCTCCAGCAGGGCCCTTCCTAACAAAACCAAGAATGCATCCAAGGCATTGAGTGCACCGAATGGGTCACTTCATTGGGAGAAAGTGCCAAGCCTCCCTTGGGCCTCTATATATTGTAATCTCTCATTTGTTACAAGGGAGATCTTCCCCTTACCAGAAGTGAAACTCTGCCCAAATTGAAAGGCATTACTAAGACTTTGAGCTCAGATTGTAATTCATATTTCTTTGATTGAATGAGAAAGCAAGTTACTTGTAGACTTTGTGTTGTGATATCCTGTGCTACTTTAGGAGATTGTTCGTATGTATTTCTTCTAAAATCATTCTTTTTTATTTGATTTAACAAGCAGAACTAGTGGACATGATAAGGAAGGTGTCCTGAAGCCAACTATTTTCAGACTTTACACTGTCATAGTTGTCTTCAGTGTGTGTTTTTCTTTTATGTTTCTGTGTAAAGGACCTTGGGATGACTTTGTGCCCCCATTGTTCTTCATATCTCACTCTTGGGAAGTCAAGGTGGATACTTTGTGCTACATCTCAGGCTACTACTTACTCTGCACTTTTGGTTACTTATTACTTACCAAAAAGATTCCTATTGTTTGAAAGAACAAGCAATTCTGAAAGAAGAGAAGTGCCTTCTATCACTTCACCAGGATTTCTACTATCCAGGAAGGGTTCTGGCTCTTGGTTGAATGTTACTTTTGAAAGAAGAGAAGTACCTTCACCAATCACCCAAGATTTTCTCCTTTGTCTGTGAACATCATCTCTGAAAAAAGAGAGATGGATGGCTTATCCCACCCTTGTGTCTTACTTTCTGCTTATATATATTGTATATAACCTCCGCATATTTAATAGGGAACCTACCCTTGATGAGAGGAGAGATTTGTCCCCTTGTGATGCAGTAAACCTGCACATCTAGATGACCAATCTCCCTATGTTGTGGTGATAGGAACTATTTTGAATGCCAATTAGCTGGTCGACAAAATATTCACCCAAAAGTTTTTGGTGACTCCGCTAGGGATGAAGGTGTAGTCTGAAGCCTCAAGTTTTAGATTGAAGCAATTCCCTCCCTTATCCATTATATAGAGTTTGGCGACTCCCATCTGGGTCTTACCCAGTATCAGTATAGCCTTACCATCTTCCTCCATCTTCGTTATATTATCTGCTCTGTAAAACCAAAGCTGCTGGGAAAGAAAGTGTAGTTTGAAGCCTCAAGCTTTAAGCTGAAGCAAGGCTAGTTTCTTTTCCATTTTTGTCCTATAATCTAGTAACTCCACTCAAATGTGTTATCCCTATTTTTCATAATCTAATCATGGCAGTTTGAGGCCCCTGGGGTAACTCATTTGGCCCACTTAATCTAACTCCACCCCTGCATGAGTTACCACTCAGTTCAAGGAAGAATTTTCCCAAATTCTTTGGTGATGGAAGAGTCCACCCTGATGAACACATTGTAGCCTTCACCATATCCTGTGGTGTGATAGGGGTGGAATTTGAAGACGTGGCAGTTAGGCTTTTTGTGGAGACCCTACAAGGTGCTGCTGCAGATTGGTTTTACCATCTGCAAGTTGGATTAGTGACTGACTGGGATACACTCAAAGCTAAGTTTGAAGCAAGTTCAAGCCTGTGGAAGATGCGCATGCCTTGCTAGCCCAGATCACTCAGATGAAGAAAGAGCCCCATGAACCTATGAGGGATGTCATTTCTAGGTTCAACAAGTTGAGGCACAGGATTCCCATGGTCGCACAGCCGACACCTCAGAACCTCAAGTGCTTCTTCATCAAATCACAACTGCCTGAAGTGATTTTTTTGCTGAGATGAGCTAGCCACATAGACCTTGTTGCTGCTCGGGACTTGGCTATTGAGGTAGAAGATGACTTTATCTTGGTAGGAAAGATAAGGAGAGATCCTAACAGAGGTAAACCCTCTTCATCTTCTGAATACTCACCCGCACCCACCACTGACCCAATGGTCCAAAAGCTGGCAAATGAATTGCTAGCCTTGAAAAGGCAAATGGCACAAGGTATGTCTTCTGCTCCTATGTATAGAGATGCACCAAGGAGGACATTCCCCAATCAGCCATATCAAGGTAACGCTGCCAGAAATCAAGGGCAACCAAATCATCTTCCTCCCCCACAGAGGAACCTTGCCCTTGAAGCACCTCCAACAAACTCAACAGTTGGATATTTGGAAACAGAACATGTTTCCTATTTCTAACTTGAGTTCAAGCAAGAAAATGACGCTAATCTCTTTAGGGAGGATCAAGAAGAATCAGTTGGTGACTCCCACATCGGTTTCTTGAATTACCAGGATGAACCCAGGAGTGAAGGTGAAGCAGTCGAAGGATCAAACATAGTATTCACCCAGTTTGAGAATCAGTCAGCCCAGCAGGTTGACAAAGAAAAGATAGAGGAGCAACCCCAACCAACAATTTTAGTTGCTAAGCAGAGAACCCCTCTCCCTTTCTAGTCAAAGGACCCGTTGATTGCCAAAGAAGTAAGTACATCGAACATCTTTGCACCTTCTACTTCAAATTTGCAGACCAGTCCTCCCCTTCCCAAAAATCAAAAGTATGAACTCCCATCCTCTCTTCCAAGTCCATCTCAATCATTTGACATAGTTGATCATGTCAAAAAATCTAAAATTCAAATGACTGAGTTTGAATTCCTGCAAGCCAATCCTGAGCAATTGGACATTGATGGAGAACCAGGTGCGAAACTATCTGAGGCAAAGATTATATTTACCCAAATGTCAGCCCCTACTACTCAAATTCTATTTGAGCCTTTAGGCAGAGGTAATTACCTCATGACCATAGAGGATGCTCATGTCTCAACCGATGAAAGTCCCGTAGCTGGCAATCCAAGATTTGATCCAAATAGGGCATCAGAAGAATTAGTAGGGAGCAATATAAATCGAGAAGGATCTTCCATCTCTAATGAAGAGAAATTTGATGAAAGATCAGCTTCTAATGATGTTTGGATCCTGAAATCTGATGGCAGCAATTTTTCCACAGCTGGATGCAGATCTCTATTGCTCAGATTGAAAACTGTTCAGGATGAAGAGGTTAAACTCCTTCACACCAAAGGAGATACTAAGCTGATGGTTTGTCAGGGGTTTGAGGCTAACAATCAAATTGTGTGCTGGACTAAACAAGTAGGATAGCAAGCTATGGTGGTGGACCATACTGCTGTATTCCAAAGTTAGCAAAAGGAACTCTTTGCAAGAAGAGCAAGGAGCTATATTTTTCAGAGGGAAGACCATGTCCCACCATGGGGCAAGAAGAAGAAAAGGCCAAGAGGAAGATGTATAAAATTGGTTTCCTGGTGGAGAGCTCCATTCACCCGTCACCATTTTTGGGGGCAAAATGGTTTCCTTTTGGTTTACCAGGATGGCATCCCCTTTCATTGTCCCATGATGAGCAACATCTGAAGTACTTCAATTCTTGAAGTATCAGATAAGTTCACCTATACATATGTATATTTGTATAGTTTATGTTTCTGCTTTGTGTTTTCTATTTTCATTTTTTGGAGCCTTTCTTTTTGGGTAGCATGACTCCGTAGCCCAATGGCACACTTCAAGGCACTGGAGATTCTTGTTTCTACTCCCCTCAACTGTGTTTCAAGTTTCTAGACTAAAGGAAGTTCCCCAATAAGAGCCAGCTGTTGTCCCCCAAAAATGACTTCTTATTTTTGGGACAACATATGAGCTATTTTGGGCCTGCAGCGCCAAAATTCCTTTCTTCCCTTCTCAAAATTTATTCAAAGGGCTATGCGCATATGTCAAAGGTTCAAATTTCAACCATTTAAAGGATCTGCAGCCTTGATCACTTAACAAGTCTCAAAACCTTAAACCGTTGACCCGTTAAACCATTTTGGTTCATCATTTCAACAGGTTCAACGTTCATCGGTTTAACGGGTTCAACATTCATCGATTCAATGGGTTCAACATTCATTCAGTTTAATGCCATGGGGCACTTGTTCAAAGAGTGGAAGGCACCACGTGTCAAAGGAAAGGGGCACTCGCAATGCAAAGGCACGCATAGAGCTAAGGAAAGGTTTCCTTCAGATAAATTGTCTAAAGAAATTCCTTCGAACATTTTGTCTGAAGGAAATAAAAGGGATGACAGCCCGCCAAAGAATCAAAGCCCAAAGGCCACTTGGAAGGCACTGAAGGGCATGTTCCCTTTGAAAAAGGTTTGAGCCTCAGAGGGTAGCAGAAGCTGCCAAGTGTCAAGCTGAGACATAATTTTGAATGAAGCTTCATAGAGTGGAACCCACCGTGTGTCCCAACCCAATGTAGTGGAAGTTGCCACGTGTCTGCATCTATGTCACAGTGGAAAGTAACCATGGCAAGCGAGAAAAACATGAGGGAGTTGCTAGGGAGCATGACGGGCTCATGAATGTCGAATTTTTATGATGAAGTGTTTGTTGAGCTTTGCAGACTTAAAACATGGACTCAAATGTGTTCAAAGACCCTAAGGCCATAGCCAAATGGGAGAAGAGACAAAGAGGGAAATATTTGTAGTAGTTATTTCCAGTAGGTGGAGTAGTTCACTGATTAGATATTTGGGGTCTGCCAACATTGAAAGTGCCATTTATTTGTCCCCTATGAGATAAAGCAGAGTAGATAGTTGCGCGGTTAAGCAGGTGAATGAATGAGTGATTTGGGCTAAGGAGGAGGCACTAAGAGAGGAATCGACACACCACATTTAAGGCAGCCACCCTGCTCCAACAGGGCCCTTCCTGACAAAACCAAGAATGCATCTAAGGCATTGAGTGCGCTGAATGGGTCACTTCATTGGGAGAAAGTACCAAGCCTCCCTCAAGCCTCTATATATTGTAATCTCTCATTTGTTACAAGGGAGATCTTCCCCTTACCAGAAGTGAACTCTGCCCAAATTGAAAGGCATTACTAAGACTTTTAGCTCATAATGTAATTCATATTTCTTTGATTGAATGAGAAAGCAAGTTACTTGCAGACTTTGTGTTGTGATAGCCTGTGATACTTTAGGAGATTGTTCGTATGTCTATCTTCTGAAAGCATTCTTGTTTATTTCATTTAACAAGCAGAACTAGTGGACGTGATAAGGAAAGTGTCCTGAAGCCAACTATTTTCAGACTTTGCGTTGTCATAGTTGTCTTCAATGTGTGTTTTTCTTTTCTATTTCTATGTAAAGGACTTTGGGATGACTTTGTGCCCCCATTGTTCTTCGTATCTCACTCTTGGGTAGTCAAGGTGGAGACTTTGCGCTACATCTCAGGCTGTTGCTTACTCTACACTTTTGGTTACTTGTTACTTACCAAAAAGATTCCTGTTGTTTGCAAGAATAAGCACTTCTAAAAGAAGAGAAGTGCCTTCTGTCGCTTCACCAAGATTTCTACTATCCAAGAAGGGATCTGGCTCTTGGCTGAATGTTACTTCTAAAAGAAGAGAAGTACCTTCACCAATCACCCAAGATTTTCTCCTTTGTCTGTGAACATCATCTCTGAATAAAGAGAGATGGATGGCTTATCCCACCCATGTGTCTTACTTTCTGCTTATATATATTGTATATAACCTCCGCATATTTAATAAGGAACCTCTCCTTGATGAGAGGAGATATTTGTCCCCTTGTGATGTAGTAAACCTGCACATCTGGATGACCAATCTCCCTATGCTGTGGTGATAGGAACTATTTTGAACACCAGTTAGCTGGTCGACAAAATATTTACCCAACAAGTTACATACTCATAACAATTTTATTTGTCACACTTGTTTATTGAATTGTTTGTTTTAGTAAAATGAATGATGCACGTATGCTCTCCCCTCGTCTTCTTTAGGAAACTTAGGTGATCAAAATCACTCATTATTCACATTTGTTGCTTTAATCTAGAAGCATGAAAATAGTGTCACTAAGTCCCTCCCCAAATCCACATGATTTTGGTGACCCAAAAATGCCCTAAAGTCTTTCAACCTGTCTTTATTTCATGCATTTTGGCTTGTCAGAGGGAGTTCATCACCTCCTCAAGAGTTATTTATGGAAGTGTTGACCTAAGAATTCATATCCTAGCATAGTTTCAACCTGACTCCATGATGGGGTATATAAATTATAGGCAACTTGTTGGGATGTTTATTTTGAGTTATTAAAACAAGCTTTGTTATGGTACTTTTTCTCAGAACATAGGGTCAACTCAGACATCGCACTACAATGAGTAAGCAATAGATATAGTGGTTGTGAAAAGGATAAGACCTTTTCACAACAAACCAGTTTATGTGGATCCAAATGATGTGATTACATATCTATATTAGCCACACTTGGGACTATCTATAAATGAATAAAAAATAAATAGTTTAGAACAACCCTACTTGTCACAAACATATTATTGATGCAGGGTGAGTAACCCAAAGTTTCATATCACAGTACAAACTCTTGAGAGAAGAGGGGGTCTAAAAACCCTAATTTTTATGCACTATTACTTTTTGGATTAACAATTTAAAATCCTCTCAAGAATGAGTATATTTAAAAAATTTAATATTACTATACAACCTTATCATTTTTAAGATTTAGGACATTATACTTAGGTGTTTGTGTCATTTTATCCTTTATTACATAGTGTTTAGTCAAAATTATTTGTTTGTCATACCACATCAAAATGAGTCTTGTTTGGTAATTACTCCTTTATTTGAAGTGGCATTATGCTGACCATTTGACACCATACCTTTGCCTTAGTCTTTGGACAAATTTTTGTGTGTGTCATTTGTTTGAAAAGGGTATATTACGATGCCCAATTCATTCCAAGTATTGTACCTTGATTCTTGAAATGAAACCATTTATCATACCTTTAGGGAATGATAACATCATTACATTTATCAAATAATTTCAAATACTTGTTTCTTTATGTCTTGAATTCTAATTTTGAAACCAAACCACGTGTGCCTTTTAGATCTATGCCTAGTATTGTTATGCCATTCATTTTTGTCTAGTTTGTTGTCTATTTTGAGAAGCCTAGTTTTATATGTTGAGTTTGGCATTAACCTTGACAAGTTAAAATCCAAACTACCATGAATAAGAACTAAATAAAGGTATAAAATAAGGCTACCTCTTCTTTCCTTGGAAATTCATAGGAAAATAAGAATGGATAAAGGTAAATGTAGAGTTTCTAAATCTCAACCTACTTCACCTAGTGTTTTTGTTTATTCAATCCTCATCAAGGTATGGCTTGGTTATATGGATATTATATCAATGTGCCTAGTTAAATACATGACTTACTAAGAAATCTATATTATTTACCTTCATTTAGTCCTACGGGCATTGTTATTGTTGAAGAACACATTAAGTCTTTTAAGACTGCTTTAAGATTGTTAAATGTTAGTCATAAAGATGTTATCTGCAGATTTTTTCCTTTTACATTTAGAGATACAACATATGATTGGTTTCTTAATCATCCTAATAATTACTTCATCAATTGGAATGATTTCAACAATTATTTCATTATTCAATTTGGAAAGATCATCAGTCCCTATGTTCTATATCAACAATTCGCTATGGTGAAGAGAGATTCAAATGAAACCATTAGATCTTTCAATGATATATTTAAAAAGATGTTTAGTATAACTATATATCCCTATAATCCTATTGAATATTTATCATTATATATTTATAAAGATGATTTAGATCCAATGACTTTTATATTTTTGAAAAGAGTTTTTGGGGTCATAGATATAGTAGCTTTGGCCTATGCTAAAGTTATGAAAATTAGTGATTAAAATAAATCACAAGGTCAATTAGCATATGTTGTTCCTAATATAAATCCTAATTTTCCTACATTTAATATCATCTCAAATACTAATCAGAACATGCATGTTTTGAATCAAACTCCACTTTTAAACCGATTGCCTTTGAGTCATGTTCATCTTGACCAGAACCTAGAATTGGTAAATAACTCTAAAAGTGGATCCCATCCATAAAATCAATGAGATATGGTGCCAATATCTAGTAATAGTAATCAAGTCCATAATTTAGAGGCACATAAGAATTAAAATGACTCCATATAAAAACTGGTTCAAAAACTGAACACTAATTTTCTTTAGTTACAAAAATAGGTAGGTAATATAGGGGAGAATTCCAATAGAAACTATTCTTATCAGAAGTTTAACATACCTACAAATAGGTTTCACATAATAACAACAATAACAATAATAATGAGTCATTTGTAACTAAGAACCTACCTGAAGTAAACATTTGTGATGTAGCTTTAGTTGATTATTGTAGGGTTCATAAGATTATAAAACATGGTGAATTGGACTGTATAGAATTTTGTATTACTTTTGAAGTATTTCAAGATGAATTAGATACATTTGAAGTTGTGCCTAAAAAATATAATGATGCAGGATCATCTGGATCTTCAGAGACATTTAAATCTTCCAAAACAAATGTTATGGTGGAAACCTTTGATTCTCCATTTCAAGATGAGAATGAACTTTGATATACACCATAGGATATTCATGATTTTCAAAATTATCTAAAGAAGACTTATCCATTGAGGAATAGATAACAAAATTAGAACAACATTGATATTCCTCCTGATCCCAAAGTAGATAACTATCTAGAACCTCCAAAGGGAAGTAACACTAGAAATAATGTTGATTTATCTAGTTCTTCTTTCACATCCATGTCTGCCACAAGTCTAATTCAAGAAGTTTCTAGATCCAAGTTCATGACTTGGAATCAAGTACAGGAGTTTATGGAGACAGAAGGTCATTCAATCATAAGCCAAGAATTTGAAGTTAAGAGTTAGCTAGAGATCATTCAGCCTCTAGTTCTTCTTCCTCAAAGACCCAAATCCTTTCCTTCATGGAAAGATATTCAAGAAATAATGTAAAGAGAGGAGGGATATACTATTCCAATCTTGGACAAAGAGACAATCCTTTCTAAATAAATTGAATAAGTTGTATTTGAGATGAATGAAGTTCTTAAAGATGTGAAAGGGGTTTTAATTGAATATCAACATAACATCATCATTGAAATACTTGCAGTCAAAGAAGATGAGTTGCAATAGATTTCTCAAGAACTTGTAGCAGCTAATATAGATCAAGTACAAGCTGATATTTCTTTTAAAGGCAGCCATGATGATAACTCACATAGATTCATTACTAAAATGGAAAATATTCTTAAAGAAGATGATCATTTTCAGTAGTTATACCATGATTTCTTGAATGAAATTGAAGAGCTTAATATGGTAGATGATGAGATAGAATATCATATTGATGATTCATCTAAGGATTCTACCAATGATTTGGAGCTTTAAGAAGGCAATTCTATTTTGGAGATCCCAAAAGCAAGATGAGATGGATTTTGATTGGATAGATGAGATGCCATTCTCTATAGAAGATAATGATGAAGTAAGTGCATCAAATCAAGAGCTTTCATATGACTCCATCAAAAGGTTATAAATATGTGATCAGCATGTTTCAAATGGTAAGATTGAAAATGAATTTCATATCCTTTAAATTAATCATGATGAAGAGGCCTTTTGGGATGACTTGGAGATTTTTTGTGCATTGATAGTCCATCCCCACCTCATATGGATATTGAGGAATGTTTTATAAAAATTACTATTGTAGTTTTTCATAAAGAGGAAATTAATGATGTATTGCATCCAAGTTTGGATACCTATCAAGAAGTTGAAGGCTTTGACAGAGCACTACCTCAAATGGAGCCTAATGAAGACATCAATTTAAGCATACCAACTAAGATACCAATATAATCATTGAATGAGAATGAGACAAGTCATGATCATTCTATGAATGAAGCAAAGTTAGCATTCTTGATGCAAGAAAGAAGAATTTGAGAAGAAGATTATTGGACCTTGGATCCATATCTTCAATTCATGTACCTGAGAAGGGAGATAGGAAGCCAAGCTGCATCACTCAGAAGACATAAACATACAAATGATCATGTCTACAATAAGATGCCATCAAAAGGAAGAAATCATGTTTTAAGGTTATATGGTGGACTAAATAGCTTTCCATTTGATCCTAGAGGAAATATTGTTATTTTAGTATTATTGTGTCACAGTCAGAAAATGTGTTACAAAGCCCAAAGGAGTCTATTTGCTAGTCAAAACAGTCATCAAATCAAGGTTGTTACGCTTTAGTTTACCATCATTAAGTAATATCCAATGAGTTCCTTATGGAGTAATCTTTAACATTAGTTAGAGTTAGTGTAGGTAGTTTTAGATTAGTTTCTTTCTTATATCTTGTTTGTAAATAATGTTTGTGAATATATGTTTGCTTCTTGTGTGTTTGCTTTTATTTTCTTTGTTATCTAGATTCCAATAAGTCTTTTCCAAGACAGGTTTTCAAAATCCAAATCCATCTAATTGCTCAAAAGAACTTCATAGACCAGGAATCTAGATATGACTCTTAAACATTGGTTGATCATGGATTTTGGTAATTTTGAGCTTAATATTATGTTTCTATGAAATTGATGAAGATTAATATCTAGACTAATTGTTCCTTAAATATTTTAAACCTTATTTTGATCTAAGTTTGATTTCAATAAGGATTACATGTGTTTAAGTGAAATTTTGAATTATTAGAACAAATTCATGTTAGCACTTAAAGAACATTATTTCCTGGGTGAAGTCTATGACCAAGGATGATTGTCTTAAAAATCAAACATTTGAAAAAAATCCTGGCTAATTATGGTTCCTAACATTTGCTATAAAATTAAATATAGTTGAAAAATACGAAAATAAAAACCTTATTGAAAATCTAAAAGTTTAATGAGAAAAGGTGATTCTAGTAACCTCCACCGGGGCTATAGACATCTGACTGGCAGTGGAGCAAGGCCTATAATAAAGCCAAATGTATCTTTGTCATTACTATGTACACTTGGCTATCAGTAGAGAAATGCCAAAGTCTTCCCCTTTTATAAAGCATGATTCATAATGAATATCTAAATATGCTACAAGTCTATGTTAATGATTAAGGTCATGAAATCTATAAGTTATTCTCTGAATCCCAATGGCAATCAGTAAATGAATCAAAGAAGACACACAACATGACTCAGTTTTGATATTTGACCTTAATTTTGCATTTGTAAAACTTGTTTCAATTATGAATTGATCTTAATAATGGTACTTGATCATGTGGAATTATTAGTCTGGTTATTATTTTGAGCCAAAAGTATCTGAATTCTAACATTTTGTAATGTTTTCCCTAGAAATCACCATTTTTTGAGGTCAACATCCCCCATTTTTAAAAATTGAGGACCCTTGTTCAATTTTTCCAAATTGTGCTATAAATTAGGTATTCAACTTGATCAAAGTGCATTATTGAGTATCATGTTTTGATATAGCTTACATTAGCATGCTAGCACATAAGCTTTATTTGATATTATCTAATGTTGCTAACATTTAGCTCATGTGATTCTATCTTGTAGTATCAGTGGATCTTCAGTATAATGAACAAATGTTCATGGGTTTACGTTTCAATATTAATTTGACCCTTTGTTGGTTAACTAATATGGTCCCATTCAAATCATTATGTTAACATTTGGTCCTTAATTGATTAATTGAATCCAAGTTTAAATAACATTTAAATCTTAGTCTAAATTACTTTAGCCTAAGTTCTTATTAAAATGAATTCATATTTTTGATGGGTCATTTTATTCCATCTTATCCTAATTTAATTTTAGCCTAAGTTTTGATCGAGTTTATTAATTCATTAAAACTTTAGTCTAAGATTTATGATAAGTCGTTATATGTCCCAAACACTTATTCTTTGATTTTATTGTTCTTAGGTATGAATTGAACGTAGGACTCTCCAGTGTTGAAACCTCACTTTTCAATCAGATCAAAGATCAATGGCATGCAAGTGATTGCCTGAAGTCAATAAGTCAAAATCCTCATATCAAAGATCAATGGTGCATATTCTTACGTATAATTTCTGATCAATGATCCATGTTGAAGATTGGGGTCAATAAGTCAAGATATATCTATGGTACGTGTTCAATCATATAGATGGAGATCTAATGGCAAGCACAAAGTCAATAAGTTAAAGGATCTTGAAATCGAATGCGATGGTGACAAGTGTCAAGATCATAGTGAATTAGATCAAATATAAATCGCCCACATTTGATCATATATTTAGTGTATTGATGGTGTGTATTTGATCATGAAGATCAAATATTGATGGGGTGCATTCAACCTATAGATGGAAATCAATGGTGTGAATCGAGTTAATAAGTTAATAAGACTAGATTACACATAAGGCTGCCATATGGCATAAGAGTGTTAATCGAATAGAGATTGATAGTAGGGTATATAGAAGGCACATAGGGATTCCAAGTATCATAATATCGAAAGCCCAGATCAAAGATCAATGGCCAACGTTGAAAGTCAAGGCCATAAGACTCTCGAGGAGATCGATAGAGAGAATTTGATCAAGCTATAGGGGGCATAAGATGAAAACATGTGTCCAAAGTGATAACGGTCATATTTAAAAATTAAATAAACAAATGTGAAAAAGGAGATGCCACATAGGTAGACATGTCAAATTGAAATATTTTGTGGATCCATGCATGCAAAGGTATAAATACAAGATCAAAATATGATTTAGGTTACCAAATCAAATACTTTCAATTTGTATGTCATCATTAAAGCTCAGTTGAACCCTAAAAACCCCTCAAACATAAGAAAAATCCCTATAATTATTCATGCATTCACTATTTTGAGCCAAAAGAGAGATCTTGATAATCAAAGTTGTTCAAAGAGTCTAACAAGGTAGTCAAAAGTGTTGATTTGTCATTCACAAGTGGAAAATTTATTCAAAGTCATAGCTATGGCAATATATGTACATACTTTAAATCAAGTGGTTGAATTATACTTATCATCAGACATTTAGGTTAGAGTATTTAAATATATAGAGTTTGCGACTTCTTCACTAAATATAGGATACAATAATTGCTCGAGCTTATTCTAGACCATATAGACTAAGGAGACTTCAAATAACTAGAGGGTAGAATGATATAGATACTAAGAGGTTTGATTAGGGATCCAACCATATCCAATCAAATAAGTCTAATAACTAATGAATAATTCCAATAGAGAGCTACCAAGTTCATCCAGCAGGTCAAGAGTAGAAGCAAGGGCACCACAAGGGCTAACAACAAGCATATTCTAAACTTGATTTTATTAGAAAATGAAAATAGTGGAAATGTTAGGAGCATCAAAGACTCTATGGATAGAATGGGTGAAATATTTAGATATTTAGTAGGGCAAATAGAAGAGCTATTCATAGAACCAATCATCAATCACATGTTGATTGATGAACATTATGACAAATCCATGAAAATTTTGGAACAAAAGCAAAATGTTATAGCTACAAAAACATCTCAAAGTCAATAGGTTTGACTTATAATTTTTTTTGTTTCAAAAACCATGCCAATAATTTAAAAATAATATACAATTTTGTAAAAGCATGTGCAATGTGTAACGCACATGGCTTATAGGTTAGTCACATTTGAAAAGTGTCATTGGTATTAGAACATTTGTAAGAAGACATCTATCCTTGACACTTGTATGATTTTCACTTGATAATGACTAACTGAAATACCCAATAGGTTACTCTTCCAACCTATAAAGTGGGGTATTATCATTGAAAGTAGGAGGAAGTTTTGAGAGCAAAACTATTTTATAAATTTTGGAGCAAGTAATACAAGCAAGAGAATTCTATGAAGATTGTCTCATTTTATCTATTTATTTGTTATCATGGTTGCTTCCTCGGGTCTTTCTTCTGATGTTTAGATTTGAATTACTTTTATGAATTCTAGATGTACATGTATTAATGTAGAGTTTTTAATTTGAGCTTTATGTTAGGTTCACTAAAATTTGTTAGATTCATTTCAATATCATTGCTTTCTTGGAAGATGTACAAATGCAATTTTCTTGTTTAAGTAAATATCTAAAGTGAATCCAATCTCTAATTTGCATTTTTTCCAAATATCCTTAGACATTTGTTGTGTATATGATAGGATCTATACTATTTGGTAATTTCATATCATATACTAGTTTGAAGATGCATATCTTTGATTAAATGAGAGCTTTGTCAAAATGTCTGAACTAAGGAGCAGTAACATCTCTATTTCTGCCTTACCCCACTTATTTTATCATTTTTTTATCAAATCGTTGTATTTTACTTTCTCATTGTTAATATTCATGCTATTATTAGAGTTTTAGATTTTAGGTTCTGATCATTATTCATTAAATTTAGTCTAGATAATGTTAATCTTCAAAAAACTTTAGGACCACGATTACTTCCAACAACCATTTGCATAATCATTTTATGAAATAGTCAAATATCTCAATCACTACTCCACCACAAATCTCAGAAAGATCGCAACCACCAACTTGGTCAAAATATTATTTGAATCTTGAAATGAGAACTATTTTCAACACTATATGAACCCTATGATACATTTACATGCATCAGCAACATCAAGCTTTCACTTTTGGGTTGTGTAACTTAGGTTAATTCTTTATTCAATTTGAAAGCTATTTTTGTGCCTAGATTTGGGGAAGTAGTCTATCTTCCATACGCCTAATGTTTTATGCCTTTTACCAAATGATCAAGTTTATGTTCAAACTCTGAATGCCTAGTTTGTGTCAAAGTGTTTCAAATTGGTTAGATTAAATCTTTTGACTTTTAGACCTTGTTTTGCTTAAAGTCTAGCTTTTGTGTTTTTTCTAAAAGACCTAACAATACCTATTTTGAGCGTAGATTTTGTGCCTTATTTTCCAAAAGAACTGGCAACCTTTGTTTATTTAGACCTAGTTTAGACTTGTTTGAAACAATTGGTATCTAAGATTGGCACTCTAATTTTATTTCATCCACTTGACCTTTTTGTGTAATACATTTGACATTAGACTATTTTAGACCAATTTTTATCATAGACCATTTTGGATATACAACTCCACTTTTATATCAAGCTAGACTATGTTTGGACCATTTGTTCTTTGGACCTTGTTTTTCAGAGTTTGTAGAATTATAGGCCTTTTTATGAAATGTACATCATTGATTTGGATGTCTCATTAAAATCATAATGAATCCATATACAATTGAGGTTATAATAATGTGTTCACACAAGATGACTTTGTTTAAGACCCCTATGATGATGATGTTGTTTGTGAGATGGATCCTTATCCTCCTTACAATATTCAATCTAGAGAACAAAGCTAAGATCCTCAAGCACAGTATTTGGTGATACCTTCTTTGGTCTAATTAACATACCAATTTCACCCTTTCAATGCTAATGCTACCTGATCACCTACCTATACCATTAACGCTCATTTGGATTTTGTGAGCCACCAAGCTCCACAACATCCAAGGATTGCCATTTCATGACCTCATATTTTAGCTCATGATAGAAACCAATCTTTACAATGCCCTACCATTACCTTTTTAGGACCTCATCCTTTAACTTTCAATAGAAACCAATCTTCACAATTCCCTACCATTACCATTCCAAGACCTCATCCTTTGGCTTGCGATAGCAACCAAACTTCACATTGCCCTAACATTACCATTTTAGGCCTTCATCCTTTGGCTCATGATAGTAATCAAGCTTCGCAATGCCATACCATTATCATTATAGGCCCTTATAAGTATGGTAGCTTGTTATCCCAACAAGGTTGTCCAATCATGACTAGATGGGTCACAGTTACCATCTTAGACCAACAACTAGTGTTTATTAAGTTCATCTTAGATGAGCCTATTCATAAAGAGATCATTACCCAACCATTGAGCCTCCTTCATCCATTGCCAACCTTCCCCCACTTTATAAAATTGGTGCTAGTCTTTGAGCCATAATAGAGCCAATCAGTACCTCTCTAACATAGCCAATCATTTGAAAACTAAGATATATTCAAAACTAGTATTTTACAACTACTTATAAACCAAGGCGAAGAGAACCAACCATTATGTGATGTTTTTGTTGAAAAGCCTATTTATGACAAGTCAACCTATGATGAATCACCTTTTAATACTATACTTATTTTTTAGGAGTCTCACTCTGATAATCTAGTCTTTTTGAATCACTTTTTAATAATTATAACCGCATTTAAGCAAATCAATACCTAGACCATTGTCTTATTTTTAAAGAGCCTTCCTTTGGCATGCCAGTCTCTATGGATTTATCTCTTGACCTTTTTCCCCTCATCAAGGAGTCTCACTTTGACAAAAAAATCTCTATGGAGTCCTTCTTAGATGAATCTATTTTTGAAAATCCCATTATTCCATCATAAGACATTATTTGTCCAAAACTAGACATTCAACAAGACATCAATGTAGCAACATTCACACCAGATGAGAATTTAGTATTGAAATTAGGCTCTTTTTTTGAATCAATATCAAATTTAGCATCATAAGCAGAATCAATGTTAGTCTCAACATCAGATTTAGAGTCCCTTGAGTCAAAAGTAATTTCAGAATCTGAATACATTCATGGTTGTTACAACATTGGTTACACATGTCTTGTAGATCAATTTGAATATATTTATGATCCTTCCATGATTTTTGAGGATGATTACTTCAGCTTTGACACTATTTATCTTAGTATCTTCTATGAGGATTGTGTTGCTTCTTTCCATTTCATTACCATTCCACATACCATTATCACCAACTAACCTAGCCATTATATTAACCTTCTACCCCCCATAAGTGTCAATTGGGACTGACAGAATCATACCTTATTGAATTGTATCCATGGAGACATATCAGTTGTAGAATATTAGGGGGACCAAAAACACATTCATGCAGAAGAACACTCTCTTAGTTAAACCTTTCTAGATGCGCTATGGAGAAATCAAAGTCCAAACTCATCATCTTCTAATGAAACCTTGTTTGAGGCACTAGAATAAAATCAAATTCAAAATTCAGCATTCCTTAGTGAAACCTTCTCAGAGATGATATGGGACAATCAAGACAACTGAATTGGTGTAAACTTCGTCGAGGTGCCAATAGCTGAGCACAATATTTTTTCACTTCTTGATGAAGACATTATCCAAGATAAAATTAGTATAGCTTCTAATCTATAGCATAATCAGATGGTAGTTACTATCAGGCCCAAACAACAACAAAATTTGATGGTCCTATCGAGAGCATATTCATAAGTCTTTGCCCCACCACAACCAACATTATGTCAAATCTAGAATCAACAACATTGTGTGTGCCTAAAAATCCCAATCTTTATTTGTTGCCCAACCATTATACATTCCATTATCATCTACCTTTACATTTCCAAATCAAACCTATCATCTAATATTTATCTATATTTACCATCCCTAGTTGCACTTTCCTTTGTATATATTATGAAGATATCTTATCTCGACGTTTGAAGGAAATATAATCAAAGACCAACAAAGATCATAATAACATTCTTGGAGTACAAATTCGTAGTAGGTTCTTGATAGAATATCTATTTATAAGAGGTGTGGGCTAGCAAATTACACATTTGACTATTCTAGTTGTATCATATGCTAATCAAGACATGCATCTCCACATCAACAAGAATAACAAAAATATTTACCTTGCTAGAAACATACCTTTACCTTTCCATACCTTTGTAATTTTCATTTTCCTTACCTTTCTTTTTTTATTTACCATTCACCTTATCGTTGTTTCATACCCTTCCATTCACATTACCATGATTACTTGGGAGCAACCCTATTACCATTGTATGCAATTATCATAACATCATCGTCCTTGAATAATGACATACCCTATACCATTTCTACCATATCTTCACTATTGACCAAACTTGTTTTTGACCTGCCCTACCTAACCATTTTGACCTTGGTTCTTCTGGCATCTTTTGAGAATGGATTCTGATCTATTTTTAGTAGTTTTAAAATTATGTTTTCAAATGGAAGTATATGAAATTAGTATGATAATGGATCTAGCAATTATAACTTTTAGTTACACTTGACTGGTGCCACTGATTGTAACTACCTTTAGGCAAATTAATATTCCATCGTATGTTAATAATTATAACTTTCTATGGAAAAATTAGTACCACTAACCTATGTTGTTATTTCCTAATTATAGCCACTTATGGGCAAATTAAGAACAACACTTTTACCATGCATTGTTGCATTACCTTGTCATTATTATTTTCATTTGCCTTGCCATTTCCTTAATTTTAAAACTTTTTGTTACCTAATTGTATCACACCTCCTTTTATTTTGGTGTAACTATAGTGACTTGAGGTCCTTATGGGACTATGTAGGTAGCGCTCGATTCATGTTGTGGTCAGCCCTATCACCCCTTTTCCAATGCTCTTGCCATTTTATAAGCAACCTAAGTCACACTCTCACCATTTTATGAGTAGGACCATTCTATGTCTCTTAGTTCTCAATGGAGTTAAGATACTTATAAAATTCCAAAAACATTTAGAAACATTTCAAAATCCTAAAAATTATCAAATTGGTTTACAATCTCCTCAAGTGATATAAAGCCTCAATATCCACAAACATTTGTCTTATTTAAACCTAGTCAAACATCCTCGATCCACCCTACTGGGGAAAATCCATTATATGTTATAATCCATTCCACTACCATTGGAGGTGTGGCCTTCCATTTACATATATCCTTGTTTGGGGGCACCATCTATTTATCCTTCCATTTAGCCTTCACGCGTAGTTATTGACTTGGTTGATGACATGATGCTTTATGTTACTTTTATTTTCAAGATTTTTATGTTTTTATTTTCTTAGTTATTTTTTTTTAATTTGCTTATTTATTTGATTTCATTGTTTTGACTTGACTCAATCTATATGTGTTCATTGGGTGATTCCTTGTGCATTATTCTTGAGTCTATCCATATTCATATGTTAGTATTATCATCATGGTTTTTATCATTAGTGTGTCATTTTAAATTATTTATTAGATTGAGATTCAATCCTTATGAATATTATGGTTAAGTTCTCATGGTGTTCTATATCATGATACCTACCATCACGTGCTATATAAAAAATCAGCTCGAGAAATCTTACAAGCAATGATAACATAGAAACTTTTTCCTGGTAACCTTGGTAAATCCTCCCTCTCCTTGATCAAATTAATCCATTGACCATTCTAGTTATATTAATGATAATAAGGATGAGTATCTCCACACTTCTAGGTATAACTAAATTATTCGCATTGATCAAGTCTTATTCTTCAATTCCTCATTCCATTTTTACCCTCATTTGGGTGAACTACATTAGCCTGAGGTCTATTTAGACTATGTATGCAGTGCTTAGACACATGATGTATCTCTGGTCAACTCATCCACATTTATTATTTTAATCACCTCTTTCATCACTTTGTGCATCCTTATGTGCCTAGTTATTTATGGCTTCTTCAGTCATAAGATCATCGCATCTATGTTTACACTTGCTCATCATTAATTTGTATTACAGATTATATCCTTGAGTTATGCTTGTCAATATGTCTTATTAGGGCACAATCAACATCATTATTCAATCTATTTCATCTTAATGATTATAACCGCCTATGGTAAAATCATTATTTTGACTCATCAACGCTACTGGGACATATGCTTATACCATTGATTATAACCACCTTTGGTCAAATCAGTGTCTCCACTTTTTTATTGATTATAACTACCTTTGAGAAAATTAGTACTTTTTAAATCAATACATCAAAGAATTATCTCAATTGGATTAATCTCACCCATGTGTTAATTACATTCTTCATCTTGTTTTCTTTTTAGGGACTTTCCATCAATTGTATGTTTCAACCACTCCCTCGAGGGGGCATCAATATAGGATCCCCAAACATTGTTTGGAGATTATTCTTCAATCATTATCTTATTCCATTCTTAATAGCCTTTTTCATTTTTTGAGAATAAATTATTGTGCTATATCTTGCAATGGCTTCCTAAATAGGGGTAAACTATAGACATCTAATTATGGCCATAACTAGCTTTTGAATAGACTTCAAACCAATTCCTACCAATCATTTCAAATTAAGCTTAGGAATAATTAAACATACCAAATTTATTCATGCACCATTTATCAAAGTTTATAATCATGTTGAAGCATCCCTATTTGGGATACTATCTCGTATGCAACAATAACCTCTCAAAGATTCATCTCTAATCACCTTACAGCATAACAACTATCAATTTGGTCTATAGACCCATTAAGTGGGGCACTTGAACAGATATAAAATATTGAAGGAGCTAAAAGGCTAATCAAAATAAATTAAAAAATTAAATAATATTAAATTTTTAGTTGACTTATCCACTTACAATTAATGAATATCTAAAAATTGAAATTCTAAAAATCAAAATATCAAGCCTTTCATCATTGCCTTTATGAGTTGTCAAGCTCTTTGAAAATATCCTAAATTATCTAATTTGAGAGCCATGCCTATGTTGAGTTTTGGAGCTAAAAGCTTCACTGTTGATCTTTTGTGGAGGTTGCTGGACTTAACCAGTAACCGGCATCGACAGCATCACTGACATCGATCAAGCGTGGACCAGAAGCTACCGACATCGATCAGGGATCGGCCGACGTCGGTCATATGCAGACCGACAGCAACTGACGTCGGTCACTTGTGTGTGTGCATGCGTTTGCATGCGTTTCTAGAATTAGACTCATCTAATTTTATGTGGTCCGAGTGTTTGCATGTGAAGACTAATTTAAGTCTTGGGTCTGTGTTTCTAGTTATTATAATTGGGAAGTCTAATTATTGTATGCCTTGGATCCTATTTAAGAGACCCATGGGGCATGTTGTAATCATCCAAGAAAGTTGTAAGTAAGATCAATTAGATCTGCAAGGTGTGTAAGATCAAGAAGATCTGCTGAAGTAATTGGTTGAGAGAGAGAGAGAACTCTTGAGTGAAATATTGTACACCTAAGAGGTGTGGAAGAGTGTGATTTCTTCATTGTATTATGGAAGAGTTTTAATAGAGATTGTTTGTTTCTCATATCTCCTCTTATTTGTTATTTTTGATTTCTAGTTACTTATTACTTCTGGTTCAATTCCGTGTTTAGTTGCTTATACAAAAGTAATCAATTGTACTCAGTAGTTCCTAACAGCCTAGTAATTAAAAATCATAATTACATGATAACTATTAACTTAACTAGATTTATTAACTCATCTAAGTTTAGTTTGAACCCATTTCATGTTAAAACTCAACCCTAACTCACCTTGAGTGAGAGTTAATTCTTGAGGCTATAAATATAAGGCCATACCCCTTCATTTCTAAGCTTGGATATTGTAGATTATTATGCAAGATTTACTCCATAAGACTCATGCAAGTAGTGTTACCATGCCCAAATATTAATCAAGCAATCAAAATCCAAGGTGCCAAGGAAAGGTGGAGCTAACAAAGCTCCATTGATGAATATTTCTTGATGCACAAGCCAAGAAAGCCATTCAACAAGCCATCTTACAGATACAAGGAAGGTAAAGGAATGATTTCCTTTGTGTTTTAATTATATTTCCATTATAGTTTTGTTACCTAAGCTCTGCCTAGTGTTTACTCTTGAGGTGTTAGGATTTTAGTGTGTGTGTTTCATTTGTTTTATGAGACTAACACAAGACTAACCTCCCCTCTATTGTAATCTTTCTTCACAGTATTTAACAATTTAGAATATTTTTGTAGGTACAAGATAGTAATTTAAAAATGAATAGGTCCATTATATGCTTAGGATAGAGTGAGGTGGTAAAACAAGTCCAGATTAAGTGTTCAAATTAATTAAAGTGGAATAGAGACAAAACTAACATTATCAAGTATCTATGACCAAATTTTGAGTGACTACACGTAGAACATTCATGTTTATCTACTTTATATTGTTTCCTCTAGGTATGTGTCTACACCATTTATATTCTCTAAGTTGTTTAGAAGGGATGCCATCCCTTCATTTGAATTAGATATTGCATAAAGCCCATAATTTATCAATGTTTTCCATATTTGAATTATCTTGGTACTCTCATGGTCGTGTAGGTGTAAAATTTAGATGAGACAAATAATCATCTATGTTTTCAATAATTATGTTGTCATCATCATCATCATCATCGCTATGGCGATTAAGACCATATTTGTGCACACAATTCAAGCATGATAAATGTATGTCAAACTTGTCATTATCAATTACTTAATACTATATTTTAGTATCTATAAATGCCCTCATTTTATTCTAGCAATGGAATTGCTAGAATAAAAAGATAACGATATGCCTGAGTGTTTATAACACACTTTATCTTTTGTAAGAAGTTCTAATTATGCAAATCACTCTAAAGCAATCCCTACAACAAAAATATGGTAGTCAATGTCCATATATTGAAATTTGAAATCTTAATTTGAAATTTTAAAATTAAATATAAAGGAATGAGTACACCTGTGTGTTGGTGAAAACTATGTTCCCCTTATATCTTGTAGGAGATGATGTGTCCTTGTTGAAGCATTGGAGAAAGGTGTTTTCCACTGAAGCACTTGGATATTGGATCCCTTTTATTAAACCATGTATAATTTGAGGGTGATAAAACTCCAATTTTATGTAATTATGTAAGCCCTTAGGTTGGAAAGATAACATGCCCTAACCCTCATAAATGTGAGAAGAATTACATGATGTACTAACCTAAATAACTAAATAGATATGATAAGCAATGAAAATTACATGATGGGTTTATTAGAATTAATGCCATGGTCATTGAGTGTTGTTTAACCTCAACCTACATTACCCATTAAAACATGAATCAAATTATTATAGATGAATTTTAGATTCAAGTTTTCTAAGTACTTGGTGTGGATTGAACAAGTGTTTGCAAATAAATAATTATAATAGTGTTCACTGCAAAATGTATAAATGTGTATGATTTAGTATCATGCCCTTTTGAAATTGTGCCAACTATAAACTATCATAGTATGTATGTGCATGAACCAATATCATGCCTCATGAATATAAAAGTGTATATATGTGCATAAACCAATATCATGTCCCCTTAATATGTACCAATTATAGAATGTTATTCATTTATATGCTAAACGGGAGAACCTATATCTCAAATCTATGTATATGTGAAAAATTTTAATTTTTGTTCTTGTAAATTATGTGAATATGCCTATGTATATGCACTCAATTATGTATGAATTTGTACTCAAGTCTTTATAAAATAAGTGTATATACATGATATATGTCCCTATAATCTATTTTGATGTGTCAATATTTGTCATTTAACTGAACTTATCTGATATTTGAATCACTTTGAATCTTAAAAATCTATACTCTAATTTCAAATTTTTAACTTTTTTTTCATGGAGACTTGTGTCTCGATGACAATCCCACTATAATTCCCCCTTTTAATATGAGGTATATGTCCTATAAGTTATTCATCTCAAAATAAATATTAATTATATCATGTTATGTATAAAAATAGCATCACATATAATCATGTGAACATGTGGAGAGTATTGCATCATAGTAATGTATATGTCTATCAAGATGTGAATGTAACATATGTAATGCATGGCATATAAGTTTCATGTCTAGCTAGATGAATCATTTGAGCACGTATTAGTAACCATCATTAAAAAGATAACTGAATAAAACTAAACAATAAAGGTACAGTATATGGATCATGGCACCACCCAATCTCAACAAGCTCAAGATTTAGTGTCACACATAAGGCAAAGGGCCACATACAAGGGATATGAATATGTTACAATAAATAAGGCTAAGTTCTAAATGTAAAATACATAAAGATGTTGCCAATAAAAGACACAAATATGTTGCAAAGAAAAGACATAAAATATGTCCCATCAAATAAGAGGCATAAAAATGTTGCATTAAACAAGGCCAAGGGGCCACACACAATAGACACACACAAACTAGCCTATTATGTAAAAGAGTAACAATATCAATGAATCATACAATAAGTAAAGACTAGTCTACACCATCCATATCTATCAATGTCACATCTTAGTAAAATAACATATCTACATAACACTATGTAAGATATGAGTAACTAGCAAGACATGTATAAGTAATCTAGATAGATCAATATGGTATAAGGTTATATAAATATATAACCTATAATAGTAAAACTTATGGAACAAGATGCCTCAAGTATTGGCATAGCCACTAGGTAGAGGAAAGTTCATTATTTATATGTTTGTGTATAATTTGTATGTTCTACATCACACTCATATACCATGAAATGTAAAAGTGTATAAAATGAATATGCCATCTACCAAACATGTGATAAATGACATATGTAAATAGTGTAAACTAGCAATCATGTCATGCTCAGGTTTTAATTTTATTTATTTTTGAATACTTTGATTTTTTTTTGTATTTTTGACATATTTAAAAGTAGTGCTCATAAATTGTTGAGTAGGTCACTCTCATTAAGATCGTATTTAATATCTCCTAGCTTGTACTTGAGATTATATAATCACATTGCCTCTTCTTATCTACTTCTGATTGTTTAGATTTTGGTTTTATACTATCTTGAAAGATTTTACTTTTTTAATGTAATTATTTATGTCATATTAAATCATGATTACTCTTCCTACATGTGAGAAAGTGAGGTAATGATTGGTTTGATACATTGTATCCTACATTTTTTATAACCATTTTTGTCCCAATGTAAATGGCATATGATACATAGGATGCATGCCCCATACATGTGTAAATACCATGTTTGGCCTACAAGCGATTGGTAAAATGATATATCCAAGGGGTTCTTACCAATGTGTGTTATGTTTTAATTCATTGATGTCATGTCCAATCTATCATAAACCTATAACATTGCATATGGCTTCCCATTTTTTTCCATTAGTTTAAACGTGTTTATAATATTCACCTTACATGTATATTGTAATGGTCAAATCTTCCTATTGAGGAACTTGTTTGTTTGTTATATTTGTAAATGGTGTCCTTGTAGAACTCAATGTGAGTGGTTCTTATTAACTCTGTATTACCTTAATAATGCCTTTGTTCTTGTATTTTTCAATCTTTTTTTGTAATCCATTGTAATTATTTGTGTCATGTCCTATGATTTTATGATAATCACAATTTGATTTGCCTTCTTGATGTGAGAGACGTGCCATGGCTTGATGTCTAGTAGATGGTAATCTGATGAGATTATGATCGAGTAATATTTGAAATATTGTTCTTGTTATATCATGAAGACTTATTATTTGAAATGGTGTTGAAGCTATGGTATTTGACATCTCCACATTATTCACTTAAATGTGTGATTGTTTCTTTATCTTAGTCATATTTAATTTTAGTGTTACATGTACCTAATATGAGATAATATTGTAACTATTTTTTGCATTTAAAATGTAATGATGATTTGTCATTGTTGCCTTTCCTTTGTTCCCAAAAGATTGTGCTTGAATAAAAAAAATTGATTTATACCTTTTCATTAAATATGAATTATTCTAATATTCTCCAATTCCAATTAGTGTAGATAGAGTATGAAATAAATATTCATATGAAGGATTGAAGTTTAACTTGCATAGTTGATCAGTTTTCATATCTTCCATGTTGGTATCACAATCATTATTGTCATAATAGTCTATGACCATGCCATTTTGATTTTACAAATTCACCATCAAAAGAAGATTTGGAATAGGTTTTGGTTGCTCCATATTAGCTTGTGGTTCATGATCTATAGTTGTTTTGTATGTGATGATTGGTCCCTTGTCCTTTTTGGTAATTTATTCACCCTTTTAATATGCATGCATCTAAGTTAATAAAATGATTTGTGATGGAGGAATGACATAAATATCTTCCAACTATGATTGTGATTAGTTCTCATTAATAGATTGGATGATCTTATCACATATGAAACAGTCATCAGCTATTCATTGTATATTATAATATCATTAATTGATGAACTTAATACATATGTTTAATGTTGATGGTATTGTTTCCATAACATGTATTCAAAGTATCCCCAAAATCAAGTTGTAATGTAACTAATTAGGCATACCGTGGAAGGTAGTAGATACCATCTTGGGACCTAGTTTTACATTCAATGATGTGATCCTAAGTATTTTATGTAGAGTTTTTTCAAATCATTTTATGCTTTGATTCAATATTTGAATAGCCACCAGAGTGATATCTAATTATTTTAAGAAGATAGTGTTTCATATATTCCATCTAGAACCAGTATCTATCAACACACATTTGACCATTTATTATTCTTTTCAACTTGAGTGAATAATGACATTTTTTAATCTCGTGTTGCAAGTAAGTATTATTTGTTAAAGGTGATGAATTTTTCAATGTCCTTGAATTTATTCATGATAAAGGCAAATGATGCAGGTTGTGTATCACTAGGGAGATTTTTTACTATAATGCCTCATATAACATGTCTTTGTAGACTGATGAGCTCTAGAGTAACTCCAAGATAGAAATTTTAGCATGGGTGTTCTTTAGTTGGTCTATGTTATCATACCTTTTGGGTTGATTGACTTGATTTTTGGGAGGTGGAGGGGGTTGAGGAGGAACATGTTGACTAACTTCGTTCTACCACACATGATGGGCACCCTACCCTATCTAGTGTTAAGAACATGGACCAAAAAATCTAAAATAAGACATGGGAAAATAATGGGAGTGGGATGGTATTTAACACAACATTGAGATATAATGGGAAGAATAAAAGAAGTCATGCATGCCCTTTGACATCTAGTGATAACAAAAGGTAACTCAAATTGGATTTGAGGAAGCTTAGAATTATTCATTATTAATTTTTGCCTTATTAATGTTCTTAGATTTGATCCAATTGATTATATGATTGATTAAAATGTAACATAACCAAGCAGAACGATATGAAAACATTACCTTCATGAATTTTATTAACAAATAAAGATAAATCATACTACTACACATTGAGGTCTAGGGATGTTTGTATGAGATAAGAATTTAGTTTGACATAGAATTTAATGTTTATGTATGCATTTGAAAATAAACAAAGAGGATCAAGTCCATAAGGTACCATGTAGGTGTGAGAGAATGAAAAATTAGGACCATGTTTGTGTCATGTGCAATAAATGTATGTCAAGTTTGTCACAAATAATTAATTAATACTAGATTTTAGGGTCTACTCGATGTTGGATATCACTAGCATGAGATTTTGGGAAGGGAGTAATGAAAGGAATCGTACATGCCATTTCCCATCGAGTAGTATCTAAAAGCATATCAAATTCAACATTCAAGCAATATGTGTTACTAAGGAGATACAAGATTTCATCATTTATAATATCATCTTGAAATTTATTATATCTGACTTGAGTCCATTTATGTACATAAATTTTAAATATATTTTATATTTTATAAAATAAACATGAAACCATGACAATCATAGTTTGGATTACAAAATATAAACTATTAGCATAGAATTTAGTCATGTTAGGGTTTCACATATGTAAATGAGAGGAAATTAAATATTAGATATGAAATTCAACTCCTAATAGAGGATAAATCTAAAACCCTAAAAAAATATGAAACCCTAAAGTATAAGAAAGGGATTTTTGTGCTCATGTCAATGAATGGGTTCACCAATTTTTTTTACTTATTTTGGATTAATGTGATCTAAATAATGTAAAACTAGGGATAATTTGGATTGTGTAAATTATATAAATAACTTACAAATTTGAATTAATGAGGGAATAGATTAATATTGCACTTAGAATATTTAAAATTGACAATACAAAGAGGATAGATGTACTTAACTTATTTATGTATTATATCCTTACCATAATCGTTATTAGTTCTAGAGATGTCATGTGTATGCTCTGTCACTACTTAGATAAGAAAACAACCAAACCAACCATTCTTGGATTTTTTTGGTAATAATATGACTCTTACAATAATCGATGTTATCTTGGTATTATTGACAATGTCCTTATAGACTATGCAAGTTTTTAACTCCTCATACCCTTGCACATGTGACTATAGATACTTCTTGTGGGTGCACTTATCTTTGATCTTGTATGTTGATCTTTGCTTTCTTTCTTTTTCTTTAAAATCTTAAATACACTTTTGACAATCAGAATACTTTAAAAAATGGGTTAGCTCTTTGGGTTGGACAACCCCAACAACTCCCTACCTAGTGACTAAAAATTGCCTATGTTTCAATACTCCAAAGAAGGCTTAAATTGCATGTAGTTCTCCCACCTATATGTGTGTATGAAACATCATGATCAACCTAGAATGCAATGCAATTTTTTGCTTTTGACACTTGAAACATGCAACTTTGAATTTTATGTGTATCCAGTCTTAGCTTAGGGATACTCCTTTGAAGGGTTTTTAGATTCATATACCTTTGTGATAATGTCTCAAGAGAGTGATAATTGATTCTCATTTTTTTAAGTTGTGACCAAGTTTTCACTAGGTCCTAATCCAAGTTACCAAGTGAGTATAACCTTATATTTGATTTATATTTATAGTCTACTCTTTTTTATCTCCCACTATAAATGACTTTTAAAATGTGTCTAAGTTGACCTAATATATACTTTCTAATTTAAAAATAATTTTTGGGTGTTCCTAGACATTACCGACAAAGGTAGACACATGTGGTAACCACAACCATGCAGCTCTTATCAAAATTATCTTAGGATTGAAAATCCATGATTTAAGATATAGATAAGGTTTGTGTAGGATTCTTGAATGTTCTTACACAGACTAGGTTGAACCTGAATTGGTGTATCAAGAAAATAGAGTTGGCCAAGACAACAAGTGGGTAGTTAGATAAAATAAAAGTGTGAATAAGATTTAACTGTGTATTCAATGTCCAAGTATGTCAAGTGTGTAAAAGTTGATGCTGCCAAAGTGACTTATACCAAATTTAGGTGTGTACAATAAGGCACCCTTATCTTAAAAATTTTACCAATGTTAGATTAACCCAATAAAATCTTAATAGTGTATTGAACAATGCTTTGGGATTCTCACCCTATATCATCTTTCCCCGCTAGTACAACTTTTACAACATTCAATGCTTTATGAGGCACTTGTGTCTTAGAATTATTGTCAATGTGGGATTAACCGATTACAATTTTTTTTGTGTTAGGTAAATGAAAACTTCCATGAGCAATTTAGTTAGAATTTTTTAGGTGGGATTTTACTTTTTTTTAGACTTATTTTTGGGTGGGATTTTACTTATTTGTATTTAAATCATCTCAATATGACCTTTATGATAAATGTTTTCTAAGTCACTATTGTCTCACCGTTCTTACCAACATTAGATTAACACAATTACAATTGAATTATGTATTTCTGTTAACTAATTGAAAACTTCCACAAGTAATTAGATTATATTATTGTTTTTTTTGAGATTTTAATCATAGGTGCTTACATCATCTCAAGATGACTTCCATCAACTAAATTAAGCCAACAAGGAAGTGAGCCAAGCCAAGTCATATTCCATTTTGATCATATCTTGAACTGAAAACCTTGTTATTGTGAAATAATACAATTTATTCAAGTCTTCAACTCATATATTTACAACTAAAAACTAATTATTACTTGGTAATGTATTCATATGTACTGATAATATATTATGCTAACATCCAAGTTATGCATATCAACAAGGCTTGTAAATGGTGCACTTAGAGAATTTATAAACAATATATACAACCCTAATGTAAATACCATGGACTATAAATGTTTATCACTTTCATGTTTTAAAACTATATCAACCCATTGGGATACAAGCAACCCAAAGCATGTACCAATTCCACGTGTCACTAGACACAATAAAAGACAACTACCCTTAAAAAAGGATTGGGGTTTTACAATACATAAATCATATTGAATAGCATTGAAGAAGCCAACAATAGATATAAGCAACATTGATCAACCAATTTTAACATTCATTGCAATGTCAAGCGTTAATATATTACATCACATATGTATATCCCTACCGTTCTCATTCAAACACTTTATAGATATAATGAATAAATGAACAAAATATTTTAATAATGTCCACGGTAATAAAGATAATAAAGTTGGTACATATTTTCACAACACAAATTTTATTTATTCTTCATAACTAATATAATGCGCATATAAATAATATTCTTTCATTCAAATACATTCAGAATACTCAATAATTTGGAATGTCATATTCATCATGAAAGTATACATTGTATAGGTGTATGATCTCCTTAATAGGAGTCAACACTAATCTCTATCCCCACAAATCTCTCCTATGATAACTCAACATCCCTACACTCCCTCCTAGAATCTCTCAAGCAAACCTATCATAATGTTGAGTTGTTACAACTCAACGTACATAATAATTTATTATTCTAATATTATGAATTGTCACAACAATTCATAAATTATTACAAACCAAATTACATAAAATGTGATCACTAACTAGATATCTAATTTAATCCCCCGCGCCCCCCCCCCCCCCCCCCCCCCCCCCCCGCTCCTTAGCGCGAACATGGGGAAACCATTATTTTGTACTGCAACTACCACCAACAGAACTTGCTCATGATCTGGATGGTTTTCTTGGGATAAATAACAACCTCAAGGATGGTTTTACACTTGGATAACCAACAACTTACAATCAAAGGAGGTTTTTACACTCAGCTTACCGCTAACTTACAAACAAACAATATGGTTTTACATATGGTTAACCAACAACCATATATTTTATGATGTTACAGTATTGTATTAGTTCTCATCACTATCTTACCTCAAGGGGAAATATAATGAAAAAATCTCACTTATTACATTATGGTAACATGAATGTATCATCTATTCTTATTTATAAATTAAAACTAAAAAATAAGCCACAACTGCATTATGCAGCCCTGTCGCTTGTGGCTTGCGAGAGGACATTGATTTTCCTCCAACCACCCGGTTAGAAAGTTGCTTAATCAGTTGATAAAGTCTTGAAGCTCAAATTAGTGTCATCTTTCAGATAACACAACTCCCCCATACACATAAGTGATACATTTGACTCAAGATGTCGGCTTCACCCGATAATGCATCTGTACAAAAGAGTTTTTTGACTTTAACAATGTTAATACACTTTATTGACATAAAAACAACTCTTAATTTTTGACTCATTTTATAATGACCTTATGACATATAGACACTTTAGATTTTTTGAGTTTTAACAATATAACTAAATACTTGAACACTAAAATGTTATGACACAAAAATTACTATTTTTAACTATAAATGCTAAAAGACTCGCCTAAATATAATAAAAGCTATCAATTCTATAACTAAAAATTATTTATATAAAAAAGATACAAAATTTAAACCTATAAACTGTGACTTAGAAACTCTTTTAGAGAGACTGACGAGCAAAACTATATAAAAATATTTAAATTGAAATCGCTAAAAACTTAATGAACGTATGACATAAACCAAAAAAGATAAACTTTAATCATTAAAATTAAAACCTAAAACAATCATACCTAGCGACAGGTCTTAGTTACTTGGATGGCGATATAAAAAATTTGAAGACCACATGGCAGAACTTGTAATATATATAGCTTGGTCTTCCTCACAATAGCGCCCAGCCAGATCTTGATGCCATATTTATCACACTATTGTATGTCCATCAAAGGAAGCCTCTGCATTGGTCTTAGGAATGGTGGACGAGTGCCTGAAGTCAGATGTGGCGAGATAAGTTACAACCTTATCAAATTTATATTGGGAGATGCAAAGCAACTTGTGAAGGAACAGAAAAAATTATTGCATCGCTCTTCATGCTGTCAAACATAAATTACACTCAGGATTTATCAAAAAATAAAATATCTGACAATGAATAATTAGATCTACGCTTCCTTTGAGTGAGGTGTATATCTGACAGGCTTGTCAAAGTTAGACGCAGCAAGACGAAAAGTAGGATTGTCAGGATTGAGCATCTTTTTGACGAAATTGAACGCTGATTTAAAATTAAAAACAACTATAATTCTTCAATTCCAATCATGCACAAGCCAATTCGTGCACAACTACCTAATGAAACAATTATAATCAGATCAAGTACAACACTTCTATAATCATTTTTTAATGCTAAAGATTTGCCATCCACTGATCTATCAACACAATATCATTCACTAAGATGTCCCATGGAACTGAAGATAAAATCTGGAGCAAAATATGTCTTTCTGCTAAACTAGTAAATGAGAGTGACGGTTGGCGACCTGGGCACAGAATGTAGCCTTAAAATTAAAACACTATTCTGAAAATTATAATATTTCATTGACAAAACTAATCTCTCACATTATCAGAGGTAGCCATGACTTTGGAGATGAAGGGGCCATGACTTTGGAGATGCCTCTTCAAAACTCAATGCACCATATTGCACTACATTGTAGATTTTTGCTTTGAGACCAGATAATAAAGTTGGTACATATTTACATAACATAAATGTTATTTATCTTTCATAACTAATGTAATGCATACAAAAATAATAGCTTTTCATTCGAATACTCAATAATTTGGAATGTCATATTCATCATGAGAGTATACATTATATAGGTGTATGATCTCCTTAGTAGGAGTCAACATTAATTTTTATTCCCATAAATCTCTTCTATGATAACTCAACTCCCTAAACTCCCTCCTAGAATCTCTTAAGCAAACCTATCCTAATGTTGAGTTGTTACAACTGAAGGTACACAATAATATAATATTCCAATATTATGAATTGTTACAATAATTCATAAATTATTACAAACCCAATTACATAAAATGTGAGCACTAACTATATATTCTTAACAAAGCAATGTATGGGACCAAGGGTAGTTACAAGAGTGATTCATGCCAACAAAACTGCTTGACACAAGGGCTGCCCTATTAGTCTTATGAAATGTCTAATCCCTTTTTGATGTTGGATATTCTACTATGGATCTTCATCGGGTTTTTTTTGTCTAGCCTTGTCTCTCAAACAAGGTGGCTAGGTTGTCCAATTTCAAGTTCTCCTTGTACTTGGTTTGGATGTCACTATAGGCAATGCACTCCATCATGTAGTGTCATTTTGTCTCCACCACTCTTTTGTTACAAAATATACATGTTCTTTTTTTCCACTCTTCTTTAATCATTATCTATATGTCCATTCACACCTAAAATGATGCAAGATAGTCTTTAATTGAACCAAAAATTAGGTGATAAAAATCAAAGTGCAAAATGGTTGGTGAGTTCTGCCACGGTATGGACGTAAAAAAAGCAATTTGCAAATTGCTCCTCCACTTCCATAGAAGACCACGTGAAGCACAAATGGGGACGACAGAAAGTGCAAGGTTGACTGCACTCTGACCGGAGAAAGGGAACATGGCAGAATAGTGAACGGCGAAAGGCGGAGGCTCAGAAACAATTTGCACTCTCCCCAACATGCAAAGTGTTGCTCCACCTCTGCATCCTATGGGAATAAGAAGACAATGGAAAGCTCGCAGAAAAATGTGGTGGAAATACACCCTGCTAAAAGTCATTTGCAAGTTTATAAAGTGTGCAAAGTGTTGATTGGGCTCTGCATTCTGTGGAAGGAAAGAAAGAAAGAGTGTGGCAGAAGGGGGAGTCTCACACGCACTTTGCACCAACACAAGGTGCAAAGTGTAAAGTTATGCACCATCCTCAGATTTTGTGGAACATGGAGAGAGAGGTAAGAGTGACAAACATGGGAATGTGAATTGAATTTTTCACCAAACCACTTGCAAAATATTGGGGTATTTATAGATTCTACAAGGCTAGGTGAATGAGTTGGAAAGTCAAATGTATAATTGGTACGTGTCCAACTGGTATAATAGGGATGCCTGTAGGATGGTGATTCCATTCCCAAACAATGTTATCCATGTGTGGAAAAAGATATTAGAACTCATCTCACTATGGTAACCATTTAGAATCTTGAATTAAAAGTGTAGGTTATCCATTTAGCTATGAAGCCAGGTATATCAAGAGGAGTGAGCTTTTCCCAATTTTCTAGATGAGCAGCCTCAATTAAAGCCAATCTGCAAGGCATAAGCTCAATTGGTATAATATCAATGATAAGAATATCAAATGAACTAGATAGGTTAAGAGAGGTT